>VDFB02000007.1:67599543-67741748 GCA_007258455.2 Sequoia sempervirens
TACCATGAAACCCTAAACCCTTATAACCCTCTACCATAAACCCTTAACCCTTAAACCCTCTACCATATACCCTAAACCCTAAACCTTTAACCCTTAAACCCTCTACTATCTACCATTAACCCTTAGGTCTATGTGTACAAAAATCAGATATCCAATTTGAAGAACTAAAATCATACCGTTGCAAAACATCGTAAATTTTTAGAATGAATTGGATATCAGATTATAACGGATATCGGATTTGTGGGCCATAGAAAAGCCCCATGTGGGTCATTTTGTGCATTCCAACAGACCCTACATTCTGTTTGCAAGCGATAAACACGTGGTTTCAGACAAGAAGGGACAAAGATCAACTTTTTGAAGCATCTTCTATTGAAATTTGTCATAAGGAATTATTTTTTAGCATCTTTTATGAGGTATAATGGGGAGCAGCAGTCATCGGAAGCAAAAATGTAAGAGAAAGCTTACAAAAGAAGAAATTGAAGCATATAGACAAAAAGATAGAGAAAGTCATAGGAAGAGAAGACAAGGTATGTTAAATATTGGTGAACCTAACCCCTATGGTCTTTCAAGTGAAGGGGAAATTGAAGATGTTCAAGGTGAAAATGTTGGAATTGAATATGTTGAACATGATATTCAAATTAGGAATGAAATTATTAAAATTGATAATGAAAATGTTGGATTTGAAGATGTTGAACATGATATTGAAATTGGGAATGAAAATATTGAAATTGATAATGAAAATGTTCAAGGTGAAAATGTTGGATTTGAAGATGTTGAACATGATATTGAAATTGGGAATGAAATTATTCAAATTGATATTGAAAATGTTCAAGGTGAAAATGTTGGAAATGAAGATGTTGAACATAATATTGAAGCAAGTGTAAATTATGTTTCACCAAATTACATGAGAAATGAAGAACCTTGTATGGAAGAAAGACATATTCCAATTTCAAGACCCTCAAGAACCCCTAAATGGTTACTTGAATTTGATGAGAATATTATAAACAATTTTGAAGGCAAGAGGTCAACACGAACTATTCGGTTGTGGGCTAGAAGACTTTTCAACCAATATTTTAGTGATAATACATTGACCGAGCAATGCCAACTTTTTGTACAATTGCTAAATGTTGAGATGATGGATTGCACAGCCCCTGAAGCTCCAGAATCTACAATGAAGGACTTTAGCCATGAAAGATAATCAACCACAAAGAGAAGTGTTGCAAAAATGGAACGCTGATTAAAGTTTCTATTGATAATATGATTGATATGATATTGGATATGATATATTACAAATGAACAAGATGCCTAATTAAATAGGCAAGAGGTAAACCCTAATATGCATGAGATGTTGCCAAGTGTTATAATCTAACAACATGTGACAACATGTGACAACATGTGAACCCTATCTATATGATCATTAAATGATGAGATAAGTTCTAGAAGGAATCTTATCCCACAAAATACGAAAGGGAATATTATCCCATTTATTAAATGATTGCAACCTAGGACTAAATGATTAAATGCAAGACCTAAGTTAACTTATGCTAGTGTAATAATTAATTAATTAATTACACCAAAACCCCTACATAAGTGCAACTTAGGGAGGAAAATGCAATGATTATGCAAGATGATGATGGGTCCCGGCTACAAGGCCATGTTAGGTACCCATGTACATGAAGATGCAGAGAATCTCCCACAATCGGAGAAAAGGGGAAAACCCAGTGGGAACAAAACCCCTCTCCAAAAAGGAGATGAAAAAGAAAAAATGTGAGATAGGATGGGAAGGATGGAGGACTCCCAAATACCCCCCAAGGACACCATCTGTCACATGGATACAATAGAGAGACTATATAGCCCCCCCAAAAGATAAGATCACCTGCAAGAAAGGTAAGTGTCTGAAGACAAAACAAGATCCAATGCCGACAAACAACTTGTCTCCCTTTCAGAAGAAACAAAACCAAATGCAAGTGCAGAGATGCTTCCCATTCCGGATAGGAATTGAAGGAAGGAAGAATGAACATGGATGATGATGTCTCTAAACGCTGCTCAAATGTCTCCTTGCCTGATGAAGATGCCACAATCAATGAAGAGGGTGACAAACCAAGACGATGCAGAAACTAATGTCGAATAATATCCAAACACAAAGATAGAATGGGTATGATGGATGTGATGGAGACTTGATAGCCCCCCCTGAATGAAGTGTCCTCAAAACCACTGAAGGAAGTCTGAAGCATCGAAGGTGTCCAAACCACAAATCTCCTGCTAGGAAGAAGCAAATCCAATGGTGGATGCTAAAGAAACCTCCAGTCCTAAATGGAATGATAGGGAAGAAGTCTCAGATATGAAATCTCTAAAGAGAAGCCAAGCGCCTCCAAGATGGTCTCTGAATTCCCAATCAAGGTTGAGACAAAGGAATGTGGATACTCAAGAAAACTCTCCAAGGTGTGATCTGAATTGAGGAGTGATATCCCCTCAAGAATGTCCTCCAAACCTATAGAAGTAGCCAAGTCAATGATACCCAAAACAAAGCCATCTTGTGATGTCAAGTCTGAAAAACTAAATGTGTCCTGATGGATGATGATAGTGGAAGCCTGAATCAATGATTTTGGACAAGGAATCACTCAATGTGAAGGGATACCAACTGTATCTAATGAAGAAGAAGCATCGAAAGGAACCTTGTCAACCTCATCGGAAAGATCAAGGTAATCAACTTCCTACACAACAATAACATCATGGGGTACTTGATCTGAAGAATGAAATTTTGAAGCATGATCATCGGGGAATGGTGGAGTATCTGAATCTCCATAGATATCCCAAAGCTTAATCCAAAGAAGGTGAGGAAAATCACAATGATCAATAGATCTCAAAACATCGCAATCAACTTGCATCTCAAGAATCTCCAAAACAGTGTACCTGCTGCAACTCCAAGCAAGATCATGAATACCTTCACTCGGATGAGGAACTATACCAAATAGATGTGGCAACAAATCAAGTGAATGAAGATGGTGGCAGATCCCATCTCGCCATTGCGGATAGTTACCCTTGTGCAACATAACCAAAGAAGGAGAGTAATATGCAAGCCCCATAATGAAAATTTCTCCAAGAAAACAAAGACAATGACCTTCAATGACAAATAGAAGACTTCCAGATAGATATGCAACTGAGAATATGCCTCCGAGATTAAGAAATTCTTCTTCAAGCTTCAGGATGTCTCAGGAATTAGGAAAATGCATCAAATTGCAAAAAATCAATAAAAGATACCTGGATCTGAAACCAAAGAAGATGACTGGACTAATGAAAAAAGGCACTAAAATATCTCTCGAATGCCACTAGAATCTCTGAAATCCGACAATTTGATGCGAAGATATGCGCTTCTGAGTCCAGAATGGAGGGTTGACTTTAGTTGACTTTAGAAATTTATAACAAAAAATCTTGCAAAATAGATGGCACCACTAGATAGTGCTCTGAATTCTCTTTCCGTCGATATCTCATTTGCAAATTTTTGATATCGTGGCGCGAAGATATGGCCCTCGGGAAAAAAACTGCAATCTGAACAGTACTAGCTAAATAGGTGCAAAATTATGGCACCTGGGGCTAAAAAAAATAAGCCCTGGGTCGGTGATAGGACCACGGGCTAAGCGCTCACAGTGAAAAAAAAATTCACCACCCTGCGGGCGGCGTCGGAGTGGCGGGCCGGTGGCGGAGTTGGTGGCTCGTTGGTGGCTTGGCCGGCGGGAGCAGAAACGGTTGCTGGGAGTCGTTGACGTTAGTGAGTGGCCGGGAATGAACTTCGGTAGGTGCATCTCCAGTGATCGGAAACCAGTGGTCGGTAGATAGTGATCGGTGAGAGTGGAGGCCGATGGATAATGTCAGCGTAGGTCAAAATCCCCACAGAGTTGGAGAAGTCGACGGCTTTAAATAATTTTTGAATATTGTAAAATACAATTCAAAAATAAAAGCCAATAAATAAAATGCCGATAAAGAAATAAACAATATCCACTGAAATAAAATATTTCTGCCAACGAAATATTATAATTGCAAGTCGAACTCTGCAAATTTAAATTTATGCGAGAACTATATAAAAAATGCCCAGAAAAATAGCCAGAATTTTTTTTTATTTTTCTAAAAAAAATTTGCCTTGATGGAGGACAGAGAGGGAAGAATTTTTTCTACAAAACTGTATGGATAGTACAAAAAATTGCAAACCCTAGATAATACCTCACAGGATCCCGGTTGAATTTACTCCGATTTTGGCAAATGAATAGGCGATCTATGGGTTTTGAGGCCTTCTGGTCACAATTGAGAGGTCAAAGAGGTCATGATCTACACCAGAAATCAGCTTGGCTCCTGGGTAGAGCCAACTAGCCTGCAACATAAAACTCCAAGCCTACTTGAATCTTGCACTCCAAACTTCCTGGATCTAGGGTTGATGTTTCAATGGACTAGCTCTGATACCATGTTGAGATGATGGATTGCACAGCCCTTGAAGCTCCAGAATCTTCAATGAAGGACTTTAGCCATGAAAGATAATCAACCACAAAGAGAAGTGTTGCAACAATGGAATGCTGATTAAAGATTCTATTGATAATATGATTGATATGATATTGGATATGATATATTACAAATGAACAAGATGCCTAATTAAATAGGCAAGAGGTAAACCCTAATATGCATGAGATGTTGCCAAGTGTTATAATCTAACAACATGTGACAACATGTGAACCCTATCTATATGATCATTAAATGATGAGATAAGTTCTAGAAGGAATCTTATCCCAAAAACTACGAAAGAGAATATTATCCTATTTATTAAATGATTGCAACCTAGGACTAAATGATTAAATGCAAGACCTAAGTTAACTTATGCTAGTGTAACAATTAATTAATTAATTACACCAACATTAAAGATGCAAAAGATGAGACCTTTGCTAGCCAAATTGAAGATTCTTGTGAACAAGAAGACTGAAAAAAATTCTATTATTGTCAAAAATATTTTTAATTCTCTCAAGTCTATTGGAAAAAGTAACAAGGAAAAGGATAAGAGAGCTACTCAGAGAGTCATTACAACCGCCCTAGTAAGCCATCAATTGAAAAAGGCTCGCTTTATGAGACAAACTTGTATTGATTTTGACATAAATCGTAAAACTTTGGATAAAGCACTTGCAAGAAGAGAAAGAATAGATGATCCTCTTCAAAATGATACATGGGATTTTTCTGGGAGGCTTCCACGTGTTGATAAGAAGCTAACTGATAATGTAAAGTAGGTAATTCAACAATTTTGGCATGATAACTCTAGAGTATCACCCAATGCAAAGGATGTTTTAAAGTTAAGAATTGGCAATCAAGACCGTACACCACATCCTAAACATTTCTTGGAATCAAGACAAACAATGTTGTTCAAAAAATTTATTGAAACACATCCAAATATGGAAATCTCACAAAGGACTTTTGAGGGTTTGAAGCCATTTTATTGTGTGCCTCTTAAGATTTGTAATACTTGTTGCAAATACCATGTGGAGTTTTCAATGTACCATGAGCTATTATGCTATATCCTACTTTGCATACTAATGAAATGTTGCAGGAGTGTGGTGCAATGCATCTTCCAAAAATCATCAAGGGACTTGCTAGATCTATTTTTATGTTCTAGAGATGATGGTTGCTTTTTCTATAGAAATGATTGTTTAAATGCAAAGTGCTCACAATGTGGTGGCTTGTCAAAGTTTGTTCAATGTTTTCATGAGAGTTATGAAAATGAATTTGGAAAGAAGCTTGTTGAGAAAAAGAGATATGAGATAGTCAAAAATACTTTGCAAAGCAGAGGTGAAGGTTCTAGATGTGAGTTGGTTACAAAAGAATGCAGTGTTGCTGATTTTATTTCAGATTTTAAGGACAATCTTTTCTACAAGTATGCAAGGCATAGTCATAGGTCTTAGTGGTTGGATAAACAATTTAGGATGTGTAAGGACTCTTTTTCGATTGGCACTATTATATTAGTAGTTGACTTTGCAGAAAACTACACATTGCAACCACAAAATGAGGTACAATCTCAGTATTACAATTCCATTCAGATTGCTATTTTTGTCCACATAACATTTAGACATGCACCTGATAGTACAGAGGAGGATCGAAAGATAATCAGAGTATCATTTTTATATGAGTGATGATAGATCTCACTCGTCTGAGAATGTCTAACATTGTTTCGAGAATTTTTTTGAGTTCTTGCAGGAGCATGATATAGCATTAGGCCAACATCTAATTTGCTCAGATAATTGCACAGGTCAATTCAAGAATTCTTATATGTTTTATTGGTTGAGTAGAATGCATGTAGAGAGGGGTCTACCTCATATTTGGAATTTTTTTTAAGCTGGACATGGGAAAGGGGAGCATGATGGAGTAGGTGCATGCGTAAAGAGAGCTCTAGTTAAGGAGCAATTGAAGATTTCAGGATCAAAATTCAGCGATGCACGTTCTATAGTTGATTGGTGTAGTTCAACATTATCATAGGGAGGGACACTTGATTCAATAGTGCGCAGATTCATTTTGTTCGTTGAGGAGGGTACAATGGGAGGTAGATTAGATTGTCATTCAATCAAAGATTCTTCAAAGATGCATTCATTTCAAAGCTTAGATGCAGGCACATGGACCATTTGGACTCGAGAGTTGGATTTTTTTTGTCAGAGTTGTATTCAGTGCGAGTGGGATCAATGCGAGTCAAGTGAGTGGGTGGATACATGGGTACCACAGTATCTAACTCCTTTATCTCAAACAATATCCATGACAAATGACACAATGGAAAGTTCAGTTGATTATGACTTGCTTTCAGATCTACTACAACTAGGACATATTTTTGTAGTTGTTGCACTGCAGGGGAATGAAGAGAGATTAGAGTATTGGTTGGCTTGATGTGTGCAGGTAAAACATAAGCTAACAAAACTGATGGAAGATGATGATGGTTTCATGTATCCTACAGGTTCAATTGTCGTTGCAGGAACTTGGTTGCAAACATACACAATTAGAAAGAATGGCATACCTGCATTTGAAGACTATGAGAAACACAAAACCATTCTCATGTATTTGCACCTTGTTATAGCAATAAATGTTAAGTTGTTGAAGTATCATGCCAGACCAAAGACAAAACAACTATGGACACTTAGTAATGTTGATCATGAAGTAATATTGGATACTCTTAAGCAAAGAGATGACCCTTCATGCACACTTGAATAGAATTTTCAAGAATGGAAGGTAGAATGCTTATGTTCATTATGATTAAGTTCATTAGTGCTCTTTATTTAATACTGATATTTTATATACTATTGCAATGCAGGTGTCTTTAATAGTGATATTTTGTATGCACTTTTGCAATAATTTTGGCAAGATTGATCATGGACCTACTACAACAATAGTCAGCTCTGATCCTTTCAAAGAGGTATGCATCCTTTATAGTTTGCATCACTAGCTCATCATCATTCAAGTTGTTTAGATTAATATAGATACGTTATTCTAAGCATATTTTCTATTGTGACAATATAGATTTCTCATTTTCCCACTTTTGCGATATTCCTGGCACGATTTATCATGGACCTGCTACAACAATAGCTAGCTCCGATCCTTTCGAAGAGGTATGTGTCTTTTATAGTTTGCATCACCAACTCATCATCATTCAGGTTGTTTAGATTAATATAGATATGTTAGTCTAACATCTTTTCTATTGTGACAATATCGATTTCTCATTTTCCCACTTTTGCTATATTCTTGGCATGATTGATCATGGACTTGCTGCAACAATAGCCAACTTTGATCCTTTCAGAGAGGTATGCAATAGATTACAACAATATAGATTGGTTATTCTAAGCATCTTTTATAGTTTGCATTACCATCTCATCATATTTTGTGTCATTTAGAATAATATAGATTGGTTATTCTAAGCTACCTTGATGGTTTGTATAGGTGCTTGTCGTGCAGAACATGAACATACTACGTTGTTGAAGACTGTGCCCTGAATGCCTCTAATAGGAAAATTTTGTAAAATTTGAATTCTCAAATTGGAAACAATGTAAAATGGTCATAATTGTGTATGGGCATAATCTATACCCAGTGATGTTTTTTGAAATATGGGTCAAATTTCTGGTATTGTATAAAGGGTATGCTTAAAATGTAAAGGGGCCTGTATTTTGGAAACTCATACATTTTGTAAAGGGGTCTATTTTTGTACTTAATTGAGCTACAACCGAAGGTTTTCTTCCTGGTTCTTTCCTGTCGATATGCTTGTTTGAACCAGGTTTTGTAATATTTCCCATTTATATATAATAAATTATAGTGGTTCGCAACTTTTTCTCCTCAAACTCAATTCTTTAATTCACAAGGGTGACCTCATAGTCACAAACCTATTCCCTTTCATTTTAAAATTCAAAATTCAAACTTTTCGCTAAGTGGTGTCATTCACCCACTTTGAGTTGACTAAACACATGTTTGGCATAATTTGATGATATACGCTAGCATTAATAACATACAATATATTCATTATAATCATGAAAACATTCATTTATCTTATAGCATTGGAGAAATTAATAGTGAGACATTTTGATTCAATGCAATAAAAATGAGTAACAAATTTCTAAATACCACCAAGTCCCTAGATATTCAAGAGTAGATGCAAAGATAAACATTCATACCCTTATCAACCCTTAATTATCCAATACCCCTATCAACCCTTAATTATGTTAGGTTGATTGTGTTTGATTGATTGGATTTTATACATCCTTGTACCTCATTGATACATTTTTCTATTAGGTTTTGCATTTTTTATGTTAAGATATAGTAAATTATATTCACTTGCAATTTGAAGTGTAAATCTCTTGTATTGTTAGAATGAGTACTTGAATGATCATGAGGTGTTGAGGGAAATATTGTTTTCATTAGTATTCTTTGGAATGCTTTGGATATTGTTGTAATGGCATTGAATAAAGAAGGTCATCAATGGGAGTCACACAATCGTTGCTATCAATGAAATTGACCATCTCTTACATTGGGAGAAGTGGATCATCTTTCCATAATGTTATGGGTTCCTACTTAGTTGATATGTTCATGGTGGAGGGCTATCTTGAGTGCTATCATAATTACACGTTGGGGTGGTTCGTGGTTTTAAACTATCAAGAATGGTTTTGGTGGCAATTAGTTTGGGGAAACCACTAACATGGTTTTATCTTCCCATTGCTTTGTATAAAAAAATTATGTAGAAACGTTATTACATGTCTTGACATTATTTCAAGAGTGGAAGGTGTGGAGAACTGGGTTTTGAAATAAAATGAAGAGTTAAAGGTCCAAAAATGGTGGTTTTTTTCACTTGAAAATAAAGTTTTTACCCTAGGGTTTGCAAAAATATTTGAGATACCAGAAGTTTCTTTGTTTTCTAAGCATATTGGGGCATAAATAAAGGTTTCTAAGGTGGTGGAAAAGTTTGAAAGGTTGTGGAAGTGCTACATCCAATAAACCCTCAAGAATTACACTAAAAACAAAGGTTTTTTGATTTGATAGTTACAGGTCCGTACAAATGGAATCCAATTGTAGAATCTTTGTTTTCTTGGCAATTTATTTGCTGCCCCAAGGTTTTAGGGGTCTGTGTGGTGTTTGAAGGTATGTTGCTTTGCATTTTTGGGCTAATTGAGTAGCCTATTCAAGGGTGAATGTATAGGAAGTCAACGTTGGTCCAAAGGAGTCTAGGTTGTTTCTCATATATGCTATGTAACTTGGATATGGGTGTTTGAATTAGTTATGTGTTCATCTAGTGTTTTGGAAAATTGTGGAGTAATTGGACAAAAACTAGTTTCTCACTATTACAAGGGTTTAAGGGGGTTAAAGAGGGAAATGTGTATTTAGTTGCTTGTCAAGTTTTAAGGGAGTTTTGGACTGTCCAAAGAGGTCAGAATAATCTTATTAGATGCCTCAAATAGGCAGGTTGCAAAGAGTTTGTGATTGTGCCCTTGTGTCTGCATCAATTTTTAACCTAATTTGACTCGGTCCAATGTAGCTCGGAGTGATTCAGCGTATTTGGGTGCAAGAGAGGACCATCCCTAGAGTAAACGTACCCATCCGGACGTGTTGGAATAGTTTGTTTGGTCGTACGAGCTGTGGAGTGAAAGTTGCACCACTTTGCAACTTTACACTGCTTGCATCTGGCAACTTTTCCCTCCACTGAAAAGTCATCACCACAGGAAAATGCCTCCAAGATAGAAAAAATAAAGAGAGGTTTTTGTAGATGGTCCCAACATGATCCCATAACCTTGGACGGAGAGTCTGTAAGCATCACAGTCTCTGAGAAATAGACCTTCAAAGATTGCTGCCTTTTAGCACTTTGGACTCTTTAAGGGAAATCGCCGGTCCAATGTAGCTCAGAGTGATTCGGCGTATTTGGGTGCAAGATAAAACCATCCCTAGTGTAAACGTACCCATATGGACATGTTGGAACAGTCCATTTGGTCGTACGAGCTGCGGAATGAAAGTTGCACCACTTTGCAACTTTACACTGCTTGCATCTGGCAACTTTTCCCTCCACTAAAAAGTCATCACCACAGAAAATGCCTTTGAGATAGAAAACCGAGAGAGGTTTTTGTAGATGGTCCCAACACGATCCCATAGCCTCGCATGCAGAGTCTCAAGCATCACTCTCCTAGAAATAGACCTTCAAAGATTGCCTTTAGCCAACTTTGGACTCTTATGGGAAATCGCCACCAATGTAGCTCGTGAGTGATTCAAATATTTGGGTGCAAGAGAGACCATCCATAGCATAAAGTACCCATCCGACGTGTTGAACAGTCTGCTTGGTCATACAAGCTGCGGAATGAAAGTTGCACCACTTTGCAATCCTTTACACTGCTTGCATCTGGCAACTTTTCCACCTGAAAAGTCACCACCATAGGAAAATGCCTCCGAGATAGAAAAAACCGAGAGAGGTTTTGTAGATGGTCCAACACGATCCCATAGCCTTGGATGAAGATTCTGTAAGCATCACGGTCTCCGAGAAATAGACCTTCAAAGATTGCTGCCTTTTAGCACTTTGGACTCTTAAAGGGAAATCGCTGGTCCAATGTAGCTCGGAGTGATTCGGCATATTTGGGTGCAAGATAGAACCATCCATAGTGTAAACGTACCCATCCGGACATGTTGGAATAGTCCATTTGGTTGTACGAGCTGCGGAATGAAAGTTGCACCACTTTGCAACTTTACACTGCTTGCATCTGACAACTTTTCCCTCCACTGAAAAGTCACCACCACCGTAAAACACCTCCAAGATAGCAAAAAATGAGAGATTTTTTTGTAGATGGTCACAACATGATCCCATAGCCTCGAACAAAGATTCTGTAAGCATTACGGTCTCCAAGAAATAGACCTTCAAAGATTGCTGCCTTTTAGCACTTTGGACTCTTTAAGGGAAATTGTCGGTCCAATGTAGCTCAGAGTGATTCGGCGTATTTGGATGCAAGATAGAACCATCCCTAACGTAAATGTACCCATCCGGACGTGTTGGAACAGTCCATTTGATTGTACGAGCTGGGGAATGAAAGTTGCACCACTTTGCAACTTTACACTGCTTGCATCTGGCAACTTTTCCCTCCACTAAAAAGTCATCACCATAGGAAAACGCCTCTGAGATAGCAAAAACCAAGAGAGGTTTTTGTATATGGTCCCAACACGATCCCATAGCCTCAAACGGAGATTTTGTAAGCATCACGATCTTCGAGAAATAGACCTTCAAAGATTGCTTCCTTTTAGCACTTTGGACTCTTAAGGGAAATCGTCGGTCCAATGTAGCTTGGAGTGATTCGGCGTGTTTGGGTGCAAGATAGAACCATCCCTAGTGTAAACATACCCATCTGGACGTGTTGGAATAGTCTGTTTGGTCGTACGAGCTGCGGAATGAAAGTTGCACCACTTTGCAACTTTACATTGCTTGCATCTGGCAACTTTTCCCTCCACTGAAAAGTCATCACCACAGGAAAAAGCCTCGGAGATAGCAAAAACTGAGAGAGGTTTTTGTAGATAGTCACAACATGATCGCATAGCCTCAAATGGAGATTCTGTAAGCATCACGGTCTCTGAGAAATAGACCTTCAAAGATTGTTGCCTTTTAGCACTTTGGACTCTTAAGGGAAATCGCCAGTCCAATGTAGCTTGGAGTGATTCGACGTATTTGGGTGCAAGATAGAACCATCCCTAGCGTAAACGTACCCATCCAGACGTGTTGGAATAGTCCATTTGGTTGTACGAGCTGCGGAATGAAAGTTGCACCACTTTGCAACTTTACACTGCTTGCATCTGACAACTTTTCCCTCCACTGAAAAGTCATCACCACAGGAAAATGCCTCCCAGATAGCAAAAACTGAGAGAGGTTTTTGTAGATGGTCCCAACATGATCCCATAGCCTTGGAAAAATATTATGTAAGCATCACGGTCTCCGAGAAATAGACCTTCAAAGATTGCTGCCTTTTAGCACTTTGGACTCTTAAGGGAAATCGTCAGTCCAATGTAGCTTGGAGTGATTCGGTGTATTTGGGTGCAAGATAGAACCATCCCTAGCGTAAACATACCCATCCAATTGTGTTGGAACAGTCTGTTTGGCCGTACGAGCTGTGGAATGAAAGTTGCACCACTTTGCAACTTTACACTACTTGCATCTGGCAACTTTTCCCTCCACTGAAAAGTCATCACCACAGGAAAACACCTCCGAGATAGCAAAAACTAAGAGATATTTTTGTATATAGTCACTACACAATCCCATAGCCTCGGATGGAGATTTTGTAAGCATCACGGTCTCCGAGAAATAGACCTTCAAAGATTGCTACCTTTTAGCACTTTGGACTCTTAAGGGAAATTGCCGGTCCAATGTAGCTCAAAGTGATTCAGGATATTTGGGTGCAAGAGAGGACCATCCCTAGCATAAATGTACCCATCCAGATGTGTTGGAGTAGTCTGTTTGGTCGTACAAGCTACGGAGTGAAAGTTGCACCACTTTGTAACTTTACACTGCTTGCATCTGGCAACTTTTCCCTCCACTGAAAAGTCATCACCATAGGAAAACGCCTCCAAGATAGCAAAAACTGAGAGAGGGTTTTGCAGATGGTCCCAACATGATCCCATAGCCTTGGACGGAGAATCTGTAAGCATCACGATCTTTGAGAAATAGACCTTCAAAGATTGTTGTCTTTTAGCACTTTGGACTGTTAAGGGAAACTAGTGGGCAACATAGTTAACTTCTTCAAAAACTTGGTTTGAAGTAATTTCATTCTTTTTTGTGCATTTAAAATGGAGTTTTAAGCCTTCCACCCTAAAAGTGACCTCTAAATAACTTCAGACACCTTAACTACCCTAAAACCGACAATAAAACTGACCTCTCAATCACTTCAAACACCTATATTAAGCTACCACTCTCAAGACCAATGTAACAATGATACAAAATAATGCTTTGAGTTTGAAAGATGGGTCACTTTCCTACTTTGGGTGGGATTTCAGACTCTCTAATACTATCATGCATTTCTTTCATTCCTTGTGCCTCCACCTCCCACTTCCTTCTCTTATGGGCCTTTGAAATTTTTCCTTTCCATTCGCATAACACCCTAATACCTTGACCACCACTTCTCAAACCATACATTCCTCTTTGGATCTTTGGGCCTTTTGATGATGTCTTATGTTTGTAAAAGAGCCAATGGGGTATCCTAATCCTCAAACCCCTAGATCCCCATTGTCTTGTGTCCTAACACCCAAGAATCCCATTGCCTGAACCCTTGATGTTGGACCTTGGGATAATTATTTGCTTGAACTTAAAGCAATCATTTCCCTAGATCTCCACACTCAAGCATGCACTTTCACAAAACCTCACCATTTGAATGGACTCCACCCATGACCACGACTAACCAAGAATGCAATTAATGAGCCCAAATTTGAATGTGAGAAAATGGCAAGAAACTTTGGACCCATGTTAGGCCTTCAACCTCTATATAAGGAATAAAACTTCATTAGTTTGGATAATCTTTGGACATCATCTCAACAAATCCAAAATTGAAAAGTCAGACACTTGTGTTCACTTGTTGAATCTAAGGACAAAAACCCTTAGGTTATGGAGATTTTTCAATGAAACCCCATTGGTTTCCTAGAGTTTGGAGGATGAAACTTGTTTGGATTTGTGAGGGAAATTTCATAGAAAGGTTACATCTGTATGCCAAGCATAATGGATTTCAGTATCCCAATATTTTTCTAAATTTTTTTTTGATCATTGTAGTCTTGGTTATGAGCAAACAATTGAAGCAAAAAAATTGTAATCATGAAGTGAGTTATTTGAATTAAATACTCTATTCCAACCAACTTATATGTGTAGATCTATTTATCATATGTGAATGTTTTAGATCTAAATATCTTGTTTAAATGTTTTGGCTGATTTTCATTGAATTATTCCAAATCTAAGAAATTTGTATGAATAATTTAGTTAAGGATCATTGCATTTATCATTGAGCCTATGGTCAAATGTTCTCATCCTATGACATAAGTCTTGAATTGCTTTAATCAGTTCTGACAAGTCATGACCTCTTGATTGGGAAGGCTGTAACTCCCCCATTCATTCAGACAACCAGATGTATGTTTGTTGACAATATCAAATAAAACCTCCAGCCAGGGTCTGCTAGTGTAGGGAGAAGCAATGCATGAAATTTTCTTTTTGATTTGGGCTAAATGTGATTAGGACAGGCCCTGACAGGGTTGTATCAAAGCCCAAGAGAGAGATATGTTGAGGAAGAAAATAGAGAAATTATAGTGAAAATGTGCATTAGCATGTCTCATTTTATTTATAGAAGAAAGTACAGTGCACAACAATCAAGCAAAAGCTAAAATCCATCTATGAAATAAATTACTCACTATCAAAACTAACCTTCAAATTAAAGAAGAATTTAAGAAGCTATATTTTCATATAACTTCTTCAAATGTATTTAAATTATTGTACAAGGAACATAAAATATTAGAGATGCACTTTCCAAGCAATGTTGTTTTCCTATCGGTTTATGTAAAACATAATTATTGTGGGGATTCTACTTAAGATTCAATTAATCAAGGAAATCAGAAATGTTTTGGAGTTTTGTTCTACCAATGCAATTATTTTCTATACTAGCCATTATGGAGAAGCGGTTTATACAAATTTTCTTTGTGAAAAATACATTGTGATTAAATTATTTGTTTAAAAGTTATGTCTTGCTTTTTATTTTCTAAAAGAATCCATATTTAGATGGTGTTGCAGTCAGATAAACATCTATTTTTCACAGAGCTCACAACTTTTAATAGTATTCTTTTCCTAAATTTCTAGGTCAAAGTGCATGATGATGTCATTTCATGCCTGCAAATAATTGAATCTTCTAGTCAACAAATGGTCACAACATCTTGGGATGGAATGATTAAAATATGGAACATTGATGAAGGTAGAGGTAGTTGGGCAACAACTTTTGGCTCATCTAAGAAGACACAAAGTGCTAGTAAGTATATGAAGAATGGTCATATGATATATTATTAGTATTCATATGGGAGTCTAGCCATATTAATTTTTTGAAAAAGGTGAATTTATGTTATATAAAAAAATTGATGGTTACAAATGGACCACCAAATTTACTAAGGCATGGGAAAGTTGACAAAGAAGAAAATCAGATGGTGTAGGGTTAATCATATGAGTATCTAGTTGTTACTTATGCAATGTGAAATAATGCTTTGAGTTTGAAAGATGTGCAATGCAATGTAATCAGCAATATGAATATAAACTACATAATATTTAACCATTCTTTTTATGCTATTGTACATTGATATTTAACCATTGCTTCAAAGATTTTAATCATGCACATGAGGAGGAAACTAAATTTTGATTGTCAACTTCTATATATATCAAATTATCCAATAATCAAGTGTATGTCCATATACAAAAATGGCATCAACACCAACTCAAACAAAGTTTTACAATATGTGGCATATGCCATATCGGTATCTATTCAAAATTTACATGCCAAAATGTCTATCTCATCCTAAACTACTGGTGGATCATCAAAATGGAGCCTCTTTGAAGCACTCGTTGGCTCTAAAGGTAGCTGCACAAGAAAAAGTCAAACCACAATTGAGATTAGTTATACTATATAATTTAAAATTGAATAATTAACATAAAAATCAATACACATTGAATTATAATTGAACTCTAAAATTGAAATCTTGATTACCTGAAATATACGTCTCTTTGAAGGGTCGGAGTCCTAGAATATACCCCTCTCAAAGAACTAACCAAACCAACTTTTGTAACGTCAATCTATATATGTGAACAAAAACATGAAATTGATCCAAGTTAGCATAGAATTGTCATAAGAACATATTTACCAAGCACAAAATAAAATAAACACATACCTCTTTAGGTTGATCTTTTTGTATCTCCTTTATGTGTCTCAACACCTCCTCCTTGAGGTGTTTCAACACCTCCTCCTTCAGGCATTGAATACCTACTCCTTCGCGTGTTGTGGCACTTATCAACAATGATGTATAGCTCACAACCGCCTGTACATAAAAATGACAAGTACATATGAAACTATGAATCTATGTCAATGTATGCATAATCAATAAAAGATCTTATAAATTTTAATTCAATCAAATTTGAGTTCAATTACCTTTCCCTTATCCAACACTGTGCCTCCATAGTCTGGAGAGTGTCACACCTCGCTCACATTAGGTGTTTGCTACAAGCAGAGAGTAAGATAAACATATAAGTTAATATATAATTTCATTATTGATAATTCAAATGACAAGCAAATATACAGTAAAAAAATGTAAATGAGTAAGTGAGAAAATACATACTGTGTGCATGTCGAGGCCAAATGAAATGGCCCTAAGGGTGCTATCAGTCGCCTGTGTGAGCTCCTCCTCAGACATTAACTGTTAAATAAACCATGTAAATAAATATTAGTACTTGATACTATCTCTTATTAATATTCACTTTAAAAAAAATGCAAGTTATGAATTTACACCTTAAATGTTACCTGTGTAACTACTCCAATGTCCACCTCTCTAGCAGGAGAGGACTTCATAGGGTGTGCTTGACTCCCCTACGTGTGATCTGCTATAATCTCCACATCCTAGATGTCATAATCAGAAGTATCTAATGGATGCTCAGGGGGTTGTACAATAGGACCCAAACATATTTGTTGGCATGTATTGCAAATATGTGGATCCGAGGAGGATGATGCAGCAACACTAGATCCATTGCCAAGATCACCAGACTATGGCTGAGCTACTGAAGAAGCATGGGAAACCAAAAGACCACTCAAAGAGTGAATGGCCTAGATGGTTTTTGTGGCTGCATCCTCCGTAATATCTGGATGTTGTACTGGAGGTGGCAGAGGAAGGGGAGGATAGGGAACATGTGGGCACCTAACTACTCTAGCTGCCCCTGGCCTATCCTGAGGCATACCTCTACCAATGCCCTAGAAGGGTTTAATGTCAAAGTAATTGACATGATGCCCTAACATAAACTTAGCATATAATTTTTTAATAAAGTAAAAAGGTACATCAAGATTATTGTTGGGTGGTTTATCAAAAACCATACACCAATGATCCCAAAAGTTATCTAGTATGCCCCTATGCGTGCACTAAATTATAGAAAGTTTTGGCTTGTTAACATTAACTGGAAAACCAGTGCTGGGGTTAATAAATAAAGAGGCTATTTGGGATTTTTTTATTTGGAGATCTTTCACATCATCATAAGACATTCCACATGCATAATATTGCCTCATGGTTCACCACGAATAAAATGTATTATGTTGGGTGGACAGGGTTTCTACATTAGTAATTATTCCTGTCAATGTTGTTGACATACAGGATAATCGAGGGATTTTCCTATAAACATCACAAATTCCCCTCAATTGCTCCAATTTTTCATGAATTAACTGTTCAATTGATGGCTGCGGAGGTGGTGGAGCATTTGGCATTTCTGCATTTTGATTCTCAGTTGGTGGATTTTCATTTTCAACTGGTGGAATTTGTGCATTTTCATTCTCAGCAGCCATAATGCCTGATAAAAGTTAAAAAATAATTAATCTTAAATTAGACAATATAAATGAAACACTATTTTTAAATCAAAATCCATTAAAAACATTCATTTTTTAACAAAATCTATTTTGAACTCAATTGTTTCATAAAAATTCAATCAAAAACCCTATTTTGAAAAAAAATCCACAAAAAACATTCATTTTTATATCAAAATCCATTCTCAATTCAAATTTTTCATAAAAATTCAATCAAAAACCCTATTGTGAAAAAAAATCTACAAAAAACATTCATTTTTTAATCAAAATCTATTCTAAACTCAATTCTTTCACAAAAACTCAATCAAAAACCCTATTTTTTAAAAAAATCAACAAAAAACCATATAAAATTATTCAAATCTAAATCAAAATTGAATCAAATCAAATAAAAATTAAAAAAATTACCTTTCCAAATCGAATTTAGCCTATATCGGATATCCGTTACGCGAAGAATGGATGCACAGTGCGCCTACGGGTTCTTCTCAACCGAATGACTTCAAAAAAGTGACAGAAGTTTTTAATATATGCTTTTTACAAATTGGATATCCGATTTGTAAAAATAGGTTTGGTGTTAGGTATGGTGACACCTGAGCCTAGAAAAAGTCAACATGTTCTTTTTTGCATTTTTTCAGTCGATGAAAGATGTGTTTTTTTCATCATTGCCACTTTTTGGCCCGCCATTTACCTGCACATACCCGGATCCCAAGTGGATTTGGTGGGATTGGATTTTGTGAGATCCCAAGTGGATTTGGTGGGATCTGATTTTTTCAGATCTCACATGGATTTGGTGGGATTAAAATAAAATCTCATAAAAATTAAAAAAAAATAACCCCTTTAATAAATGAATAAGCCCAAATTTATAACTAAAATAACCTTTAATGGTTATTAAATAAAAGACAATAATCTAATAAATAAAAACAAATACCCAAACTAGTATAGCCTGTAAATGGAGAAATGAAAAGGGCATTATAAACAAATTAAAAATGGTTGTTATTTTTTTTTTTGTAAATAAGAGGGTTGGATGAACTAAGAGGTTATTTTGTTAAGGAAAGGGGTGATTTTATTAATGATGGTGGTTTTTAATCCCATATGTAAAATAATGTATAAAAGGGGGGTGTAGGTGCTTGAAAATAATTCAGGTGTTTGAGGGAGATTTTTTGTTTTTGTGAGAAAACTTTGGAGAGTGTTTGAAGAAGAATTTACAAGGTGTTTTTGTACACCAAAAATTGTAAAATTGAGAGTGAGAGATTGTGAGGAGTTTTATGTGGGTTCTGGAGCTTGATATTGTAAGAAGGCTTTTGTTTGGCGATATCAATAAAGTGGTCCAACATTGAGAAGTGGACCTGGAGACGTAGCTCAAATTGAGTGAAATTCGTTATCAAGAGTGATCTCTCTATTTCTTCTCTGTCTCATAATTATTTTAGTATTTTGATTCTTTGAGTTTCCTATTTACGATAATGAAGTAATTAGTTTGTCTTTTGAATTTGGATAAAGTATAAGTGAACTCTTTTGTCATAATTTCAACAGTTAAGATTCATAACCATATAATTCTATTGGATCGGGGTAAAATCTGTAGTTGAGAGTAAATTTCAAATTATTTGTAGCTCTTTAATTATAGATCAAGTTGGTATCAAAGCAATTTAATAGGAAAATTGCAAGTGGTGAATGCTAACCAGGTCGAAATTGAAGTAAAGCGAAGGTGCACTTGAAGAATTTAATCCTGAGATCGAAAAACGGGGGACTTTTTCACAAGCAGAGATGTCAGCTGAACAAAGTCCTATAGAGCTTGATGAGAAAGCTTTCTAGAAAGTATTTCTTGAAATGAAGACTATGGTGGAAGTTATTTTCCAAGAGAGGAAAGAACGACAAAAGAGAAAGGAAGGCAAGGATAGAAAGGAGCAAGTTGAATCCTCATTGAAAGAAGACAAAGGTAAAGGAGTAGGAGGTGGTAGTGACCCTCTTGAACCTCTATCCCCATCCTCTTCATCTCCTGCATCCTCTTCCTCTTCTTCATCTAACTCTTCAAAAAAGAAACAACCTGTGCAAACACCTTTGTTAAAACTAGATGTTAAATTTGAGTTGCCTATATATAATGGTGAATTGGATGTAGAAAAACTAGATAACTGGCTTAAGCAAATCAAAGTGTATTGTAGGGTTCAACAGATCTTGGATGATTCTTCCAAAATCTAGCTAGCTACTCTTAGAATGGGAGGCATTGCATTGGTTTGGTGGGAGAGTAAGATTCAAGATGATCTTGCTACGCACGGTAAAATTTCATCTTGGTATGAATTTACGTATGCTTTAAAGAAATAGTTTTATCCTTTGGGTTATATGCAACAAGCTATTATGGACTGGAAAAATTTGAGACAGGGTAAAGAACAAATGGTGCAAGTATATACACAGGTGTTTAGGAAGAAAGCACTTACTCTTGGCATTCCTCTTTATACACAAGAAACTTTATTAAAGTATATAGGTGGTTTGAATTCACATTTGAAACATACAACCCTGATGTTTAATCCATCTAACTTTGATGAAGTGTGTGTATAAGCAACCCATATTGAAGCAAGTGAAAGGAACATAAGTTTTAGTTCAAAGAAGGAATTTGTTCCTCCAACTGAAGGCAATAAGAAGGGTAGGGAGAGGAAAGAAGCTAGTGTGAAGAAAGAGGAAGGTGAAAAGCCTAATTGTTTAGATTGTCAGAAGAAAGGGCACAAAGATGCAAAGTTTTGGAAATTACATCTGGAATTGAAACCAAAGTGGTTTAAGGATCGTAAAGGAAAGCAAAAGGTCACAGTTGTCATTCAGGATCTTGGATCGGATTCTAAGCATGAAACAAAGATAACAATTGTGGGTTTGAAAGGTAAAGCTTTTATTGGTAATGGTTCTGCCATTGATGTTTCATGTGCTTCTACTTCTAAAAGTCATGTTGTTCTTGAAGATAGCAAAAGATGTGAATTGTTTCATATAAAGGTGATTTCTAAGAACACTAAGATTGATACACTGATAGATAGTGGGTCCCAAGTTAATCTAATTTCAAAAGAAGTTGTTGAATAGTTGGGATTGAAAACAAAGCCACATAAGAAACCTTATCCATTAGGTTGGGTATGCAAGGATAACAGATTGCAAGTAACTAAGCAATGCAATTTAAGATTTGCAATAACATCTAAGTTTATAGATGAGGTTGAATTTGATGTGGTTCCACTTGATATCTATGGGATTGTGTTGGGTAGCCTATACTTATATGATAGAAAAGAAATCTTCTATAGAGAACATAATTAGTATCACTTGTTTAAAGAAGGAATTGAATACATTGTGCATTCTCATCTAATTAAGACTGATAACTCTTTTGTGACAACAAGACAATTGAAAAGGGTAATGCAAGCAATAATTTGGCACTTATGTCTGTACCACAAGAAGTGTCATTGCATAAAATTGTATCTAATTCTAAGGTTGTTTTAGTTATGAAAGACAACCATGATGTTGGTACATTATTTTTCTCATCAGCAAATTTAGTTTTGTTATTCAACCTTCTACTTTTTAGCAGTGTATGGTTGGTAGTAGCAACACTAAATGTGGATGTGTATATGGCTAATGTACTTAAAAATATCAGTGTAGTTTTGATAGTTGTTATGATGAGTCGGGTGTACAGGTTCCAAAAAGGAAGGACAGATGATACTGGACAAGTGAGACAAAATTTCCCTCACTTTAATTGTATGTAAAAGTATACTTTTGGTGGTCCAAAAGGTTCTCAATGGGAAGGAATGATCCAGGTGTATCCAAGAAACCTAAAACTTTCATAGTCTTAAAACCTCATGAAACTAGCCTCATCACATAGAGCTCACAAACACGATCCCGACGCAACTTGAACCACATCAAAAGGAGGTCATATGCAATAGTTATGCTTAGTCAAAGATTGGTCAAACTGGTGCACCAGGGGGCCAAAAAAAGGAAAAAAATGATCATATTAGAATTCATCGAAAATGACATCAAATCGAAGTGCTTGTTGAGACAATTCTGATGACGTTCATTTTGTCAAAATCTGAGCTCGTATGTAGAAGATATCACAAGTCAAAGTTGAAGGATGACTAGATGCTAATGTGGCAATTGACTGGATGTTGACGTGGTAGTTGATTGGATGATGATGTGGCTAGTGCAGGTGATGTGGCAAAAATTTGTGTACCATGCTTTATTTTTGAGAAAATAAAGTTGTGGAGGCTTATTTTATCTCACAAAACCCATTTGGTGGGATCGGATTTTGTGGGATCCCAAGTGGATTTGGTGGGATCGGATTTTGTGGGATCTCAAGTGGATTTGGTGGGATTAAAATAAAATCTCATAATTTTTTTTTAAAAAATTAACCCCTTTAATAAATGAATAAGCCCAAATTTATAACTAAAATAACCTTTAATGGTTATTAAATAAAAGACAATAATATAATGAATAAAAACAAATACCCAAACCAATATAGCCCGTAAATGGAGAAATGACAAGGGCATTATAAACAAATTAAAAATGGTTTTTATTGTTTTTTTTTGTAAATAAGAGGATTGGATGAACTAAGAGGCTATTTTGTTAAGGAAAGGGGTGATTTTATTAATGATGGTGGTTTTTAACCCCATATGTAAAATAATGTATAAAAGGGGGGTGTAGGTGCTTGAAAATAATTTAGGTGTTTGACGAAATTTTTATGTTTTTGTGAGAAAACTTTGGAGAGTGTTTGAAGGAGAATTTACAAGGTGTTTTTGTACACCAAAAATTGTAAAATTGAGAGTGAGAGATTGTGAGGAGTTTTATGTGGGTTCTGGAGCTTGATATTGTAAGAAAGCTTTTACTTGGCGATATCAATAAAGCAGTCCAACATTGAGAAGCAGACCCAAAGACGTAGCTCAAATTGAACGAACTTTGTTATCAAGAGTGATCTCTCTATTTCTTCTTTGTCTCATAATTCTTTTAGTATTTTGATTCTTTGAGCTTCCTATTTACGATAATTAAGTAATTAGTTTATGTCTTTTGAATCTAGATAAAGTATAAGTGAACTCTTTTGTCATAATTTCAATGGTTAAGATTCATAACCACATAATTCTGTTGGATCGGGGTAAAATATGTAGTTGAGAGTAAAGTGAAAATTATTTGTAGCTCTTTAATTACAAATCACATCATCAAGGAGATTGGCTACTAGGTCTTCTAGTGCAAATTCACAGTCCAGGGGTGATGGTGAGAAGCCTGAAGAGATGACTAAATTGAAGTCAGTATGCGAATAGGACAACATATCTACCCCCACTCCAAAGAAAATCATCCAAACAAAACCTGTGCCTAAAGATTTTGATGCCATTTTTAAACAGATTGTTGAAGACAATACCTTTCCTCCTTTGTCTGAAGTACCCTCTTTCTCGGTGGAAAATATACCCATCACTCTTGGTGAGTCTAAAGAAATTGCTCTAGGAAATAAGGATTTTGTTTTGGTAGAAACCTCCCCAGTATTGCTGAGAGGCAGTAGAGAAAAAAACAAAATATAATCCTACAATAACAATTGGGGTAGATACGGTTGCAAATTTGCTCCAGACTTCCTCAAGGCCAAAGAAAGCTCAAAAAATGTCGAGAATGTTGATGAACCCTACTTCTAGTAATCAAGTATTTGAAATTGTAGATCCTATAAAAGATCTAAATGACGATGAAATAACAATAATTGACTATAAAGTCACACATGTTGATATGTGGCCCCAAACACTTGAAGGTGGTGTGTATCACGCTAATTATTTAGTCAATTCCTTGATTAAACAGGTAAAGGAAGAAAGAAAGGAAAAGGTGGAATTGCAATCTCAATTTCTTGATTTAAAAAACTTTATTTCTTCTATAGTTCCCCCTTCTATATCCAGTGGAGCCTCAAGTTCTCGGAAAGGAGTTATTGATGGGTCTACAATACAATTAATTAGAAAGAATTTGAGCTATTCAAAAAATGTCAATGAATGGATTGATGAAATTCTTCAGGAGACTATCCTCTTTATTAGTAAGTATGCACTTTTCTACACTCAAGTTGTTGATAAAAGGAAGGAATTTATGACAAAGCTACAACAAGTTAGGAAATATTAGACCAGTCTCTACGTGCTCTCACAAGAAATAAAAGAGTTGATTTATGACAACCTAATAAAGGATATTTCTGCAACACTCGAAAGGTATCTGGACATGTTGGTGGAGATTAAAGGAAATTTTCATGACCTAAAAGTAGAGATAACTAATGAGTTTGATGAGAATATTCTAGATTCGAAGGAATTTTTTCTGAAATTCAAAGAAGTATTCAACAAGGAGATGGAAGATCCTACCACAATGACCATATAATATTTCTAAAACCTTGGTAGATTGCAAGTCTACCTCAATTCCTTTAAAATTGAAGCAAATAGGAGGTCTAACACTCTGAACGAGTTTGAGGTTTTCTCTAACCAAAGTAAGAATGGGACTGCAGATCATTGTAACACCAAGGAGAAAAGAGATATTTGCAATTATTGCTAGGTACAAAGACTACAAATCCAAGATGAAGGCACAAGAAAAACTGTTGCAATAAGATGCGGTCGAGGATTTGGAAGATGAAGAGGATGAGGTAGAAGGAAATGATACATATTTATTTTTAGTATTTCATGATAATTTCTTTTAATTTGGCTCTTTTAAGTTAAAGACTCTTTTTAATTATTCGGTATGGTTACTTTCAAGAAACCATTACCAAAGACAATTAGCTTATGCTTTAAATATGGGTTTGGCTGATGTGATTCAGATCTCTTGGGAAAATTTTGATTTACTCATTAGAGCAAAACTTTTTTTTATCTTGATTTATTGCTTTCTGCTATTTTGATATAGAAGACAATGGTGGAATTTATGCATTCGTATCTTTGAATTATGGTGTATGAATCTGATATGCTTATGTTGAATTTTCTGCCAGTGTGTGATCTATTGTTGGAGTGATAGATACTTTGATATTGTTGCATCACTGTGGTATCGTTTATCTATGCATAAATATTTTGTGGTGATATTTGATTGAACTTTAGTTGTAGAGTGTTTTCAATTTTATCATTGGAAGTCAATGAATTCCTTTAAAGCTTTCTAGTTAAAATCCCCTTCCTTTATTTGCTTTCTAGTTAAAAGCAACATTAGATAGAAAAATATTCATTGAATGTCAAATGAAGGTGGTTGCCACCTTTTAAAATAAGCAAAGAATCGGTTTGAAAATCATATTATTATAGATTCAACTGTGGTTACATTTTTCACCTTAGCGGGCATGAGAATATAAAGTTAGGTGATAAATTTGTCAACCAATAGATTTTTGGTGACTCTACTGGGGACAACTCAGAAAAATAATTTTGTATGATGAGTTGCTCTATGGTTAATAGTAATGGTTCTCTAGAGGCGTAATGCTCATGTTCTTCAGCCTAACATAGATTGGTTGGTTGGTGATCAAGAAGATATAATTACTGGTTTCAGGCTACTAGCTTGGCAACAGAGAAGAACCGACTATCAATATCATAGAGTTAATGAAGTATTAGAAGAAGAGGAGAAACTTGGAGATATTATTAGAGAAAATGCAATGTGCTTTGAGAATGCTCAGAAGATTGCGTTCGTAGAAAACATTCCACCTCCAGCTAGAAGAGTAAGAGCCCCTCCCACATAGGCTCCTAGAAATTAGGTAAACAATAGGAAAAATCCCCTACGAAACCATTAATAAGCAAAAGTTGGAAACTCTGTTGGCCTATCAGTGTCCTATCAAAAATTGGCTTTTAAGAGGTATACTAGGGGTGATAAGAAAAAAGGGATTGTGGATAAATATTTTGAGTTCTTAGAAACCGTTGATTTTTTATATTTTTCACCTACTTGAAAAGTTAAGTCTATCAGTAGACCATCTTATCCTCCTTCTCCTAAACCTAGTGTATCTTGGGTTCCAAAGATATATTTCCAAGGTCTTCTTTTGTGCAGTACTACCCTTCCTACACAAGTAAATTTTCCTTTAGTAATGGCTCAACCCCAACCGGTCTCATGGGGGGCCGTCATAGTTCCTCTAAACTTTGGAGCCAGTGCACAACTCCATGACTTACCCAAAGGTTTGGGGAAGATTATATCCAAATTTAGTGGAGATGGGAAAGTTTCTCTTGACGAGCATATGAAGGCTTTCTTTGTTGCCTCTTCCATTCTTACAATACAACATGAAGATGTTGCTATGAGGCTCTTTACAGAATCTTTGACGAATGTTGTTGCTGACGGGTTTTATTCTCTTCCCAATGGCTTTATTAACAATTGAGCTACCCTAAGAAAAAGGTTTGATAACGAATTTAAGTCTGTAGAAAATGATCAAGTCTTGGTTACTCACTTAGGTTCAATGAAAAAGGAGGTTCACAAGTTAATGAGGGATTTTGTGGCCAATTTTAATAAGTTGTATAACAGAATTACTATGAACATGAGGCTTGGTCCTGAATTGTTGAAACAAATGTTCATTAACACTCTTCCACCAGATGTGAGTTTCATTATTAAAAGGGAAGGCGTGGATGATGTGGTTGTTGCACAAGATAGAGTTGTATCCATAGAGGATGATCTAATTGTCTCTGGAAAATGGAAGAAAGAACTACAAACTGGTAAAACTTCACCAGTAAATTCTACTGACCCAGTCATTTAGAGATTGGACAACGACATAATCACTCTTAAGAGACAAATGCCAAAGGGTCCTTCACAAATTCCCTATCAATATTTTTCAAGGAATTATCAAGGAGCTCCCAACAAAACACTTTCATTGGCTGCTCCAAATCAAAGGCTGGCGATTGAGGGTCCTTCTTCTTCCAGTAAGGGGAATCATTGTAATTTTCATCTAAGTTCATATCATGATGGAGCTACTTGTTCGAAGATGATTATATTAATGCAAATGATTTCAAAAAATGAACACACTATAGAACCATATGTAGAAGAGCCTAGCTTGTCTGATGATGCTGATATGAATTTATTTGTGTTCGTATCAGAGGAAGAAGTTGGAGAGTATGTAAGTATTAGAGTTGACAACCCAAATTCTGCCATTTTTAGTAGAGCACAACATGCCAAGGTTGATCAGGGTGACTCATCTTCAGCCCTGAAGTACATTTTAACAAGGCAGAGAAAGCAAGAACAAACTGCTCCCAACAATGTACAAGTTGAGGTACCATCTTCTTCATCTTATGTTCCCCTTCTAGTTCATTTGATATAGTTGAGTCTTGTAACAATACCAAAATCCAAATTTCACAAGATGAATATTTGAGACTCAATCCCTCAGAGCTAGATAGGCTGGTGAAATATGTTAAGCAAGAGCCTTCACCATCCCAATGTAATGCTCAAATTTTTGATGATAATGAAGCCAACCTTGGGAACTAGATTTTCTCTAATACTGTAGATAAACCTTCAAGCTCACAAAACCCATTCATGAAACGAAAACCTTTCTATATATCATTATACATTGTTGGTTTTAGATTGAGTAATTGTATCATTGACTCTAGAGCTTCTGAAAATGTGATGCCTTCCC
Organism: Sequoia sempervirens; assembly: GCA_007258455.2. NCBI lineage: Eukaryota > Viridiplantae > Streptophyta > Pinopsida > Cupressales > Cupressaceae > Sequoia > Sequoia sempervirens. Next base: position 67,627,153 of record VDFB02000007.1, read on the forward strand.
AGATAGCTAAAGCCCTAGGTTTATATTATACCTCTTCCCAAGGAAAATTTTATTCCATGGATGGATCCCCAGTTCCTATTATAGGTCAAATCAAAGATGCTCAAGTATCCCTAGCCACTTTTCCCAAAAAAAGGTTGAAATTGACTATATTAGTTATTGATATTCCTGCAAGTTATGGTATGCTTTTGAGTAGAAATTTTTGTAAGGATTTGGGTGGAGAAATCTAGATGGATTGGTCTCATGCCTTAATACCCTTGGATGGAAAGAAAATACATCTAAATCCTGAACCCAAGGCCAAGTTCATTATCTTAAAGTCTAGCGATCCAAGAGTAGATATTTTGTTTGTTGAAATAGGACCAAGAACTTATATGTGCACTTCTAACCAAGAGGAAAATTCAAATCCTATTAGCCCTGATTTGGTCAATGAATTGTTGATGCTTGAATTTGGTGGAAGTTGTGTTAATTTCGGGTCAGGTGTTGGAGTAGTTTGATTTCGCCTGATGGCTATAAGTTTCCCTTTGATTTCAAATTGGAGTTTTCTAATACCAATAATATGGCCGAGTATGAAGCTCTATTGCTTGGTCTAAGTGTAGCCAAAGAAAAGAGTATCAAACAATTGAGAGTTGTAGGACATGTGGAATTGGCGGTAAAGCAGGCGAGAAATATTTACCCTATGAAAAATGGTTGACTTAAGCATTATAGGAACAAAGTTTGGGATTGTATAGAATATTTTTATGCTTCTTCTATAGAGTTTGTTCCTAGGGAACAAAACACTAGGGCTAACTCCCTGGCAGTCTCAGCATCATTTCTCTTGCCACATCCAAATTTCAAAGATGAGTCCTATAGAATTGAAATCATGTACAAACCTAGTGTTCCTAACAATGTAAATCATTGGGAAGTGTTCAATAATGATCAACAGATTATTGAATTTTTGGAGAAAGTTGAAGCCTTTGCTCACATCTATTTTGAAGGTAGTGATAATAAAAGCAATGATGTTTTAGCAGGTGACATTGTTGCTCTTGATAGAAAGGAGACAAAGATTATCCAGTTGAAAGGTAAAAAATTTCCAAAGGGTTTAGTTTCTCTTGAACATTTGTTCAATAGGCATGATCAATATTTGAAGCTGAAGGGTAAAGTATCTATTGAAGCATCTGTTGAATATGATAAGTTGAATATTGGTACAAAAGATGATCCTAAGATTGTTTGTATTGGGAAGTGTTGTTCCCAGGAGGAGAGAGAGAGACTGATCTCTCTACTGACATGTTACAGGATTGTCTCTGCATGGTGCTATGCAGATTTAAAGAAGTTTAGAAATGGAGAATTCCAACATAAAATTCCACTAAAACCTAGTGCCACACCTTACAAATAGAAATAGCAAACATATAATCCCAAAGTTGCAGAAGCTATTTTCAATGAAATTGATAAAATGCTCAAGGAAAAGATTATTTATCCCATCCATCATTCCATGTGGATAGCCAATATAGTTCCTATGAGAAAGAAAAATGGAGAAATATGGATATGTGTTGACTTCAAGAATTTAAATCAAGTATCTTTGAACTTAACAATTACTCACTACATGTAATGGATCATATTCTACAAATAGTTGTTGACTCTAAAATGATTTCCATGCTTGATGGCCTCTCAGATTATAATCAGGTCGAAGTAGCTACAAAAGACTAGCATAAAATGACATTCACCACACCCATTGGTGTTTTTGCCTATAATAGAATTCCATTTGGCCTTATTAATGCAGGAGCTACTTTTCGAAGGGCTATGGACTTATCTTTTGGTGATCTCAGGAATAAAAGTATAGTGATTTATTTGGTTGATCTAACAAATTTTTCTAAAAAGAGAGCCAATCATTTACATGATTTGGAAATAACATTGCAGCGTTGCAAAGAAGAAGGTATCTCTTTAAACCCTAAGAAGTCTATCTTTGTTGTAACTGAGGGAAAACTCTTAGGTCACATTGTTTCAAAGGATGGATTCAAGATAGATCTAGAGAGAGTGAAGGAAATCATGCAGCTGGGATTACCCTCCAACAAACATGGTACCAAGTCTTTCTTTGGTCAGGTGAACTTTCTAAGGAGGTTTGTTCCTGATTTTGATAAGCTAACAAAGCCCATTTTTGATATGATGAAGGATCACCCAATGTTCAAATGGAATAGTGAGGGAAAACAATATTTTTCTAATATTAAAACTGTAATTGCAAATGCTCCCACTTTAGTTCATCCTGATTTTACTAAATATTTCATCATATATAGTTACGCCTCTGAGCACACCTTGTCAGACATCTTGTTACAAAATAATGAGCAAGGTATTGAAGCCCCTATCTCTTTTATGATCACTCCTCTAAAGAAGTATGAAATCAAATATTCACCACTTTAAAAACATGCATACGTTGTCATGAAGGCACTCAAGAGTTTTAGGTTCTATATTCTTCATTCTCATACTATTGTTTTTGTCCTTGAAACTACTGTGAAAATTATTCTTACTGAACAAGATATTGGATGCAATAAGAGAGGATCTTGGATAGCCCAAATTCAAGAATATGATCTAGATATTAAACCCACTAATCTAGTTAGGGGAAAGGGTTTGGCTAAAATGATTGTTGAGATTAAACCTGTTGAAGAAGAAGAGTTACCATTAGTACTATTGACAAGTGCAACTAATGATTGGTTTTTTTAGGTCTCTTATTTCTTAACCTATGGTGGTTTCCTGTCACATTTTTCATCAAGAGAAAAGAGAAACTTAAAACTTAAAGCAAACATGTACATTCTATGGGAAGGGAATTTGTATAAGAAAGGTGCGGATGGGACCTTCTTAAGGTGTGTTGACAAAGAGTAGTAGAAGAAGCCATTGGAAACCTTTCATAGTGAGGAATGTGATGGACATTTTTTTTCTTTTGTGTCAACTTTCAAAATCCTACATCATAGATTCTATTGGCTAGGTATGTTTAAAGATGTTTATGAGTGGGTGTCAAAATGTGAAAGTGTTTAAAATTCACTGGCAGACCACAAATTTTTTCTTTACCCTTGAAACCTATGGTAATTGATGATCTCTTTCAACAATGGGGCTTGGATTTCATTGGGCTAATTAACCTGAGTTCTAGTGCGGGACATACAAACATATTGACTGCTACAAACTATTTCACCAAATGGGTGGAGGCTATTCTAGTGAAGCATACCACCACTGAAGTCATATGAAGGAGAATATTTTGGTAAGGTTTGGAGTGCCCAAGAAAATTTTGACTGATAACACTAGCTCTTTTTCCTCTACTAAAATTTCCCTTTTCTACTATGACTATGGCATTAGTCTTTCTCATTCATCTAAATATTATCCACAAGATAATGGGAAGGCCGAGTCAAGCAATAAGAATTTAATCTCCATTATTAAGAAGTTGGTTGATGAAAATCAAAGGGGGTGCCATAAAAAGTTATACAATTCTCTATGGGCTGACAGAGTTACCTACAAAAGAGCTATTAGAATATCCCCCTTTTAATTAGTATATGGCATTGATAGCACTTTTCCTATGCCATTGGAGATTTCAGCACTTAATTTACAAAAGGCTATAGAAGATGGGCAATTTCAAACTGCTTTGGAAAAGTGGATTATGTATTTGAATAAGTTGGCAGAAGAAAGGGAGGTTGTGGTAGATAAGATTACCAAACATCAATAGATGGTGAAGAATATTTTTGATGAAAGGGCTAGGAAAAGAGACTTTGCAGTTGGTGATTTAGTTCTTCTCTGGGATAGGAGGAGAGAAGCAAAAGGAGCACATAAAAAATTTGATTTTCTCTGGAGAGGGCCTTTCCTAATCAAGCAACTTGTTGGTGATTATGTTTTTCGATTGGCTTATCCTAATGGTAATATTCTACCCCTTGCCTATAATGGGAAAGATTTGAAACTTCTTGAATAATTGTTCCCTTGGGTTCATCCTTGTATATAGTTTCTTGTTTGTTTTGTTTTGTTTTTAGCTTGTCTGGTTTTTGACTCTGTTGCCCAATGAATAAGGCTTTATGCAATGTTTCTAGATTCTTTGCATCCTATCATTCTTAGTCCCCATTCAGAGCCAATGTTACTTGTGGGTATACTATGTGTCATGTACTTTTAAATTTTATCTTCCTTGGTCTTTAATTTCTTACTTTCTGCCAAATTCTAAAGTCTTTTCCTTCATTTTAGCCTTTGTCATGGGATTCTCTTAGTTTCTAACCTATTGTCATGTTTTCTTTAAGTTTTGAAACCTAAGTCGCTAGCACCCGATGTCTTTAAAACCTTGTCGTTGGATTCATGTTTTTCCTAACCTCTCAATGGCCCAACTTATTCTCCTTCCATAGCATCAAGTGTGTTGGTCTATTGTGTAGTTAGAGAGTCGGAGGTTTTCATAACTTTGTAACTCTAAACTTTGGGTTATAAAGTTCCAATTTTTCATGACAAGGTGATATGTTGTCCATCCCACATGTTTTGAGGCATCACATATGCATTTAATGAGGCATACAAAACAACCTAGAGATGGCTTATCAAGGATTTTTTTCAAATCACACAAATATTAGGGTTTACTTTACAGAGGATTAAAATAAAGCACCATATTAATTCAACACCAATTGCACGTCTTGTCATTATACATGACTTAAGGTGGTGAAGATTTATTTGGTTGAGTTTGTATTTGCACCTTCACCTTCTGTAATTATTTCTTCAAGCATACAAGTGTTCCTCTGTGTACTATGAGCTCATGTAGTCTGGAATTGAAAATTGTTGGCTTGGCATAAGGGACACGGAGTTGTGATCCTTTAAGCTGGAGGAATTTTGGGCACGTTTGGAAAGTGACAGAAGGTCTGTTGTCAATGAAAAATGGTTAGAAAGTGGATTAGCTCATGCAAGGGGTTTTCTAGAAGCCATGTTGAGTATGGACCTAATAAGCACATTCACAAGAAGATATATTCCAGAAACATAGGAAATCAAATCTGTGGATAGGACTATTGTTGCTAAAATTTCTCCTGGAGTAGTTTCCCATGCGCTAAAGATTCTTGAGAGATTACCCATAAAGGACATGCCTATTATGATGGCTAGTGAGTTTTTTAAAGCTAACAAGAACTGGTGCAAGAATTCTATAGCCAAGGGGTGGTTGAAATCAAAGAAAAGAGGTAAGTCATAGTTACCAACAAAACTTAAAAGAATGCATTTGAAAGGGGAAATCACAAATGCCATTGCTTTGTTGCATCACATTGTTGGAAATGTTCAAATTGAGTCTTTTGAAGATTGGATGTGTCAGTTTATTTTGGTTATTTGTGATGAGAATGTGCTCATTGATTGGGCTAAAATAATTTACTTTCATTTGAATGAACAATTAGTCAATTTTTAGAAAACTGCTACCTTCCATTTGTGTTCTTCCTTAATATACATTATAGCTAGTCAAAGATCCTTTGGCCAAGATTAAAGCCATAGGTATCCCCAACTTCTAGCATGTCTATATATAAGTGTTATCTTTAGTTTACCAAGCAAGTTGGAATGGGGGATTTTTTCCTTGTCAAAGATATATTCTTGATGGAAGCTGTGAGAAAATTGAATGGAAACCCTGAAATGTGTCTTTCTCCTGAGTCAATGACTTTTGTATTAAAGTTTGAAAGTTTCTATATTCAATTTGATAGGTTTTCCTACTTGAGGATAGGAGGTTTTGAGAAATCCCAATTGAATTTCCTAGATATCCTGAAGATTTGTTGGTGTTCCTAGAGGTCTGTAGACAAATGACCATGGTGAATGTAAAATACATGAATATGGGGAAATGAGGGTATGTGTTCCCATTAAAAAATCCTTCCTTCATGTGTAAAATTAATCAAATGAAAAAATGTGCTGAGGGAATTCTTAAAGAGTATAACCTCCAACATTTATTCATGAAGACTAATTTTGATAGCAAGGGTTTTGTGAAACATAATTTATATGGAGAGAGTTCATATCAGCATCAAACTTCTACTGAATACTTTTGGGAAGATTGTATTGATGAAAATGAAGTCTTGAAGAGAGATTACATGAGGTTAACCCGCGGGAAAATACAAGATTTTGGTCTTTCTTTCCAAATTCCTGAAAGTGCGACTGAAGATTCGATGGTCATTTACCCCGAATATGAAAAATTATTTGATAAATTTCATTCCAAAAATGACTTGAGTAAAAATGAAGTTTCAAATATGAATATATGAGATAGTTCATTGTTGAAAAGAACTTGGGATTGGTTACAAGGAAAATGGCGACAGGCTGCAGGTTCTACTCGAGAACCAAAATCATCTCAAAGAAATGAACAAGGGTCCACTCAAATAGTTGCAGTGGGTGCATCATCTAGGAGATTGGCTACTAAGTCTTCTATTGCAAATTCACAATCCAGGAGTGATGGTGTGAAGCCTAAAGAGATGACTAAATTGAAGTCAGTATGCAAACATGACAACATATCTACCCACACTCCTTAAAAGAAAATCAACCAAACAAAACCTGTGCCTGAAGATTCTGATGCCATTTTTAAAAAGATTGTTGAAGATAATACCTTTCCTCCTTTTTCTGAAGTACCCTCTTCCTTGGTCAAAAATATACCCATCACTCCTGGTGAGTCTAAAGAAATTGCTCTAGGAAATAAGGATTCTATTTTGGTAGAAACCTCCCCAATATTATTGAGAAAGGCAATAGAGAAAAAGAGAAAATATAATCCTATAACAACTGTTGGGGTAGATATAGTTGCAAAGTTGCTCCATACTTACTCAAGGCCAAAGAAAGCTCAAAAAATGTTGATAATGTTGACAAACCCTACTTCTGGTAATCAAGTATTGGAAATTGCAGATCCTATAAAAGATCTAAATGAGGATGAAATAATAGTATTTGACGTTATAAATTCACATATGTTGATATGGGGCCTCAAACACTTAAAGGTGATGTGTATCATGCTAATTATTCAGTCAATTCCATGATTAACTGAGTAAAGGAAGAAAGAAAGGAAAAGGCGGCATTGCAATCTTAGGTTCTTGATTTAAAAAACTTTATTTCTTCTATAGTTCCCCTTTCTATATCCAGTGGAGCCTCAAGTTTTGAGGAAGGAGTTATTGATGGGTCTACAATACAATTAATTAGAAAGAATTTGAGCTATTCAAAAAATGTCAATGAGTGGATTGATGAAATGCTTCAGGAGACTATCCTCTTTATTAGTAAGTTTGTGCTTTTCTACACTCAAGTTGTTGATAAAAGGATGAAATTGATGACAGAGCTACGACAGGTTAGGAAAGATTAGACTAGTCTCTATGTGCTCTCACAAGAAATAAAAGAGTTGATTTCCATGGATCAAATGAAATTAATCAATGAACAAATTGTAAGTGATCCAAAGGAGTTAGATCCTTCTTGGTCCAACTCATTGGAGTGGAAATTAAGCATTTATGATAGCCTAGTAAAGGAGATTTCTGCAACACTCAAAAGGTATCTGGACATGTTGGTGGAGATTAAAGGAAATTTTCATGACCTAAAAGTAGAGATAACTAATGAGTTTGATGAGAAGATTCTAGATTTGAAGGAATTTTTTCTGAAATTCAAAGAAGTATTCAACAAGGAGATGGCAAATCCTGCCACAATGACCATATAATCTTTCTCAACGCTTGGTAGATTGCAAGTCTACCTCAATTACTTTAAAACTAAAGCAAATAGGAGGTCTAACACTCTGAACGAGTTTGAGGCTCCTCTAACCAAAGTAAGAACTGGACTGCAAATCACCGTAACACCAAAGAGCAAAGAGATATTTGCAATTATTACTAGGTACATAGACTACAAATCCAGGATGAAGGCACAAGAAAAACCATTGCAACAAGAAGTGGTCGAGGATTTGGAAGATGAAGAGGATGAGGTGGAAGGAAATGATGCATATTTATTTTTAGTATTTCATGATAATTTCTTTTAATTTGTCTCGTTTAAGTTAAATACTTTTTAATTATTCAGTATGGTTACTTTCAAGAAACCGTTACCAAAGACAATTAGCATATGCTTTAAATATGGGTTTGGCTAATGTGATTCAGATCTCCTGGGAAAACTTTGATTACTCATTAGAGAAAAACTTTTTTATCTTGATTTATTGCTTTCTGCTATTCTAATATAGAAGATAATGGTGGAATTTATGCATTCGTATCTTTGAATTATGGTGTATGAATTTTCTTTTTTTTATGTTGAATTTTCTTCCAGTGTGTGATCTATTGTTGGAGTGATAGATACTTTGATATTGTTGCATCACTGTGGTATCGGTTATCTGTGTATAAATATTTTGTGGTGATATTTGATTGAACTTTAGTTGTAGAGTGTTTTCAGTTTTATCATTGGAAGTCAATGAATGCCCTTAAATATTTTTGTTAAAAGCCCTTTCCTTTATTTTCTTTCCAGTTAAAAAAAATGTTAGATAAAAATTATTCATTGAATATCAAATGAAGGTAGTTGCCACCTTTTAAAATAAGCAAAGAATCAGTCTGAAAATCATATTATTATTGGTTCAACTATGGTTACATTTGTCACCTTAGTGGGCATGAGAATATCGAGTTAGGTGATAAGTCTATCAACCAATAGATGTCACTCTTCAATTCATTTTGGAAAGTCATGAAAAGAGCCATTGGGCTTGCTATCTGAGTGAGCTTGTGCAATATGCTACAAAACTATGTCCCAATACTATGCAGAAAGCAAGTTAAGAGTGCTTTTTGCTAGTCTTTGTAGCTTTCTTAAAAATCCAATTTCCTTTTCTAGACTTGCATTTTGAAACTTCATCACAAGATCTATTCCATGGGTTGCTAAAGGAGTTCAAAATATGATTGAAAATTTACTATTTAATAACTTATCATAGAAATTTTTTCAGCAGTTGCTTAGGTAATAACATCTTCTATGATTATTTGCAGAGCATTTGGTAAGCCCTCCTCTAATAGAACCTCCTCCAATAAATCAAATGTCAAATCTGTAGTTTTATCTTTTCTAAGCTATCAAAAGATTACCAAAAGATAGCATTATATGTGGAAGCAATAAGAACATTGAGCAACTCCTTTTTTCCTAACTTGGCTTTGCTCCTCAATAAATTTATTTGCGTCAGCTACAGATTTATTCAACATCACCCTCTTATATTATTAATTATTGGGGCTTGAATCCCAGTCCACAAATTGCAAAGGAGTTGACCTTTGTTGGTACATATTGATACCTTGCAACTTTGGATGACAGGTCTAAGTGGAACCAAAAATTGTTGATCGCTAATCTTAGTCATGTTGGGCCCATTGTGGACTTGTGCTTTAAGTAAGAGGGTAGCATTGAGAGTAGAATAAACAAAAAATATGAATTTGAACTAGGTGAAGAAAATCCTTAGTTTAAATAAATGTTGAATTTATTTACAGGCAAACAAAGTAGAGGAAGTTTTAATATAGTGAAATGCATGTGAAATCTAGGTAAAGATGGTCATTTTGATTGATGAGAATAACTCCTTGTCTGATAATTTCCATGGTGAGTATTGGTAAGAAAATGATTTTGACTCTTGCTCACCTATGCAAATGAGAGAGAGCTATGTCAAACATGAATATGTCATAGTAGAATTTTAGTGCCCTAGGGTCTCCTATACTCCTGCCCTACACAAGGAATAGGTAAATGGAAAATTTATTGTTTTGCTTTTAGTGGGGGCAGTAGTGTGAATTTTCTATCTTAGTCTTGATGCAAACTTGGCAAGTCATAGTGTGAATCTCATGAGTATGACTAATTGGAGGCCAAAATTGTCTTTTTTTATGACTTGCCAAGGTGAGTATGAAGGTTTTGGAAAAGTCACAAATTTGTAAACCATCCACTTGATGTGGCCTTTATGCACAATATTCTCTAAAGTTTGGTATTGTATTCATCCAGTACATTTAGTAGGGTGATTGACTTGGTTGCTACACAATTACCAATATAGCTTTATATTTTTGGTTTGTCTAGTCACAATCTTGTGTCAATTCCAATTTTTTTGCTTTAAAGATTATTTTTCTTATCCATTTTGAACCTAATAATTTTAATTACAAGTTGGAAAGATAAAGCCTAAAATATGAGCCACTTATATGCAAGGCTTATATTTTCTAGAACTTCTTGAAGAGTGAACAATAGTCAATTTTCTCCCATACATAAGGTTTTATTAGTCTGTTTACTCAGTTATCCTCTAAATTTTGTATTCAATTTTGCATCTTCTTTAGCATATTGGAAGAAGACATGCTCTTTTTTGTGTGCACTAAGAGAAGGAATTCCCTACCTATTGACATGTTTGTTTAGAACATGCAAAATTAACATTACTTAGGGTTGTTAACCTATATCTTTGATTCTTCCATATGCATATTTGTGCAATGCACTTGAGTACATGTATTAAAGTTTACACTTTCAAATAATATTTATGAGAATGTTATGTGTTGATGGGTTTTCTTGCACCTTCTCAACACAAGCAGTGCATACATGCACTACCTCTCTTGAAAGGCAATCTCCAACAACAAGTTGTTGAAAATTACCCCAAGGTATCTTACGTGTCAGGTCATGACATGCATGGAATAATTCAGTTGGTTCATTGTGATCTTGTTAGAAATCAAAGGTTAGCCTTACATAAGTTAAGTTGGAGGGAAATTGGTTCTTCAAATGGAGTTTATAACATTTCTGAAGTGTTTCTCTATTGCTGCAAGTTCAGGACAACAGTCTCAAACTCCACTCTAATCTTCAGATTTGGCGTTACAATGTGCAATGAACTTTATCTTAAGTCACTATATAAAATAAAAGTCAAAAGGGCAGGGAAGATAAATTTTCCTAGACCTGAAACTACCTATGAACAGTGATGATGGAGGATGCTACAATTGACAACCTTCCTAAAAACCAAGTCCCACTTAACCAGATTAACTCACAGTCTCATGAAACTAGTGCAATATTCTAAGGTCTATGGATTTCAACCATTTATTCACCATAAAGCATGAATAAAAGATAGAATTTAAGTGCAACATTCAAATAATGTTTAGACTAGCTTTACACTACAGTTTATCATCAATAAACAACAAAAAACATGAACAAGGAAGGACATCAACACAAAATTATTCACCATCAATGAATAGCATCAACTAATGTATTGAAGCTTGATAAACACCTAGAACAACAAAGTAAATCTATTCAAATTAATCAACCATGAGGAGAAGAATCATGCAACATGAAATGGAACTCAAGAATCCACCAAATCAATAAATTTCTATTAAAATTCCAGCAACATGTCTTTACAACAACTCAACTCTCTCCTGAAAATGAGAGGAGACCCCCTATTTATAGTGTCCAAAAATAAAAATGAATGGCCATGATTTAATCTCATTGTGTGGCCAAGATTCACTAAAAATTAGGGTTTCACCTACCCCCAAATATTTTACAATATAAAATTACATTTTGTCCTCTAGCTTATTTTGTCTTCTTGTGGGCACCACTATAGCAATTTTGTCTTGTAGTTGACTACCTTTGTTGTAGCTATACTGTGAGGAATTCATCGTCAATCACCGAATTTCCTTCATGTTTCTTTATAGTAGCATATTCTATGAACTTTTCGATCAATTTTTGAAGCTTATTCCACTCCATAATGTCGGATTGAAGCACTTGAAAGTTCAATTTCTTTGATCGGCCGATAATTACATCCCAATACTTATCACATTTGGGACTGTTCTTTATTACTTGCTTGGATTGGGTGAAAACAAGAGCAGCAAAATCTGTGAAGTCCGGCGTGGGGAAATCTATAGCTTCATCCTCCATCTTCTTGAGGAAATGTGGCCTTATCTTTTCTGGATCTATCTCGATGGAGGGCATGTCAAAATCTATCATTAGCTTTAAGTACTCCTCATAGGCTATCTTGGTTTCTTTGGCCTAGTCAATATCAAGCTCCACTTCATGGAGCACCAATTCCAAGATGTCTCATTTGTGATTGAGGCCCATCTTCCATGTTTCCATGAGCCAGTGGTCATCTTGGACTAGTGCAAGCTCCTCTTCCCACATTTTCTTAGGCATGTTGAGGATAGCCTCAATTTTAGGATATGTGATCCTCTATAGCTCTGGGAAGTTAGTGCAAAAATTTCTTGTGCTTTCTAGTTGTTTTTACACTTCTAGGAAGTTATTTTCCATTCTAGTGGCATGACTAATACCCATGTGCCCATTGTAGATGACTCATTGAAACCAATCCTCAGTGGCCTTGGTCCAATTATTTCTCCTTTCTAATTTACTGATATGATCTTTGGAAAATAATAAAGGAGTAGTCGATGACATCGAGGGAAACTCTTTGGTGGATGACCATTGTTGTATATAGGCTATTAAATCTGACACTTATGATTTTAATTCCTCCTTAGTAGATTGGTCTTTATTCATTTGGTGCATAATGGTGGCGACTGATCCTTGAAGATGATCAATTTTTTGTTCTCTCATTGTCGTTCCCAAGCCAATGGTATAAATGTTATAGCTAACTCCTCCTTCCACCACCAGAGTAGCTATTTGCATTGTCCTTGACCCCGAAGCATCCATTGTTATATGGTACCTAACCCTAGATTCTTTTCCTTCTTTGTGCTTATTTGTGCTCAAGCAAGAATGGCTTCTAGCCTTTCCTCCATATCCATAAGTGTAGGGGTCTTCTTTTCTAATTTTTTTTCCAGCCTACCAAGCATCTCAGACCCCCCTTTTGGTGATTCACGATCACCTTCTTCTTGTTGGGTATGATAAATTTCCATTCCCTTGCTACCTGGAGTCTTTTTTTTTGTCTTTTCTTCCTCTTCCTCATCTAAATCTCAAATAAATATTGTTTCTTTCTCTAGGGATTTAGTGGTTGTATATTCTTTGGGGCTGTCCTCCCCTTCAGATCTCTTTTCTTCTTCCTCTTGTTGCACATGCTCTTCATAACGCTTTGCTTCCGGGCTCTTTCTTGCTCCAGCCTCTTCTTGAGGCATGTCTTCTTCTTTCTTTTCCTCTTCATTTTCTTCTTCTTCATGCAAAGGAGGAATTTCTTCATCATTTTTAGGGCTCTCATCTTGCTCCCTAGTTGGAGGTTCTATATTTACCTCCATTCCATCATTTGTTTCTTTCTTCTTCAAAGTGTGGTCTCTGAACCTCCTCATCAACATCCCTCAGTTGTTTGGAAAGTTTCTCCTCTAGTTCTTGATTGGAGGTTTCCATGCTGTAATTTGTGCTAGGATCTTCAATGTCTTCCTCAGAAGACTGGGTTCCCTCCTCTTCATGCACCACTTCATCAATTACTAGGTGTTGATATTTAGGATGCTCATGATAGTCATCTACTTCCTCCTCCATTTCTTTAGCTCCCTCCCTTTCTTTCATTTCCAACTCCTTAGAGATATGCATTGTTGCCTCCATCGTGGGTGGTTCAGTCGGAGGAGGATAAATAGTGATGCCAACAACAACTTGGGCTAGTGCATCTTGTACTACAAGATTCATTAGCACTCTAGATAGCTTGGTGGTTATGTTCTGCATGTTCCAAGAAAGGGCTTATGGGAGTGAGAGTGTAGGAATTGTTGTCATTGTGGTGGCCAATGGAAGGGTTGTTATCGTAGACATGGAGGAAGAGGAGAGTGGAGAAGTTGTGGTCAAGGAAGAATCTACCATGAAGATGGGTGCATTGGGCAAGGTGGAAGCGAGGTGAATTGAAATTTCCACTGCAAGTGGAGAAGAAGTAAGCATCTCTTGAGAAGTAGGTGGAGGAGTGATGGTGGGAGCAGAAGCAATAGAAGTTGTGGTAATGAGAGTAGAGGTAGTAGGTGGGGACTTTGGTTGCTTGACCTCTTCTTCCTCTCCTTCGCAGATCAGGTCTTCCTGTATGGTGGGCATCTCTGTGAATCCACCTGATTTTTTGGCCTTCTTAGAAGGATCACCCTCTGATGCCTTCCTAGATTACACCTTATGTTTAGTTTGACATTCAACCACTTCTTTTCTCTTCTTTGAATAGGTAGTGGGGGAGACTTTGAAGTCTCTCCGGATAGGCAGCAACAAAGGCACTATTAGTCTCACTCTCGGGTTTATCCTCAAGCTCACCATATGTTAAAGTAGCTACTTCAAGTTTCAATTGAGCGATCTTCCCATCAATCCATTGCTTTGTCCTTGTCTCAATTGGCTTCATCAAAATATCAAGGTCATTGACCTCTTCCTCATTCTAATCAATTAATGGTAGTGGTAGGTTGGCAACGACATCGTACCTTGGATCGATCACCATGTTCATCTCTACAATTTTCCCAAAATTCTTTGACATCGTGGAGGTGGGCATACTCTTTTCTGACCATTTTCTTTAGTTTTCCATATGGTTCCATCCATGGCCAGGCAGTGTGGAGCTCAAAATTATATTCATTCAACTCCTCAAAGTACTCCACACACTAGGAAGCAGGGATTGCATACATTCCCTAGCCAAAGTTCAAGGGATATGGAATTCCTAGCCTATGCTTGTTAGTCACCAGCATGTGAGCATGCTGCAATTGTCTAGAGAGCTCAAGTAGTACCAACCAGTCATTTGGGTACCTGGGCAGCTTATATAGTCTCTTCGAGAATCCATCAGTTCTGATGTATGTAAACTTGGGGAACTAGATGAATAGAAAACCAAACCGGTGGATGAAAGCATTGGCACTGTGAGTGACCCTCCTCTCGAAGTCACCTCCAAGAAATTTGATAATATGCCTGATGAAGGCATCGTTGACTCTATAGTAGTCTTTCTTGAAGTTTCTAAATTGAAGTTGAGGATACCTATCATATACCTTCAATTCTCTCCCTAGAGTTTGGCTCAAGGCTATAAATAGTCCTCAGTATTGAGCACAGTCAGTGAGAAAATAGACCAGATACGAAGTCATATAGAACTGTGAAGTTTTCTTTACTACCACAAATTGTTGATGTAAGCAGTTGCTAATCATGCCTACCCAATGGAATTTGGTCTTTCCCTTGATGATTTCTTCTATAAAATACAAAATCCACTCTTGGAAGAATTTTGTAGTTGGGAGGCCCATAACCCTTCTTAGTAAGGTCACAAGGTCATCGTAATCTTCATAGAAATTGCTCCTAAAGAGCTCCTGGGGTACCTTGTTTGCACTACCCCTCTTCTCCTTCAGCAAGTACTGATTGATCAACACTTTGCACTTGAGGGGATTGGCTTTCCATGTGCTTTCAACATACTACTTGGTTATTTCTTCCATTTTTTCAAAGGTAGGTATATGGAAAGTCTTTCCAATGGACTTAGAGGATAAGTTAGCTAGTATTTTACCATCTCTATCCACTATTCTTTTAGTGCTCTCCTCATATGCCTCTCTGCAGGCCATTACTAGTTCGGGAGCTATGAGGGTAGGGGGGAAACCAATAGCCTTAGCCAACCCAGTTCTTCTTATCTTTCTAGCATTCTCTGTGGTAGGGTTGATAGTGACCCTCTATTTCAACTCATCGTTGTCGATGTGCCCCAAGTTGGTGTCTAAGATCTCGTCCTAGTCTATGGTGACCTTTGATTTGAGTTCCTCTCCTTGGAACTTGTACTTCATTTGGTCCTTGTCTTCTTTTCCCTTAGGTTCCTTGGTTGGCTTCTTGCATTTTTCCTTTTCTGTGGATGTCTCTGAAGGTCCTACAACAATTTCCATATATCCTGCATGCAAAGGAGTAGTAAGCACATCCAAGTGTAAAAAATGAAAAATGTTAGAAAAAACCTACAAAATGATGTTGGATCAAGTAATTCATCATTCAAGGATCCTAACACTTCTTTCATATTATCTTTTCCTTTCATTTGAGTGAGTTATGGCAATGTCAGCCCAGGGGTGCCGACTTCCCTGGGCTGGCAGCCATTTTGGAGGTAGCTGCAAAAGGATGGAAATCAGGGAACGATGGCCCACATTGTTCCACCCGTATTGGGATTTTGGTCATAAGGTGGGGCCCATTAGTAGGTTACATCATTTTAGCACATGGGTCGAGTTAATTTCAAAGCTTTGGAGGCGTTAAGCTAACAATTCTGGCATGCGGGTTGAAGGTATGTAGATGCAGGGAGCCTCTTGGCTATTTGGAGCTCTGTCATTTGAAATGGCACTAGCAAGGCGACACCTCGCAATGTAGAACCTATGGTCTCAAATGAAGGAAATGTTTGTTCTTTGAAGCATTCAGACAGCTCAGTCGGGTGTGGGTCAGGAGGTGCAAAAGGATGTTTGAAATAGCGGAGAGATGGAAACAATCCACTGAGGGTAGCTTGCATGGTCAAGCCTGGAGGATTCCATGTCATAAGTTATATGTTTGTCATTAAGTAGATGGACTCCATGTAGTCGGGTTCACATGGCGGGAAGGTGGAGGTTGTTTGCAGTTTGAAGTGGTGAGAGAGGGATGGAATTCCACAAGCAGCGTCCTGCATGGGGTAGCCTGCATGGTCACTTTTACCCTTAGTCATTTTCATTTTAGGCTCAATAGCGACAGTGAGAGTGTGTTCCAAAAGGTAGAGGGATGGTAAGCTGAGGACGTTCAGAATGGCGGACCCATGACATAAGTCCCGGATGGAAGACTACCATGGATAGTTTGCGAAGAGCCGACACTTAGTCATTTTTAGCACAAAGGATTAGGTGGAAAAGGCTAGGGCGGGGCCCACTACGCGGAATGATCTCAAGGTTTTTTCATTCGGGAATGGTCATTGATGTGGTGGCAGGAGGATAGTAGCGGTCCGCATTAGATGGTCCACTGGGGTTTATGCACTTAAATCTAGATTTAGTAGACATGGTTTGTGTGGGATCCGCAAGGCGGGTGGCTAGGGCAAGTCTACCATTTAAAAATGGTGTGATATGAGGGGTGATCTAGAGGTGGAAGCCTACCTTTGCGGATCTGTCTAGGATGGAAGATCTCAGTTTTGACTCATGCTTTTGTTTAAGTTTTGAAATATGGCTGAGGGCAAGTGTCTTTCCGCATACATAGGCCCAAAGGAGGCAAAGGCTAACTGCATCGAGGTTTATCATTTGAGGAACAAGGCATCAATGATAGGCACAATGTGGACCCACAAGGTATGACGACTCTAATTGAAGAATGGTCATTGGAGGTGAAGGTTCCGCATGAATTTTATTGTTGATTACGAGGGATTTTTTGATTTTTAAAACATGGGTTTTATCTAGCCTAATGTCTTTTAGCTAGTTTTTAAGTTTCCCCTCTTTAACATTTAATAAATTTGCGAGAATTGAAGAAAACTTATGACATAATCAATTCCGAAAAACTAACCTAAATAAACCAGTCAAGTATGTGCAGGAGCTACAGATGATAAGCATTTTGGAGAGCGGAGAAACCCTATAGGCATGGAGGCTATAGTTGCTGGGGCTTTTGATGATTTTCCTGAACTTTTGATAATGAAAATGACCCTTCAAAATGTCTATTTATAGATTTTTATGCATTAAATTCCCTCCATTAATGGTGGTACAGTGGCAGTTGAAGTTGGTGGATGATCATTTTGAAAAGATGGCAGTGGGAATGGCGAGGCCCGCAAAGCGGACAACACCCAGAAATCAGCCATCTAGCGAGTCATCAACGAAAACGGTGAAGGAAGCTATGGATCCTACGAGGCAGGAGGATGTCTCGAGTTGACCGTTCGAAATGGTGAATAATGAGAAAAATCCCGTGTAAGGCGGCCTGCATTGGTGAACCCGCAGCACTTGGAGGATGAAAATTTCAAAGTTTGAAGGAAAATTGCTAACGGAACCCCACCAAGGCTAAAGACTTGGAAATTTTGAAAGCAGTGAAACTTGGTCAAATTAAGAAGGAAACTTTTGGACTCCTTGACCACTTAGGACTCAAAAATAGGGTCACACAAAATGAGGTAACAACAAAAGCGACCCAGAAAAAGTGAAAAGAGGGGTCCCCGTCCTGAACAGGGCATGTGTGCTGTAGGCATAACAAATGGCGACTCTGCTGGGAAATGCTCTTGAGTGTTCTAAGGATAAATGCTCATTCAAAACCCAATATCTCTAGTTTCACAGAACAGGGGCCAATTTCCAAACGTGAACTATGAGACTCAAAGGAGGACGAGATCCTTAACTAAATCAAATCATGAAAGTGTCTCAAAAGTGTGTGAAGGTAGTGAATTCATTCCCTTCCTTTAGAGACTAGAGCAGATGCTTGTTAATTAGACCAAGCAAGCTATGAATCGTCTAACTCCAAAAGTAACCTAGACATTGCCCCACTTCTAATCAGGCATCTAGAGCCCCGACAGAGTTATCATTATGACCCCACAAACATTGCTCTACTACCAGCCGAGTGTCCATAGCCTCGGTAGAGTTGTCCGCACACCCACATGGTTGTTTGATTTTAAAATTTACTTCTCTTTCCTTTTGACATCTCTTTTAACACCCTTTCTTTTACTCAATTGCATAAGCATCAAAGATTACAGTGGGTTTGGGAATCATAGTGGTCACTGAAGCAGACTTAAGATGTTCACTCGCTAGGTCATCATAGCAACCACCACACAACTCTTCAGAAACAATTAGTGTATGTCTTGTGTAGGATCTGAGACAAAATGTGAAAGGATTCAATCAAGGTTCATGTTCTAGGTCAAGTTATAGTTCAAATAAGTAGACCATTCCATAGCAGCAATTAGAGACCAATAGTTGGGAGTGAATATTTATCCAAAGAACACTAAAAGCAGCCAACAAAGTAAACTATTCATCGAGTTGAGCACAACCACCGCATCAGAGACAAAGAACACCCCTAACAAAATAGAATGGTTGGGAAATGAGCAAAACAACAATAGAGCAAGACAACAAAACAACAAAACGAGAGAATCTAAACTAACCTATATACAAGCATTTATAGAGATTTATCTCAAAAAAGCTCAAGTGAGGAAATAATGCTTAAGGTGTTGCCTATTGATGGGAAATGAGATGTTTTCACTAGTTAAAGTCTTGAGGTAGAAAGAGTTATCTCCTAAGATTTTAGAAATTTGAAAGGGGCCAAGCCAGAGCCTGTCAAATTTTTCATGTCTCCCTTTCTTTTCATGGGCCTTGTCCCAACATAGGACCAAATGAGAAATTCTAAAGGCCTTCATTTTGGCTTTTCTATCAAACCATCTTTTGACCCACCCTGGTGTTTAGCAAAATTTTCATTGGCGCGATCACGCACTTCTTCTAGGTGGAGTAGCTCAGCTAAACAGGGCTTCTTTTCGATCCCCTTCTTCATAAAAGGTGTTGATGAATTAAAGGGTCAGGATCTTAAGATGAATAGGGAACATAGGCTCCAAGCCATAGATGAGGTCGAATGGGGAATCACCTAAAGAAGCCTTGTGGTGTGTACAATCTACCCAAAGGGAAAAACGAAGCTAGGTGTGCTAGTCCTTGGGGTTCCTATCAAGCAATTTTTTTATCACAGTGATGAGGTTTTTGTTTGTGGATTCAGCTAGGCCATTGCGCTGAGGATAATAATAGGACGAGAACTTGAGGGAAATATTGTAATCGAAGGCCCAACTAGCAAATTTAAGCGAGGACAAAGTGGGGTTGTTATCGCAAACCGAAGCATATGGGAAATCAAAATGATTTAAAATAAAACTTTCAAGGAAATTGGTGACTACCTCTTTGGTACATTGCCTACATGCAATAGCTTTTGTCCATCTAGTACAATAATGAGAGGTAGTTAGAATGTACCTATGACCTGTAGATGATGGTGGGCTTACTAGACCAATGAAGTCAAGACGCTACTATGCGATGGTCTTACCTTGAGGACCGATTGCAGTGGGACAACAACGTTTCTTTCTCTAGTCGCGGTGGTCTGGAATACGTGCCACGTGCAAACATGTCCATGCACATCCTTGAATACTATAGGCCAATAATATCCCACTCATAGGATCTGATGAGCAGTGGAAGGGTCTGATCCATGACTAGTGCTAAATTTCTCATGAAATTCCTTCAACACATGCATTGCTTCTTCTTTTCCAAGGCATCTGAGGTAGACCCCTTCATGATTCTTTTTGTAAAGTATAGATCCTTGTAGCATATATCTATTGCTCTTCAACTAGAGAGCGCATTTTTGAACCCCTTGTAGATGAGGTGGACACTTTTTGTGCAGTAGATAATAGATGATATGGTCATACCACTCCCTGGGAGAGACGTCCTCAAGTTGATATTACTGAACTACAAGTTTAGGTCCTACTTCAGCTACTATTTCAGCTATCGTTCGGGTGAGGGCCTATCCTCTTACTAATTTCATTGGCTGAATTTCCATGTCGTATTCTTGTAGCAGGGTGACCCACTTTTCTCTTCTTTCTCCTAACTCATTTTGCATCAACAACGTCTTCACTATAGGATCAGGTACAATGGTGAACACCTTGTTACGTAAGATGCAATGTCTAAATTTATTTACTCCTTTGACCAGAGCATATGCTTCTTTTTCCACATTGTGGTATCTTAGTTCATCATCCTTTAAGGGAGCACTCATGAAGGAAATTGGGTGCTCACTTCCTTCATTATCTTTCTAAATTAAAATGTTGGCACACGAATGATTTGAAGCAAATGAGTAAATGTAGAATAGATTTAGATAATCTGGACTAACTAGCACAGGTGCATCAATAATGGATTTCTTGATTTCCTCAAAGGCTTGCTTTGCCTCAGGAGTCCACTCAACTTTTGCATCTTATTTCAACATGGCGTTGAGTAGCTTAACAATTTTAGCAAAGCCAATAATAAATTTCCTGACGAAATTTATCTTTTCAAAGAAATATTTCAATTATTTCTTGCTACTTGGTAGCTAAATATTCAAGGGGGACTGAATACACTCAAGATCTATTGAGATTCCTCACTTTGAAATAACATATCTAAGTAGCTTACCTTCTGTGACACCAAAGATGCACTTCTTTGGATTAAGTGAAATCCTGAATTCTCTGCACCTTTGAAAAAATTTACATAGATCAGAAACATGATCGCCCTGTTTCGTCAAGAAAACCATGAGATCATCCATGTAGACGATGATGCACTTCCCGATTAGATCTTTGAAAGCTATGTCTATCGCATGATGGAAAGTAGCACCAACATTAATGAGTCTGAACGACATTCTCCTATAGGTGAAGGTTCCCCACTTGGTGGTGAACATTGTCTTGTGCCTATCTTCATATTGCACCAGAACTTGATTATATCAAAAATGCCCATTTAAGAAAGACATCATCTGTGAACTGTTGACAATCTACAAAACCTCATCTAATGAGGGAACTGGATAGTTTTCCTTTTTTGAAGCTATGTTTAAATTGTGAAAGTCCATACACAATCTGATTTCTCCATTATTTTTCCTGAATGGGACCAAATTGGCCACCCATGTGGGGTGCTTGACTAGAAATATGATTCTAGCTAACAACAACTTCTACACTTCCTTGTAAATGATTGGCTCCAATAGTGCATTGATGGCACGTTGTCACTGCCAGAATGGTCAGACATCCAACTTAAGAGGAATACTATGTGTGATGATCGAGGTGTCATATGTCTTTAAATATTCATAACTCCATGGAACTACATCATGATACTTTTTGCAAAGCATCAATGATTCCTTTCTTTTCTTCTGGCATGCACACTTTGCTAATGAATACATTTTTAATTTCCTTGGCTATTCCAAAATTGTGAGTGTCACATTGGTTGTTGATGGAGTATTTCTTTACCTGCTGATCTTGATCTCTAATCTAATCCAAGTCAAATATATATTCAAGTTGAACCATTCCTCTAGGAATAGTGTTCATTTTGAGATTAATGACTTTTTCTATGTCCAATTCAGCTTCTTCAGGCTCAGCTTCATCAATTATTTGGGTTGCAAATACATCAAAGCTAGTGATGAAATCCAAGATGTGCTTGTCATTGTTGAGCACCTAGAAATGGGTCACATTATCAGGCATAGACGGGGTGGAGGTAAGCTCAATGATAAACCTCTTAAGGCTAGATAGTGAGAATGGTTGAAGAGTACTTGCTGCTTGAGCCAAAGCATCAACAATATGGTTTTAGGATCGAGGGATAAATTGAATATTAAATACATCTAGTCTTTCTAACAAGTCCCAAACTCTATGCCTATAGTTTGCTAGTCTTCGGTCATGGCATGAATATAATTTTCTGACTTGTTTCACTACAAGCTCTGAACCACCAAAGACTTGCAATATTTTTACCTTCTTCCTTAGATCCATTAAGAGACCATGAACTAATGCCTCATACTCTCCTACATTATTGGTGCAATAAAATTATAGTCTATGAGAAGAGAAGTAATTCTTACCCATGGGGCTAATGAGTTCAAATCCAACTTTTGCTCCCTACTTGGACTTGGATCCATCAAAGCGTAGTGTCCAGAACTTGGAAGGTCCCTTAACTTTGGGGCCAATCATCCATTCATTTCTCTTTGGCTACACACCTACATCTGTCATTTCTAAAATAGCCATTGGCTCGACATGGTTTGGGGAAAGTTGTCCTATCAACAGCTCCTTTTGAAGTGTTACTTGTCCTTTAATATGCTCTACTACGGTCTAACACAAGCACCACTCAAATTCTAAATGAGCAACATTGTGAACTTTGCACTATTTAGGTAGCAAAAGCTCTTGAAAATCCATTCTAGCCCCTAAGTTGAGCTAATCTTGAATGCTCTTTTCCATGAAATCTTGGAATCCATCTAGCAATCCTAAATTACCATCATCATAGGACTCATCATGATCTAATTCTACAACATTTCTACGCTCTGAGGTGCATATGCTAGATCGTCGGGAGGACTGCACAATACTAAAAGGACTTCATCAGCCATTTCTTCTTCTTGAAGTTCTGATTCCTCCTGGCATGCCACAGGAGAGTAATTTCCTAACTCCATTTCAAAAAATAGCACCTCATTGGTGTTGTTGTACTCTGTAATCATAAACTTCATGAGGGGTTCCCAATCGATGTGAATCTGATTTGGAAATCTCTTCCATGGCAACCATAGGTGGGAGAAGTCATTTGCAGTACACTCATTTAGTGCTCAAGTGAAGTCTTGTCCTAGTATTATGCCATAAGTGTCAGGAATATCTACAACCTGAATATCGATAACTTGTTGCACCCTTGGATCAAAAATGATTTGCATAGGAATCTGATTGATCTCTCCAACTATGTTCACTTTGATTTTTTCTAGTTGAGTCACCTTTCTTCTAGAAGGATTGGGGACTATTCCCATTGCCTTGCAAATGGCGAGAGGCATGACATTTGCAGATGCTCTCAAATCAAACAAACAATTGTGCAAGTTATTTCCAAATATTCTAATTTTAGTGAGGAAGGGTGGTGTCTCCACTACCCTTGGAACAGACCCACGGGCATATCAACCTAAGCCACTTGGTTTTTATCCTTCTCATTTGTCTTTTCCTTAGCTTGCACTTGGCTTTGTTCTTTAGTAGGTTGTTTCCTAGTTTTCTAATTTGTAGGGACATCTTTCCTTTTACCTATGATTTCTTGAATCACAAGTTCATGTTGTGGCTCTTCGAAAGAGACTCTCTTTTCTAGTGTTTCTTGTGTTGCTTTAGAGGAAGGGGTCCCATTAATCACCCTAAAGAAGGTGTGTTTAACTGCAGGAACCTTAAGTAACTCAAAAGTAGACAGGCTGAATTTGACCTTCTTAAATTCTTCAACAACATACTCACCCATTTGCTCAATTTCAGCCTCAAAGGCTCTACCTAAGGAAGAGCTAGCAGACTGGTTTTGTGTTTGATTCGGCTGTTTATTCTTGTTGAAATATTGGGTGGGCACATAGGGGTATCCTAAGTTGTTGCTTGCATTAGGATTAGGCAAGGTGTTGAAGTTATTGGGTGGAATGGAAGTTGTGAAAGGTTGTCCTGCTTGCCTATTTCTTAAGTTATATGGGGACGCCCTATGATGGAACATCTAGACCTCATCTTCATGAAACTCTTGCTCATCAACTGGACCATTATCTACCAAAGTAAAGAGCTGGGATAAGGATTCCTCATTACTTACCTCTTTTACTTCTTCATTCTTTGGGGAGGCATCCTTGTTCTTAGGTTTATTTCTCTTGCTTCGCGGAAATGGAGTCTGATTAACCATGAGCACTGAAGAGTCATATGGTTCTGACCGGACTAGATCTCAAAAACCAATGTTGTCACAACATTTTGAACTTCTACTGGAAATATTTTTGTCGTTGTAAGGAACTCGAGGCAATCCAACTTGGAATACCTATTCGTTTTGTGAATCCAACACCATCTAGATAAGATAGCTTCGACAAGATATACTCCACTAGTTATCTTCTCCAAAATGGAAGGTTGATCAAAAGGAGTGGGAACACCTCCATTGTTTGGCCTTGTATTCCATGTCCTATTCTGTCTTTGTGAGGGCCTTCTTTCGAAGTTCTGATTGGAATTTTGTCCTCGTTCATAATTCTACCTAGACAAGGTACCTGCTTCATGGTTATCCCTGTTATCTCGATGGAGGTTGGCCTAAATGCTGTGTTGAGAAGCTTGCAACTAATTATTTTTGTTCTTGAGGTGAGTCATTTTTGTGGAAATTTTTTTGATCATCTTCATCAGTTCATCCAACTAATATTTCTTAGTATTGCTTGCCTGTGGTGTTTGGTTTTGGAGAAAGACGAGTTGCATTGCTGGTTGATTTTGTTGAGCAAGAGGGAATTCGGGTCCTTGTAGATATGGTGGCACCTATGACTGTTGTGAATAAACCTACTGATGTTGGGGCTATAGATAATGACGCATGAGAGGTGCTTGATTCATGGGTTGTCCTGGATGAGGAACTATGGGTAGCTATAGAACTAGATTCATGAGAGGTATCTAGTATTGTAGAGCTTGAGTGAGTCCTTCAATCTGCATAGGGTGAGCAACCTGTCCCAAGGAGGGCAACAGAACTGAGATGTTTTTTCATAAGTCAATGTTGGCTATAATTGCCTCAGTATAAGCATCCACCAATCTGGTTGGTAGTGGGTTCATTCTTTTCACCAATGTTGTAGTAAGGTTGTCTAAGGTAGCATAGTAGACAAGCAGGACAACAACATCATTGAGCACCTACAGAGCTTGCAATCTTGTGATTGGTTCATTGACCTCTCTACGAATTGCCATGAATTTCTGATATAGTTCCAAGGGGCTGATTGGAATCTTGTATTTTCTTAAGAAGGCGTTCTTCAAAAGGCCCCAAGTGGTAATAATAGATCATGTAAGTAAGTTGATATACCAATAGAAGGCCTCTTCCCCCAAGGAGTAAGGGAAAATTTGACAAGACACATCTTCATGATCGATCTACATATCCTTTCATGTTGTTTGGAATATCTTAATGTGCTCTTCTACTGTCCTTTGTGGATCCCGAGGATTGAAATTCGTACAAAAGCTCTTCAAGTTCTTGGGCATGTCATGGTAAGCATTGAATAATAGTGGAGAAGGATTATTTCCTAGCCAAGCCATGAGGGGAGGCGGGGGTGGTACTTGTTGAATAGGAACTTGAGGCTGCATAGGGCCAACAATAGTTGGGACTGTACCTTGGACTTGGAAGGAAGGGGTAGGGGTGGTGCCCTGGCTTTGGGAAGCAAGGAGTTGGAAGGCAGTTTGGGATAGTTGAGTGGAGGAGGTGGAAATAGAAGAGGAAGGATGAGTGTGTGGAAGATGGAAGGAGGATGGAGGTGAATCAAATGAAGTGGATGAAAAGGATGAGGTTGAGTCCGATCTTTGAGTCTTTCTATCCCTTGTAGGGGGCTGTAGTTCTTGAAATTCCCCTTTGCTAGGTGTGGATATTAGAACTCAATGGGACCTTTCAGGGGAGAATGAGCCAATTTGATCTAGCTTATCTCAAAAGGGCCCTCCTTCTAGCACCAATTTTTTGATGGGTGTTCATGCACCTTCTCAACATAGACAGTGCATAAATGCACTACCTCTCTTGAAAGGCAATCTCCAACAATAAGTTGCTAAAAAATTACCCCAAGGTCTCTCAGGTGTCAGGTCATGACATGCTTGGAATAATTCAGTTGGTTCAATGCGATCTTTTTGGTAATCATAGGGCATCCTTACGTAAGTTAAGTTGGAGGGAAATTGGTTCTTTGGATGGAGTTTATAATATTTTTGAAGTGTTGCTCTATTGCTGCAAGTTCAGGACAACAATCTCAAACTCCACTCTAATCTTCAAAATTGGCTTTACAATGTGCAATGATCTTTATCTGAAGTCACTATTTAAAAGAAAAGTCAAAAGGGTAAGGAAGAAAGAGTTTCCTAGACCTAAAACTACCTATGAACGGTGATAATGGAGGATGCTACAATGGGCAACCTTCCTAAAAACCAAGGCCCACTTAACCAAATTAACTCACAGTCTGATGAAACTAGTGCAATCTTCTAAGGTATGTTGATTTCAACCATTCATTCACCATAAAGCATGAATAAAAGATAGAATTTAACTACAACATTCAAATAATGTTCACACTAGTTTTACACCGCAGTTTATCATCAATAAACAACAAAAAGCATGAACAAGGAAGGGCATCAACACAATAGAATTCTTCAATAGAAATGAACATAATCAAATAATCTATTGAAGCATGCTAAACACCTAGAACAACAAAGTAAATCTATTCAAGTTCATCAACCATGAGGAGAAGAATCATGCAACATGAAATGGAACTCAAGACTCCACCAAAATCAATGAATTTCTATTAAAATTTCAGCAGCATGTCTTTACAACAACTCAACTCTTTCTTGAAAATGATAGGAGACCCCATATTTATAGTGTCCAAAAAGAAAAATGAATGGCCAAGATTCACTACAAATTAGGGTTTCACCTGCCCCCAAATATTTTACAATATAAAATTACATTTTGTCCTCTAGCTTATGTTGTCTTCTTGTGGGCATCACTATAGCATTTCTATCTTGTAGCTGAATGCCTTTGTTGTAGCTATACTATGAGGAAATCATCGTCAATAACCAAATTTCCTTCATGTTTCTTCATAGTAGCATATTCAACAAACTTTTCGATCAATGTTTGAAGCTTATTCCACTCCATAATGTTGGATGGAAGCACTTGAAATTTCAATTTCTTCAACTGGACGGTAATTACATCCCAATCCTTACACATTTGGGACTATTTTTTATTACTTGCTCAGATTGGGTAAAGGAACGAGTAGAAAAATCCATGAAGTCTGGAGTGAGGACATCTGTAGCTCCATCCTCCATCTTCTTGAGGAAATGTGGCCTTATCTTTTCCGAATCTATCTCGATGGAGGGCATGTCAAAATATGTCATCAACTTTAAGCACTCCTCACAAGCTGTCCTGGTTTCTTTGGCCTAGTCAATATCAAGCTCCACTTCATGGAGCACCCATTCCAAGATCTCTCATCTATGATTGAGGCCCATCTTCTATGTTTCCATGAGCCAGTGGTCATCCTATTCTAGTGCAAGCTCCTCCTCCCACATTTTCTCAGGCATTTTGAAGATAGCCTCAATTTTAGGATATGTGATCCTATACAGCTCTGGGAAGTTGATGAAAAAATTTCTTGTGCCTTCTAGATGTTTTTCCACTTCTAGGAACTTGTTTTTCGTTCTAGTGGCATGACTAATACTCATGTGCCCATTGTAGATGACACGTTGAAACCAATCCTTAGTGGCCTTGGTCCAATTCTTTCTCCTTTCTAATTTATTGATATGATCTTTGGATAGTAGTAAAGGAGTAGCTGATGATGTCGAGGGAAGCTCTTCAATGAATGACCATTGTTGTATATAGGCTGTTAAATCTGCCACTTGTGCTTTTAATTCCTCATTAGATTGGTCTTTATTCATTTGGTGCACAATGGTGGCAACTGATCCTTGAAGATGATCAATTTTTGGTTCTCTCATTGTCGCTCCCAAGTTAATGGTGGAAATGTTATAGCTAACTCCTTCTCCTTCCACCACCAAAGTAGCTATATGCACTATCCTTGATCCCAAAGCATCCATTGTTGTATGGGATCTGACCCTTGGCTTATTTTCCCTCTTTGTGCTTATTTGTGCCCAAGACAGAATGGATTCCAGCCTTTCCTTCAGATCCATAAGTGTAGGGGTCTTCTTCTCTAATTTCTTTTCCAGTCATTCAAGCATCTGGGACCCCCCCTTTTGGTGATTCACGATCACCTTCTTCTTCTAGGGTATGTTGAATTTGCATTCCCTTGCTACCTAGATTCTTTTGTTCTATCCTTTCTTCCTCTTCTGCATTTGAATCTCAAATAAATACTATTTCTTTCT
Source organism: Sequoia sempervirens (assembly GCA_007258455.2). NCBI lineage: Eukaryota > Viridiplantae > Streptophyta > Pinopsida > Cupressales > Cupressaceae > Sequoia > Sequoia sempervirens. Next base: position 67,655,333 of record VDFB02000007.1, read on the forward strand.
CTGGGGATTTAGTAGTTGTATATTCTTTGGGGCTATCCTCCCCTTCAGATCTCTTTTCTTCTTCCTCTTGTTGCACATTCTCTTTATAATGCTTTGCTTCTAGGATCTTTCTTGCTTCAGCCTCTTCTTGAGGCTTGTCTTCTTCTTTCTTTTCCTCTTCCTTTTCTTCTTCTTCATGAGAAGGACGCATTTCTACATCATGTTTAGGGCTCTCATCTTGCTCCCCGGTTGGAGGTTATGTGTTTACCTCCATTTCATCCTATGTTTCTCACTTTTCTTCAGAGGGTGGTCTCTCAACCTCCTCACCAACATCCCTCAGTTGTTTGGAAAGTTCCTCCTCTAGTTCTTGATCAGAGGTTTCCATGATGTAATTTGTGCCAGGATTTTTAATGTCTTCCTCAGAAGGTTAGGTTCCCTCCTCTTAATGCACCACTTCATCAATTACTAGGTGTTGATATTCAGGATGCTCATGATAGTCATCCACTTCCTCCTCCATTTCTTTGGCTTCCTCCCTTTCTTTCCTTTCCAACTCCTTGAAGATCTACATCATCACCTCCATCGTGGGTGGTGCAGATGGAGGAGGAGGAATAGGGAGGCCAGCAACAACTTGTGCTAGGGCAGCTTATACTGCAAGATTCATTAGCAATCTAGACAGCTCGGTGGGTATGTTCTACATGTGCCAAGCAAGGGCTTCTAGGAGAGAGAGGGTAGTTATTATTGTCATTGTGGTGGCTAATGGAAGGGTTGTTGGTAGAGACATGGAGGAAGAGGAGAGCAGAGAAGTTGTGATGGAGGAAGAATCTACCACCAAGATGGGTGTAGTGGGCGAGGTGGAAGTGAGGTGAACTAAAATGTCCACTACAGACGGAGAAGAAGTAATAATCACCTGAGAAGTAGGCGGAGGAGTGATGTTGGGGGCAACAAAAATAGAACTTGTGGTAACGAGAATAGAGGTAGTAGGTGGGGACTTTGGTTGCTCGCCCTCTTCTTCCTCTCCCTCGCAGAGTGGGTCTTCTTGTATGGTGGGAATCTTTGTGAATCCACCTAATTTTTTGGCCTTCTTAGAAGGTTCAACCTATGATTCCTTCTTGGAGTACACCTTGTGTTTAGGATGATGTTCAACCACTTCTTTTCTCTTCTTCGAACAGGTAGTGGGGGGAGACTTTCAAGTCTCTTTGGATGGGGCAGCAACAAAGGCACTGTCAAGCTCACTCTCAGGTTCATCCTCGAGCTCACCATATGTTAAAGTAGCTCCTTGAAGTTTCAATTGAGTGATCTGCCCATCAATCCATTACTTTTTCCTTGCCTCAATTGGATTTATCAAAATGTCAAGGTCATTGACCTCTTCCTCATTCCAATCAATTAGTGGTAGTGGTAGGTTGGCAACAACATCATACCTTGGATCAATCACGGTGTTCTCATCTTCAACAACTGATTTGGCACTAGAAATAGGTTAACCATTTTGACAAAATATGTCGTCATGCACATGAAATGCCTCATACGTACTTCTTTGTCATCTCTGCAATTTTCCAAAAAGTCTTCAACATTGTGGAGGTGGGCATACTCTTTTCTAACCATTTTCTTTAGGTTTCCATATGGGTCCATCCATGGCTTGGTAGTGTGGAGCTCCAAGTTATATTCATTCAACTCCTTCTCTAAGTACTCTACACACTGGGAAGCAGGGATTGCGTACATGCCTTGGCTGAAGTTGAGGAGATATGGAATTCTTGGCCTGTGCTTGTCACTCAGCAACATGTGAGCATGCTGCAATTGTCTAGAGAGCTCAAGTAGTACCAACCGGTCATTTGGGTACCTGGGTAGCTTATAAAGTCTCTCTGAGAATCCCTTAGTTATGATGTATGTAAATTTGGGGAACTATATGAATATAAAACCAAGCCAACAAATGAAAGAATTGGAACTATGAGTAACCCTCCTCTCGAAGTCACCTTCAAGCAATATGATAATATGTTCGATGAAGGATTTGTTGACTCTACAATAGTCTTTCTTGAAGTTTCTGAATTGAAGTTGGGGATACCTATCATATACCTTCAATTCTCTCCCTGGAATCTGGCTCGAGGTTACAAATATTTCTCATTATTGAGCACGGTTGGCGAGTAGGTAGACTAGATACAAAGTCATATAGAACTTTGAGATTTTCTTTACTGCCACAAACTGCTCATGTAGGCAGTTGCTAATCATGACTACCCAATGGAATTGGGTCTTTCCCTTGATGATTTCTCCTATAAAATACAACATCCACTCTTGGAAGAATGTTGTAGTTAGGAGGCCCATAACCCTACTTAGTAATGTCATGAGGTCATGATAATCTTCGTAGAAATCACTCCTAAAGAGCTTTTGGGGTACCTTGTTTGAACTGCCCCTCTTCTCCTTTAGCCAGTACTAATTGAACAACTTTTTTCACTTGAGGGTACTAGCTTTCCATGTGCTTTTAGCATACTCCTTGGTTGTTTCTTCCATTTCGTCAAATGTAGGTATATGGAAAGTCTTTCCAATGGACTTAGAGGATAAGTTAGCTAGTATGTTACCATCTTTGTCCACTATTCTTTCAGTGCTCTCCTAATATGCCTTGCTACAAGCCATTACTAGTTCAAGAGCTATGAGGGTAGGTGGGAAACCAACAACCTTGGCCAACCCACTTCATCTTATCCTTCTGCCATTCTTAGTGGTAGGGTTGACAATGACCCTTTGCTTGAACTCATCGATGTCGATGTACCCCAAGTTGGTGTCTGAGATCTTGTCCCAGTCTATGGTGACCTTTGATTTGAGTTCCTCTCCCTGGAACTTGTACTTCATTTGGTCCTTGTCTTCTTTTCCCCTAGGTGCCTTGGTTGGCTTCTTTCCTTTTTCCTTTTTCGCGGATGCCTCTGAAGGTCCTGCAATTGGTTCCATATATCCTACATAGAAAAGAGAAGTAAGCACATCCAAGTGTAAAACATGAGAAACGTTAGCAAAACCCTATACAATGGCATTGAATCAAGTAATTCATCATTCAAGGATCCTAACACTTCTTTCAGATTATCATTATCCTTTCATTTGAGGGAGTTATGGAAATGTTGGCCCAAGGGTGTAGACTTCCCTATGCTGGTAGCCATTTTGGAAAAATCTACAAAAGGATGGAAATCATGGCATAATGACCCACATGGTTCCACCCACATCGGGATTTTGGTGATAAGTTGGGGACCATTGGTAGGTTACATCATTTTAGCATGTGCGTTGAGTTAATTTCAAAGCTCTAGAGGCCTTAAGCCAAAAATTCTCATATGCCAGCTCAAGGTATGTGGATGCAAGGACCCTCTTGGCTATTTTGAGCTTTTCCATTTGAAACAACACTGGCAAGGCAGTGCCCAACAATGTGGGAACCACAATCCCAAAGGATGATAGCCTTTATGCTTTCAAGCATTCAGATAGTTCAGTTGGGTGTGGGTCAGGAGGTGTGTAAGGATGTTTGAAACAACAGAGAGAGGGCAGCGGTCTGCCAAGGGCGGACCACATGGTCAAGCCCAAAGGATTCCATGTCATAAGTTATATGTTTATCATTGAGTGGAAAACCTTCGCACAGTCAGGTTCAGAATGATAGGAGGGTGGAGGTTGTTGGCAATTTGAAGCGGCGAGAGTGGGATGAAATTTCACAAGCAGACTCCTGCATGGGGTAGCCCACATGGTTTCTTTTACCCTTAGCCATTTTCATTTTAGGCTCAATAGTGGTAGTGATAGCGGGCTTTTCAAGGCAAAGGGATGGTAAGTCGAGGCTGTTTGGAATGGTGGACCCACGACAGAAGTCAGCCACGGACATTCCACGAAGAGCCAACACTTAGTGATTTTTAGCACAATTGATCAGGTGGAAATGGCCAGGGCAGGGCCTGCTTAGCGGAATGATCTCAAGGATTTTCCATTCGGGAATGGTTGTTTATACGGCAGTGGGAGGATAGCAGCAGTCCACATTGGATGGTCCACTGGATTTTATGCACTTAAGTCTGGATTCAATAGACATGGTTTACATGGGACCCGCGAGGCGGGTGGCCAGGGCAAGTCTATTGTTTAAAAATGACATGATATGAGGGGCGATCTAGAGGAAGAAGCCTACCTTTGCAGAACCAACAAGGATGGAAGATCTTAGTTTTGACTCATGTTTTCATTTAAGTTTTGAAATAAAGCTGAGGGTGAGTGTCTTCCCGCATATGCGGGCCTGAAGGAGGCAAAGGTTGGCCACATCAAGGTTTATCATTTGAGGAATAGGGCATTGACGATGGGCACAATGTGGACCTACAGGGTATGATGACCCTCGATGAAGAATGGTTGCGGGAGGTGAAGGTTCTACATAAATTTTATTGCCAATTTCGAGGGATTTTCTAATTTTTAAAATATGGTTTTTATCCAACCTAATGTCTTTTAGCTAGTTTTTAAGTTTCCCCTCTTTAACATTTAATAACTTTGTGAGAATTGAAGAAAACTTATGACACAGTCAGTGCCAGAAAAGTGACTTGAATAAACCAATGAAGTATGGGAAGTAGCTGCAAATGATAGCATTTTGGACAGTGGAGAGACTCTGTGGGCATGGAGGTGGTGGTCGCTAGGGCTTCTTACGAGTTTCCTGAACTTCTGATAGTGAAAATGATCCTTTGAAATGTCTATTTATAGATTTTTATGCATAAAATTCCCTCCATTAATGTTGGTATAGTGTTGACTAAAGTTGGTGGATGCTCATTTTGAAAAGATGGCAGCAAGAATGGCGGGGCCCATGAAGCGGGCGACACCCAGAAGTCAACCGTCTAGCGAGTCATCAATGAAAATGGCAAAGGAAGGTGCAGATCTTGTGAGGCAGGAGGACTTCTAGAGTCGTCCATTCAAAATGGCGAAGAATAGGTGGAATCCCACGTAAAGTGGCCCGCATTAGCAGACTCGCAACACTTGGGGGAAAACAATTTCAAAGTTTGAAGGAAAATTGCTAATGGAACCACACCAAGGCTAAAGACTAGGAAATTTTGAAAGCGATGAAACTCGGTCAACTTAAGAAGGAAAATTTTGGACTCCTTGACCACTTAGGACTCAAAATAGGGGGAACAAAATGAGGCGATGACAAAAGCAACCCAACAAAGTGAAAAGAGGGGGTCCCCATCCCGAACGGGCCATGTGTGCTATAGGCACAACATTATGCTCTCTTTAGATGGAACTATTTCAATTTGAATAGGGAGGTAAAGTCTCAAGAATGATGAAATTCAAGGTAGGTACTGGAGGATTAGAAACTATGAGGAGTTGTGTTGCAAATTCTGCTTTAGACATTGGGGTGTAGTAAAAGCATGAAATTGTTGAACTGCCATATTTGTAAAATTCTTTCTCATCTATTTTGATCTAATTTAAGTTATTAAAAATGTTCAACTTGTGAAAAGGAAAAGGGAGGGAGAGGATAGGCAAATGACACAAGAAGAAATGCTTCTAGAAGCTGCACAAATAAATGAGATTCTTGTTTTTCTTTCTTTTCTTTAACAGCTATATGGAAATTTTGTTGATTAGGACCATGTAGTCTATAATGTGGGACACTGTTCTAGGCATGGTAGAAGATGCTATATGTAGCTGGATTCTTAAATGCATTTTCATTTTTCAAATTTGAGTTATATTATGACATGGATTTAGAAACCATTTTAAAGGTTCTATATATAAAATACTGTGTTTTTTTCCTAGGAATCAACATAAAATACAAAATGTAAAATAGTTCATAAAAAAGAATGAGCATTAGAGTATGAACTTTTCTTTTGAGAAAAAGGGAAGGTTTTATTTATTCACAGAAAATAGTTACAAAAAAATTACAAAAGATGATTGACAGTAGAGTCAAAAAGTTGGACCAAGGGGGGTTTAGCAAAGACAGTGGAGTGCTTAGAGGCCATCAAGGGTGTCATCTCCTTGGGTTTGAAGATGTATTGTACAAGTTGAATGGGGACATAAATGTATGCCTTCATTTTCCTTTATGTTGGTAAGAGAATTTAATTTTGTAGGAATAAGCTACCAGCCAATCTAGTCAAAATCTTGAAGAATGTTTGAAACCTGATTAAAAATAAGAAAAAGTTGGATAGATCTAACCACCTATTTACCTAAGAGGAATTTGATTATTGGTTTAGAATCCCCATAATGGTAAGATTCTTGAGCTTCTCTTTGGCTGCAAGAAGAAGACTACATTTGTAGCACATGAATTTAGCAACATTGTTGGAGGCCGGTTTGAGATTTATGTTGAAGTCTAATATCTTAAGTTGGGGTTTAGACCATAGCACACTACAACAACAGTAATGTTGTTATTGGCTTTCAAGGCACTTTAAATAAAGACAACACATTATTTGAAGATTTCTACTGATATCAATTATTACATTATTCACATTGGTTGATAATAGAATCACAAGTCCCTCTAAGTCCCTATGTACCTACGTTCTAGGGACACCCTTCTCTTGGAAATGTGGGGATTTTTGGGGAGGGGGAGTGCATCCCCATGGAAAACTACTTGCAAAGGCTCTTGTAATTCAACCATCCTCTCCAAGTGAGTGAAATAGAATGCACATTTGGTTTCAATAGGTCTAATGAATTCAAGACCAAAATATTGCATGTGATTGTGGTCCATTGGCTACAAATGTTTGGTCCACTCAATTTTGTCAATCTCCTTGAGTGCATTGTACATGGCCTACACACAAGGTATTCAATAGGTATATGCTTGTAGGTTGCATGTATGCCACATTTCTCACAACCACATTGTTAGTGTTAACCTCCTCAATGACATCTTAGAAGATTGAAACTAGAACTTCACATCCTTGTAGTTTCCCAAACAATCAATTGCTCTAAGGAGCTAAGACCTCTCCTTACATGTGACCATGATATTCATGAATAGAAGGTGTCGAATTTCCATCTAGCCATCCATGATAATGTTGCATATATGGGAGACCCATGTAGCCTATATTTCCTCCTTCGATACGCTAATCTTGAAATATTTCTTATCAAGGATAGTAGTACATGTCATATTGTCTTGGGCTTCTACATGAAGTCTTAGTCTAATAGAAGAAGAGGGAGGTTCTTTAAGGAATTACCTAAGATTGATTAGGCCCTTCTTTGAGTGTTAGGTACTTTAAAGGACATCTTGATGTAATTATAGGGAATAATTCTACCATTATGTATGATCTCAACAAACATCTTAATTTCTCTAGAGAACCAACATGTTGCAAAACAACCTCTAGTCATAGCTAAAGTTTTCTTTTTAAATGCAAGATGTCACTTGATAGATCTAAAGGCTTGCAAACAGAGTTCTGACCAAAAGAAAATGTCACACCCTAGTAAAAATGTTTAATTGATTAGTGAACAATCATTTTGATTTGAGACCTACCTATACATTAATGATTCAATATTTAACAAATCTCATTAAAATTATTCGAGTAAGATTTCTATTTTGGGGAAACAACATTTTGACTTCACTTGAAGTTTGATAACGCGAGCCTGTTGTCTATCGTGTATTTAATAATTTTCTTTACATTAAACAACAAGGATGTATTTTTTTATGAATAGAATTAAGAGCATCATATATTTGAAAAATAAGTATTTTCTGTTTGGTTTTCTTTGGAGCACTAAAAGGAAGTTAATGCTTTTACAAAGATCATGAACATGCGGCATTTGGAAAAAATGTTAGCACGAGAGGAAGAAGCTAAGAAAAAATCCATTACTAACAAATTTGCATATTCAGGTCCAATAATATGCTTCTATTCAAGGTATGGTAAGTATCTTTCAAAGATGAACCAGAAATTTATTGCATGCTTATGACTTCTAAACTCATAAACATTTAGAAGCATTTAACATCTTAGTAATAATGTTTAGGGTGTCCTCAATATAGCTAGCACGGGCATGAAGGTCAACCATGCACACCTAATTATCAACTATATATGTAAATTGTAATGCAATAAGGGTTACTAACGTGTGAAGTATGTGCAGCCCTCATCCACTAAAATTGCATGACTGCATGCACCTAGAACCCAAGAAAAGCTTACATTGTTAGGATGTGTTCCACAGTGCTTCATTAATTCAAATATTTTGAGAGGTTCCTTGCAAAATCCATTTTATGCACATTCTGTAATCAATCATTTCATTCCATGAGATGACATCTCTTTGGGGCATTATGTCAAACAATTCAGGTGTTTTGTCTATGATTCCACATCTTGCATATATGTCTACCAGATCATATCCAACTATAATATCTAACAAAAATTCCCCTACCATTATACTTTGGTGCATGTTCATAGCCCATCCCAAAGCCCCCATTTTGGCACAAGTAGGGAGGATTGTGGCAAAAAAAATGTCTTTATACCTTCCAATTGCATTTGTTTGAAATTTTTAAAAGCCTTTTCAACAAATAATTTTCTACAAAACTTGCAATCATTGCATTCCATGAGATGACATCTCTTTGAGGCATTTTGTCAAAAAGTTCACGTGCCTTGCCCATGCTTCAACATTTTTCATGCATATCTACCAAAGCATTTCCAACCATAATATCTGACAAAAATCCACCTTTTGTTATGCTTTGATGGATGTGAATACCTTGTTCAAAGCTCCCATTTTATTACAAGTAGGTAGTATGCTAGCGAAGGTTGTGGAATCTGGCTTTACACCTACCAATTGTATTTTCTTGAAAGTTTCTAAAGCCTTTTCAACAAATCCATTTTGTGCATATCCTGTAATATTGCAATCAATAGACCACATTCATTATAGGGATGTTGTCGTGTATTGTCTATGCATTGATGGATATTCATATCTTGTTTCAAAGCTCCCATTTTGGCACAAGAAGGGAGGATGTTGGAAAAGGTTGTGGAATTTGGCTTTACACCTGCGAATTGTATTCGATTAAAAGTTTTTAAAGCCTTTCCACCAAATTAATTTTGTGCATATCTATTGTAGATGTCCTTAAGCTATATGAAAAAGGTGTATATACAATTTGAGATCAATTGATAAGCTAAGACATGTAATGTTGATTTGATTTACATTTTACTTAAGATATAATTTTGTTGCATTGTTGAATTTCATAGTTCAATAATTGGGATTCTCAATGATCTTGTGTACCCAAAGTGTATGTGATAGAAGAAAAAAATAGATAGTCATGTCGATTAGTTTGAAAATTTGAATGATCTTGAGTTCATAAGTACATAGTGATAAGTTTTGACAAATAATATAATTTCTTGTTGCATTTATCACATAAACAAAGGCCTCTTTTGATTGTAGCAGAGGATGTAGAGATTGAAGCATTGGCTACTTTGATCTTTGAAATTGATGATTTTTTTACTAAATTGATAATGTTTGAAGTTTCTTTTTCTTTCTTAGATGTTGAGTCTAATTAATAAGTTTAATATTGTGTTGCAACTTGTAGGTGAGTATGTTGATATGATAAAGGCTAGCATTGTTGATCCTCTAAAAGCTATCAGAATTGCATTAGTTGATGCAAAAGGTAAAACTATTTATCTTTATTATAATTAGTGGAACTTGCAACTACAATATCTGATAAAAATCTACTTCCAAATAAGCTTTTGATGAATGTTCATATCCTCATCCAAAGCTTCAATTCACACACATGCAAGAAGGACACTTTCAAGTGCATCAATTACAAATTTACAATCAATAATCAAGCTATTGATTAGCTATTCAGGAATAAGGAAGTTGTATATCACTAATTGAATATTTTCTATTTGTTCGTTGTCTTGCATGAATTCATCTTTTTAAAATTGTAAGAGATAACTAGGAAACATTATATCTAGCACCTAAGTTTAGGGTGCCCTATTTGGAAAAGGAAAAGAAAATGTTTGAATTTTATCCTCTGTATTATTTGACTTTTTTGAGTTTTTGATGTGAAAATTTTAAAACCTTATTTTCAGGTTGCAGCTCCAAATTGGAGAAGTGAAAGGTGAATACCAGCAAGGAAGAGTTTGGAGGAGCCAAAACCAATAGCGGCAGGAAAGTTGTGGATTTTCAAGGGGATTAAATGGGTCAATCCCCTATAGGAGGTCGTTTCCCTTCCAAAAGGACTACAGTTAAGGAAGGGGAAAATAGTATAAGTAAATGAAAATAGGAGTATTTTGTTTATAGAGTGTCACTAAGACATTGAATGTAACCAATGAGATTTTGATTTTCCATTGAGGCTTAATGAAGTAAATTTTCATAGTGGTTTTTTCTCCACTCATAAATACTATGTTGTGGCTCCTATTGATTTGTAATCTATTTGTGTTTGTTTCTGATCAATCATATTTGTTCAAGAATTTTAGTCTTCATTTCATGGTGCTTCTTCAACATTTGAATATCTATGATACTTGAAGTTTATATGCATAAATTTTTGAGGATTAATTAAGTTAGATTTGATTTGTAATGACTAAATATATGACTAAATACATGACTAAATACATGACTAGATTAATGACTAAATATATGACTAAATTAATGACTAAAGTAATAACTAAATTAATGACTAAATATATTACTAAAGTAATGACTAAATTAATGACTAAATTAATGACTAAATATATGACTAAATTAATGACTAAATATATGACTAAATAAATGACTAAATTAACGACTAAATCAATGACTAAATAAATGACTAAAATAGTCTAGTCATAAATTTGGTCACGTTATAAATGACTACAAATAAACTACTAATAGTCACGTGACTAAAATTAGTCATTTATATGCAATTTTTAGTAGTTTATTTAGTCAAATATTGTTGTTTGTTTATGAGTGCTAGTTTGAGGCCACCTTGTCAATTGTCATCATTTTAGCCTTTTTCCCTATAGTGTAGAAAAATGTAACCATTTACATTTTCACACTTTTTTGGGCCCTCCCTACTAAAATTGGGCTTCTTTATGCCTTATTTGGTCCTATTTTGCATCCACAAGCCTTATTTAATGCAAATTTCTGAGGATAATCCTAACATATATCCAATAACCAATCATGATTTAATGATTGTGGATTGTATGGCCCAGATTTAGTGATTTAGGACTCATACACCACCTTGGGTGTATGAGTCCCACCTAAGTTTTACGGCCTGATCCAAAATTTGGCATTAAACTTAACATTTCTTGAAATTTGTGTCCCAATCCTAGCCTATTGGGACTCATATGCCCCAATTGGTGTATGAGTCCCACTTAGCTTGGACCTATTTTGAATTAAAATTCTTGGCAGGATTTTATTCTCCTAGATCTGATGTTAGCTTGTAGTGTTGTAATTTCAGGAAATTTGGCATAAACAAATATAAATACAAGGTTATTTCACATATTTTCTCCTAGAAATTTTCATGAGCAAGTGTGATCTAAGAATTCAAGAGAATTCAAGATCTGATTATCAACTTTTTTGGATCATTATTCAAGAAACAAGTAGCATGTCAATGTCATCATGCATCATGTTTGTTTTTGAGCTAACATTTGTGATGTAGGTTCTTATGATTCAAGCAAGCATTCAAGTCAAGATCCATAACATACTATCAAGAGTTAAGATCTAAATTCATGCTAGCCATCTCATAAAATATTGCAACCTTTGTTCCAAGGGTTTGGTGAGTTGCAACATAGCATATGCGTTCATTCATCACTCCTCCATTCTATTTCTATTCCTTTCAAGGTTTGAGTACCAAAATGGGGTTTGACCAAGGAAAACCACTATCCACTAACAAAACAACATTTTTTTCCTCTCTTTGATTTGTGATTTATAGATTTAGATTGAAGATCCATTGAAGAACAAGATTGGAGAAAGTTGTCAAAGTTGTTATCTATCTTGCAAGATCGTGAAAAATCATCTACAGAGCTGAATTCAATGTTTCAAACTCAGAAATTGGAAAGGGGAGAAGCTACAAAAGATCACCAAAGGATTACAGAATTTTAGATCAACCCTAATACTGTGACTAAATCACCACTTGTGGAATATGAGTCCCATTATACTAGATTTCAAGCATTTTTGTGGATCCTAGTTTAGCAGTTTTAGATTCTGGTTTCAGCTTGAAACCCTGAACTGGGACTAAATCACCCCTACTGGCATATGAGTTCCAATGTGCTTCAAAATTCATAATTTCAGGATTGTAGACCTTATTTCAAGCCTCTTTAGTTTTCCAAGTGCACCTTTGTTTATCTCCAATTCATTATTCATATTTGAGTTCATTTTCTAAATCATATTGTTAGGTTTTGCATGCTACTTTCATTACTTGTATTTCTAAGCCTTTGCTTAGTGGTGAACACCTGTTTTATCTTTAATCACACCCCTAGGACACCTTATTGTAGATATCTTTCCCTAATTACATTTCTAGATTGAGATCTCTAAGGTTTCCTTGAATGAAATATAAGGAAATAGGAGGAAGGTCCTAAACCCTTTTTGTGTTCCATCTCCTAAAAGGTGTAACCCTATTCAACTCATTTAATTTTGGTGAAACTAGCCTTTAGAACATATTATTTCTAATTTGGAGTGCATCATATTCGTAGATCTAGCTTACATTAACTTTGCATTAGGTCTTGCATTAGTTAATTTGCATCTAGGATTTCTAAATCTTGCACTAGTGAAAATGCATATAGGTTGCATTTTTGCATCTTGCATCATCCAAATTCATTTAAAATCTATAATTGCACTTAGTCTAGACATCATAAAAACCATAAAACCTAACATTCACTCAAAATTTGTTGAAATTAGTGTCAAAACCCTCATCCAAGACTCATTCGCCCCTCTAGGTGATTTAGTCATGGTGTAGGTTATTTTACTTGATTTCTAGGAGTTCTGAGTTGACTGTTTCTCAACATTTGAACCCTTGAAAAACCCTAACTGAGACTCATATGTCCCTATGGGTGATATAGTCCCGTGTTAGATTTCAATCTGCATTTTATAGCATTAAAAAAATCATATTTTTGTACTTTTGTTTGTTTTTGTTAGATTTCTATTTCAGTTTACTAAATTTTTGTTTCATTCATTTCATTGCATATAGCTTAATTTCATCTGAATCGGAATTAAAGAATATCATTTATTTTTTGTTTATTGCATTCATTGATTGTCCCTTGCATGATATTTACAACTTGGTTTCCTTTTGCTAATACTATAGTGAGACGTAGTTCAAGACTCATGTCATCCCACAATAGCACACTTGTCGTGGATCTTGGGTTATCTAGCTCTTTCACTCATAGTGTTGACACTAGTTCACTAGGTATGGACCATACCCTTAACAACTCTCTACCTTCAAGTAGCATGAGAAGTGTTGAAACAATGGTTACTAGTATTCCTTAAGAAAACACAATCCAAATACATGAAGACTTAGAAAACCTACAACATCAACTGAGTACTGAAAACATTTCAACCATTACTATTCCCACCATAGATAACATACACCACATGATTGAAAGTGAAGAAGGAATAGAACTTGTGTGTAACCTAGCTCAGATTTTTGGAAAACTTACTAGTGCTCCACCTTCGAACACTATCGAAAGTCAAGGAGGAACTCAAATTAATCCTCACACAACCATTTCCTCCATTCCTACTTGTTGATCACGATGTTAGTCACACACCAACAATGTAGATAAATCCTCACAAACAGACCATGGGAACCTAGCTTTACTTGAAAGACTAAACTAGGACAACCTAAATCTCAAGCTAATTCAATTTAATCCCAAGGATCGTTTATGTCAAGTCTTGACCATACTAGGTTTGCATCATGGTTCGTTGTGATAATGTTGTTAATCATGAGGGGTAAATGGTAATTTATGATTCTCAAAGGAATCATAAGAATCACTAAAATATATTCTCAATTCGATCATCAGACAATTTCATGAAATAAATAGATATGCAATAACATTTCATGAATTTCAAACAAATTTTGCTATCACTTAAGTAGATTTAGCTTTAAGCATTCAAAAATATTATGGAAACAAAAGATTTTCAATAAAAATTCCATTCATTCATATCTTTTTTTTGGAACATTTTCTAAAATTTAAACATGTATTCTAAAATAAAACATAAAAAATACTTGAAAGTAAAAGGTGCTCCCAGATATTATCCATGAATTCCCCAAGAATTAACCAAATCAAAGAACATCACTCTATACTTCACCAGATTGCTTCACAGCTAGGCATAGAATGATGTGAGATTTTAAAGAAATAGAGGTTTATTTAGACACTAGGTAGGTTTTCTATTCACCCTTAAACGATGCAACATACAGTCTTGTCCAACTAAACAAACAACTAGCTACAAAGGATTTCATACCAGGTGGTAGGTTTCAAATTAGCTTTGATATTGATTAGCTTCTATGTGCATACAAGTTTTTAATCTAGAATGATTCAATAAACAAGAAAAAAGAACAAAACGTAAAGAAGTTTTTACTCTTCTAACATCCACAAATTTTGAACCGAAAAATAAAAGTAAAGCATCAAACGACCTTTTATAGGAAAAAAGGCCCTAAATTTTTGAACTTAATTCTATCAAAGGGAATCATAAACATCAAATCAAAAGATAACATGTGGCAGATGCCAATTTTCATTGGAATCTTCTAGACAAAGTCAAAGCTTTGAATTCTTCATCAGTATTAGTCTTCAACTCCAAGCTCTAGTATACAAATGCTCCACACAAAACAAGGCTATTGGTATTCTTCACATTCTAGGACAATACATCTCCACTAGGACCAAGAACAACTTGCAAAATTACTTTCAATAGCATATCCTTGTGCTACCCTTCGGTATCTGATATTCGGTTATTCATTGCCTTGCATTAGACTCAGAGTCCGATAACTCTTCTTCACCTTTCTTCAATTGATACTCCCAGAAGGAAATCAATACCTGATGCATATGCTCTTTTGAAACTCCTTGAATTACCTTCCAACTATATTTGAGCTTGGTATAATATTATGATATCTGGAGGATATTTGCATTCCTTTGCATCTTCTTTATTTCATATTTGACCATAGTGTTCCTGCACTGTATAATTTCATCAATGACTTCCTAGTTTAGCAAATGAATAGGATCTTTATTCACCCTTTCAATCCATTCCTTGAAAGCTCTTACTTCTTTACCATCCTGTCCTAGCGTTTGGGGATCACATCCTATTGTGCTAGCATTTCAATTAAACCTTGATCTTTTTCAATCAATTTATTGCACTTCTCGATGATTTTCTCAAATCCCTCTACACATTGCACTAAGGCGTCACATTCCTAATTTACCTGTTTCTTCCATTTATTGCACATCGTAACCTCCCATTCCATGATTATCTTTTCACCTATCAATTCCTACACATCTATCTGAATGAGGGCCTTTAAGTTTTTCCTTTTAGCATCAATTTGTTCTTGGCGAAATCTAAATTCTCCTTCTAATCTTTTAGAATTTTCACACTAACAATATGCCTCTTTGTATTTCCCAATCACATTTGTGATTAATTATTCTCCTTGCCTTACCAAGTACTCCATCCATTCTTCAAACACACTCATTTTATTACGAAGTGTTGTGATAGCATCCACCTACTCCTATGACATGAGTACTAGATTCTGAGGCAATTCGGCCTATGCTTGACTAGATTGGGCTAATGATACTATAAATTTCTCTAAGTGGGCAATCTGTTCTTTTTTAGTCTAATAGATTTAAATATTCTAATTTGATTGAGAAACTATAAAAATATATTAAAAAAATTGGAGATAAATATGAGGTTAACATCTTAGTGATGATTTGATGATACACTAGGTCTTGTTAGCAATCTTTTTTCTCTTTTTCTTCTCTTTTTCATTTCCTTGATCTAATGGGTTTATATATTGTTATTTTATTGAGAAACTATAATAAAATATAAAAGAGTTTTACTGTTAGATATGAAGTTAACATTCTTATGATGATTTATTGATGCACGGAGCCTAACATTAGAATTGGTATGACTTTACATTTAAATTTGAAGTAATATGTTATTTTAGCATTGGATTGATATTGTATGTATTAATCAACTAATATACAAGATAATATTGGATTAACATGAAATGTCAAACATTAAATTTTATTTTATTCTTGGTTGAAGCAAACTGTGTTTTTATTTTAATTTTTTTTGCAATAATGTGACACCAATTTGAATTTATTTGATTCAAGTGTTGTAGTGAGCTATTGGCCAAAAATTATTTTTAGTTAATGTTAGTGTGAAAAGTGGTATTATCAAACTAGTTAGATTTTATCCTACTTAGTATATTCCTATTCACACTACACTTAAGCTCACTTAGAGGTTATCTAGACTTTTGTCTCATATCATGTAGACTCACCAAATGTCTCAACACTTCTCCATAGAGTCCTAAACTTGTTTCATACTTGGAGGGGTAGTCAAAGTTTGATTCCTACCTTCTCACCTCTTCTTGCTTGTCTTTCTAAGAAAGTATTAATTGTACATTTTACAACGCATTACATACTTATGATATTTTTTGATTTTGCATATGCTCATTTGTGGATTGCTTTGAGTTTACAAGTAGATCTTGGGTGCTCCAACATGGTATCAGAGCAAGCTTGCAACTCCAATCCTTTTCTCTCTTGAATTTGCAAGGTTCATGTGAATTATCTTTTAAACAGTGCTTCATGGAGAAAAATTAATGTCACAATTGCACTCAAAAGGGTTGAGAGATGAATTTTCATATATATCACTTTTTTTTTTGTCGACAAGAAATTTTTTTGAGGTTTTCAAAGGCCATCCATGAAAACTATAAAGAAATCTGTATTGTCCATATAGATTTGTACAATAACATGTGTGATCATGGATATTAGAAAGATCACAAACAATTGAAATAAACAAATTAAATCAACAATTGATCTAACTAAGCCATATTCCAATGAAATCATTGCAAAGGCTAAGTAATATTCCATTAAAATATAAAATGAACAATCAATTCAAATGAAACATCTAGTTAACAATATGTAAACCTCATCCCATTGGGGATTAGTCCTAGATTGATGTGGAATGCTTAGCATTTTCCTAATCTATGATGTTGCAAAGCTTCAATTGGTAAAATTGGTGCAAAGTGAAGGTAATTGATTCACAAATGGTGGTTTGATCTCAAAGAGTGAGTATGAAAATAGATATATTCTATTTTCTTGAATGCTTGTGAATAAATTTCTCATAGAAATGAGGACTATTTATAGGCTTTTTGGATGAATCAATGGCTAGGATCGAATTGGCTAATCAATGGATGCAATTCCATGACAGGTAATGCCATGGATCAAAGATCACATCAATGGATTAGATTGAATAATGACACAGATCAATGATATTAATCAAGGGCTTAAATTTCTTGAGACAATTGCAATCCCTTAATTTTAGGATGATGGAGAAGATATTTCCATGTGGAGGGAAATGTTTGTGTAGACACTGAAAAATGTCTCAAGCCTACAAGTAACATTTTATCACTAATTCGCCTACTTCCATACATAATTAAATAATTTTAATTATGTAATTATTCTCTAATGCCATTTTCTCCTATTAATTAAATAATTCTTAAGTACTTAATTAATTCACTTTACTTTATTCCTCTTTTGATTAATTTAAATAAATATCAATTTTATTTAAATTACGTCACTAATATATCTTTTTATTACCACAATTAACTAAATTCTATTTATTTAATTATTTATTTCTAATTTCCTCTATAATTAAATAATTATTTTTATTTTTTAATTTATCATTTTTCCTCCTTTATTAAATAATTATTTTCAATTATTCAATATTTTAACACACTCCTTCTTCTATAATTAAATAATTATTTTTAATTATTTAATTATTCATTTTCCCTCCTTTAAATTAAATAATTGTTATCATTATTTAATTTATTTCTTCTTAGCTATGCCCTAAATCTCAAAAAAAATCTTGAGTTTTGGTTCATCCTTATCTATTTTCTTCTCAATTAACATCATACATTGATCATGACACCTCATCATTCAATCTTTACCCTTCATTTCAATTGGGATTTCTATAAAAGCAATCCATCACTTTCATTTCAACCTAACCACAATCTTTTAAGTTTTGCTATCTTGAGATCTATCTATCTTGCATCAACATTGAGCTTATCAAATACATTGCATACTACAATTTTGAGAACAAGAAAAGAAAAATGGAGAAGAGCAATGGAGATGAATCAACTTTGTCATAGGAAAATTGAGGTTTATTGCTTTATTATTTGGATTTCTATTGTCACTTCTACTTCATTATTGGATTAGGGTCTTTATTAGCTTGAATTAGATAGTTTTGTGGTTGCTATCATTGGTTCATGCTTATTCCCCCAAATTCTACCATGATCTACATTTGGTGAACCTGACGTGAACTAACCAAATTTTTGGAAATTTTAGAAAAAAATTGGTTTTCAGGAAGTGCGACATAATCGTCGTGCATAGTGATGCAATTGAGTTTCCAAACACTGCAATCGTTGTACTATGTGACACATCTAAAGTTTTCTACACTACATTTGTCTCCTAGAATGATGCATCTAATTATCATCTTGAAAAAAGTCAAAATCCTTCATTTATTGCTGATTCATATCATTTTATTGGCTACTAATTATTTTGAAATTCTAATAGTCTTCTTACATCATTTCCATTATCAGATTTGCTATTTTTTGTTAGATAGTTGTTCTTTTGCAACTATAGATTATGCACCACAATCATTCCCTAACCCATCACAATCTTGACCACTGTGCTAGAGTTTCCTTTCTGTTTGCCACATTCACCTTTCTGTATGCTTCATCTATTGAGTCATGTGACACATTACAACACCACATTTGACTACCATAGAAAAAATATGGTATAAATCTAAGATTTCATTTGTTTCTTTTTGCATCTAGTTAGCCAGAGGTTTATTGGTTACTGATTTCTAATTTCCAGCTTGTGGTGATCATTGGGATAAGACCTTTTAATCTAAACTACTAATCCAATTTCTTGTATTTTTCCATTATGTGTTTGTGATTTTTAAATTAGGAACATTTGGAATTGATGCTTAAAAAGAACAAATTTCTTTTGTGTTTTGTGCATGTTTTATTACCAAAGACATGTTTAGATAAATTATCCTCTTCCCTTGTGCTACGTGTGATTCCTAGGTGATGAGAAATAGCAGCACAACATAGTCTTAAGTATCGTCTCCCCTTGCATTACGTGTGATTCTTGGGTGCTGAGAAAGAGCATTGCATAAGTCTTCCATTTTTCTTTTTGAATAGGGTGGGCTTGCCAATGGAGTTACACCCCTAAGAAAAACCTCCAACATATATATCTCTAATACTCTATATAAAAGTGAAAAAATCAAAAGGTGAGCTTTATCCATTTGAGCATTATCCATTAGTGGATTAAGAACCATTATTTTTAGAAACCTAAGACCTATTTTGGTCATCTACTATTTTTGGTGCAAGGAATGTGGATCATACCCTAAAGTTACTTACCATGTTCAATTCTTGGTTGAGGTGGCACGGTTACTTGTTTGGATTTCATCCTTTCAAAAGTGAGAGATGTTAAGGTGGTACATGACCTTGGCATACTTTAGCTTCACCCATTCCTTTTTCTTAGATTTAACATCACTCTTTCTAAGGGTGAGGTAAGCCCACTTTGGTACTAGATAACTCTATTACTACTAGCTAGGTTGTGCTTGCTTATATTGTTTGTGATCCAAGGCCTAACAAGTTTTTTGAAAGAAAACTTGCAAAATTATTTGCTTACCAAAAATTCAAAGAGTCAAAAATAGTTAAATCTATATTCTGAATGGTTTTTGTGTTTAATGACCAAATCTAGAAATTGCCCAAAATGGAAAACCACTTAGAAAACATCAATTTGAGTCCAAAAACTATAACATTGCAATAATTAAACAGAACACCATAATCATCAAAACTATAACACCACAATTGTTAATTAGAATATCACATCCGTCGAAAACCATAGGAAGCCAAAAACCTACATTTTTTTGTGCACCACAATTGGTTGGTCTTTATACTACATGTGTGGAATTGTGCACTCAGCTTTCTGTTTTAAATTTTTTGGGGAAATACCTATCTATCCAACTTCTAGTTTCCTATCAGATAGTGACTATACTATCAGACCTGAGACTTGTTTAGTCTAGTCAATTCATCCTAGCTTGCATTTTCCATCTTAGTTTATCCGTCCATTATCATAGCATTTTCCTTAGTTTTATATTACATAGCCTAGATTGCATTTTCCATCTTAGCTTGTCCATCCTAGCTTGCATTTTCCATCTTAGCTTGACTATCCATTATCATAGCATTTTCCTTAGTTTTATCTTACGTAGCCTAGCTTGCATTTTTCATCTTAGCTTTTCCATCCTAGCTTGCATTTTCCATCTTTTCTTCACTATCTATTATCGTATCATTTTCCTTAGTGTCATCTTTCATATTCTAGCTTGCATTTGTCATATTAGTTTTCCCATCCATTATCATATCATTTTCCTTGCATATCCTATCTCGCATTTGTCATATTTTCTTAGTAACCCATTAGGTCATCTTTGAGTCTTGAGATTAAGAGGCTTGTCAAATCATTGATCACAATATAGTCATATATTTGAGTGTCTTGACCTTGCCATACTTCATTTATCTTATCCTTAGGTTGGGCTTATAACTCACATGTCTAGTCTAGGTTCATGCTCTTATCCAGTCATCATCATCATCTTACTTCTTATACTCAAGTGAGGTGTTGACATTTAGATTTGTTACCTTGGTTTATCATAGTTTTCATAGAATCCCCCTTTTAAGTTTCAATGTTTCATACCCACCACCCTTAAGCATAGGTCATACCTTCATTGTCACCTTGCATAGTCATACCTCAACACAAGCTAAAATCCAAATCCACCAAGCAAGACAAGAAGGATTCCTATTTCCACACCAAGAGTATAAAACCAAACAACCAACACTGCAATCACAAACATGTCTTTTGGGTCAACTATAAACACCAACCAACCTCCCTCAAAATGACAACATGGCAACACAAACCCCAACTTCATGCCACAAGCCCAACAATTAAATAAAACTCCACCACAACAAAATACCAATACAACCACCAACACCATGTTTACATCTCACTACTAACAAGGCAACCAAAATTATTCTCAACAAAAAAACAACCCAAACCCAACATTTGTTGGAAGTTTGAGGAAGTTTGTCATTGATGATGTTTTTTTGGAAACATGAACATGGAAGGTACATAACAATGTAATGTAGTGTTTTCATTGATGTCATCATTGTTAAAAATCATCTTGATCAACTCTAATAGGTTTTTTTAGTGTTAAGGAAGACATTTGTGCAAGATGATTTGGTCTGAAGATATATATTATGTGGAAAATTTGACTAAGTGTCAAATCTACTAGTTTAGTGTAGCAATGCACTAGCTTTTGGGTCTACACGACTTCAAAAATGAATATTTCACTCTGCACTTCTAACATTATTTTGGTGGATGTTAGGTGTATCTAATTCTAATATTTCATCTTGGTTGGACAAAATTTTAAGAGTTATGAGAAACAGAGTTTGGCCTAACAAATTACAATGATTTTATGTATAGTATGTTTGTGTGGGACAATTTGCACTTCTGAAGATAAGTTTGTAGATGTCAGTAGAGCATGAATTCTTGTTTTCATCCAATTTTGAGGTCCACATGTCAAGATGTGGATATGTAGATGAAGGATTTTGGTTTAGGTCTTATGTGGTTTCAACATGACACATTTGATGTTGTGTGAAGGTTAAACACGTGTTGTTATGTGGGATCTATTATAGGTCCATGCCAACCTATTTCAAGATTTTTTGAGTTTTTAAATTGTGGTGCATTGTGTGGATGAAAAATTTTAGAGCTGACAAGTTACATTTTGAGGGTTACATCTAATTAGGCCAACCTAATTGATGTTATACTTGATATAGATATACATGTTAGATTTTTTTTTATGTTTTGATACTGATTACAAGTCCTAAGAATTTTCCAGATCTATATGTTGTGAATTTGATCATAGCAGTGCAAAGTTAAGTTGTGAATGTTGAGTTGAAGATAAAAGTTGTGTGAATGAATAGCACAGTAGAGTGTTGAATCTAAATCAAATAATGATTGTTTATTGAGCTTCATTAGAACTATATTCATGCATATGTAAGATGCAAATTGTAATAGTTCAAAAATAGGTTGTGAGCCACCGTCTCTCTTCTATATTTTTCTTTGTGGACAGTGAGTCCACTTGCAATGGGTACTTCTATACTATAACTGATTATAATATGTTGTGAGCTAACCCTCAACATGGTTTTTCCCAGTTTTGGTTTTCCACATAAAAATATTGGTGTTCATGTGTTATGCGATGTTAATATTTCATGCTTTAATTCCTTATTACAATTGAATATTCTTTTGTGATTGGATGTTTAATGTTTGAATGGTTTAAGAAAATACTGATTCACCCCCCCTCTCAATATTCTAGGTGTTCAATAATTGGTATCAAAGCTTGGTTCCTTGGAAGGAGCTTAACTAGTTTTGGAAGGTCTTGGATATTGAACACATGGATGATAAAAAAAAATTCTATTCCTCCAAAAGAGATTCATGTTGTTGATTTTATAGAAGAAGATTGCATGCTTGAAAAAGATGGAGAACTCAAAGTTTCTCTTGAAGATATAGAAAGAATTGAAAGTGAAAATAGAGATTTGAAAGAAAATTTTAAAGAAGAAAATGAGTGTATTAGAAAATTGAGAGATGAAATCAAGAAATTCAAAGAAAGGCATAAGGAAGCCATTAAACAATTGAGACAAGCAAATGAAAACATCATCAAACTAAAAGTGCAAGTTGAAGAAAAGAAAAGAGTTGAGGAATGTGTAAATGTAATAGTGAAAATAAAATGAGAGGAATGTACAAGGCTTGAACAAGAAGTCTTAAATCCAATATCGGATCTATAAAAAGCTAGAAGAGATGAATAAAAATTCAAGATGAGTTCTATAATGCTTGATGAAATGATTGTAGGTCAAAAATTATCCAAAAACAAAGGTGGCTTATGATTTTAAAAAGGTGAAAGCTCAAAAGTAGATCAGACACCTAATGTAGAAGACAAGACCAATGAACCAAAGAATACTAAAGACAAGATGAACAATGGAAAGATCTGTAATCAAAGAAATGAAGCTAGAAGACCACTGGTAAGAAAACTAAATCCACAAAGGTACCCATCTTGCAATGGTTTTTTCTATTCTTACAATAAATTTGGACACAAAGAAATGGAATGTAGAAGTAGAATGAATCAGAATGCTTCATCCTTTTTTGGTCAGTGTTTTACATGCAAAAGATTTGGTCATATCGAAAGTGAATACATAAGTAAAATGATGAATGCATATAATGATGGTAGAATGATATGGATTAGGCAACTAAATACACAAAAAACAAAAATTAAATTCTACAATGAGACAAAAAATTATGTAGTTAGAGAAAAAATTCTAGCAAGAACAATATTCTCTGCAAACAAAGCTACAAACTTGCATTCTCGAATATTCCTCCTACGTGAGAAGAAAATAAACATATATAGGCATGAGTATTCCTAAAATAAAGGATCTAGAAATATTTTCCAAATCTCAAGGTGAGATGGAGAATAATAAAAAATTAAAAAATATAATCATCATATACTAACTTATCCTAACCTCCTAACAAATAGGAAACTAACATTTTACTTTTTACTTTTGACATTTACATAGGATAAAAACTAATAAAAATAATACTATGCTAATAAATTATATATATCCTATGAATACCCTATCAAGCCTCATCATTCCTCTCAACAATATTGGCATTGGAATCCAATGCTCACAAAAGAGAAGGAAACTCTTGAGATAGATGATGGCGAGAGATCCAATGGGCCTAATGTGGAAGCTGACCTTTTTTTTCCAACAAGGTAGGAAGTGGTGGAACCATGTTATGTCTTACAATTCTTTGTGTCAAAAACTCTATCAAAATCAAACGGAAGCTAAATATCAAGAACAACATCTATAGGATGGCTAACAAGAGTCTCAATTTCTAGTGTCGATTCATGGTAGTGCTTGAGAAGATCAACATTAACAACATCATGGATGCCTAAATGAGCTAGAAGATCAAGTCAAAAATAATTTTTAGACACATTTTGAAGAATAGTGTAAGGCCCATAGCGACGTGTCTTGACCTTATTGGGTGCTCTTTCTTGGAAACGATGCTTTTCCAAGTATAGCCAAACTTTATCCCTAACTTTAAAAGTGTGAGGAATATGATGATGATCCATAAGCTATTTTTTCTTCTCTTGAGTCTTCTAAAGAATCTTAAATACTTTGGGCTAAAGATTCTACAAATTTTGGATGAAGGCTTGGTCATTCTCTTGCTCTTTCTGAATATGCATAGTTGTTAGAGATGGAAAAGATAAGGGCAATTCTTATAGAGCCAAAGGCTGAAAACCAAGACATACCTCAAAAGGTGAGTGACCTATAGATGAGTGAACTACTAGGTTGTATGCATGCTCTATGTGGGTTAGGCTCAAATCCCACTTGGCAGGAGAATTGTGGTGATAAATACTCAAACTTTGTATGAGTTCGGTTCACAACTTCAATCTAATCATCTAAATGAGGATGAAAAGAAGTCAAAAATTTAAGGGAAACTACCAAAATATTCCATAAAGACCACAAAAAATGGCCCACAAAATGTGAGTCACGATAAAAACCAATGCTAGTTGGTAAACCAAAAGATATCCAAACAAAGTCAAAGAAGAGTTGGGCTAAGTCATGTGCAAAACGCATCTTACAACATGGGATGAACTCAACCATCTTGTTGAATTGATCAACAACCACAAAAACAAAATCATGGTGTTGAACAGTCAATGGGAAGCCACTAACCAAATCTATGGAAATGCTCGCCCAGGGACATGAAGGAATAGGCAAAGGAATACTTAAGCCCATTTTTTTGTTGGTTGGTTTTGAGTGGAAAAAATTGAACATCTCTTGAGGAAATGTAGAACATCTCATTGCATATGAGGCCAATAGAAGAATCACTGAAAATGATGAAGTGTTTTTTGTTTCCCAAAATGACCACCATAAAGAGTAGAATGTGCCTCTTTGAGAAGTGAAGTTTGATGATATCGAGGGACACAAAGTTTATCCAACTTGTAAATTAACCCTTCCTTGATATGGAAATATTGAAAAGGTGTCGAATTGGAAGTTGAAGGATTTTGAAGACTTGTGTAGGAAACACCAAAATTAGGATCTTGAGTATATTGAGAAGACCATGTCTAAAATCCCAAGTGAGAAGTGGACACAATAGTCAAAACATGTGTTGTAGGAGGACAACTTAAACAATCTACAACATTTTTGGTGTTCCCCTTCTTATACTTGATGACCAAGTGAAATTGTCGTAGATATGAATCTTACTTCATATGTCAAGATTCTTCAAAGTTTTTCAGAGACTGAAGAAACTATAGAGGCAAGTGATTAGTGTGAACAATTGTTTCTTTCCCCAAAAGATAATGTCTCGAATAGTTGATGGCTTGGACTAATGCATATAATCATTTATCATATATGGAGTAGTTTCTTTTAGCAACAAAAAAGGTTTTTGAATGATATGCCATAGGATGAACATTTTTATTTAGAATAGCTCAAAGTGCATACTATGAAGCATCTATCTCAATCTTAAAAGGTTGTGAGAGATCTGGTAGAACAACGGTAGGTGCATAACATAATTTTTCTTTCAGTTTGTTGAAAGCATGTGAGTTAAATTTTTTCCACTTGAATGCAACATTGGTCTTTGTCAATTGGTGCAAAGGTGCAACAAGGTCTAAGTAATATAGGATGAACTTGTGGTAGAAGCTGGAAAGACCAAGAAAAGTCCTCAATTCAATGATACTTGAAGTAGGCTACTTGAGAAGAACTTCCACTTTTGTAGGATCTACTTGAATGCCACATGTATCAATGACAAACTAAAGATAGGAGATGGATGTCTAACCAAAAGAACACTTGGGAAAGTTGGCATACAAAATTTTCTATTGAAGTGTGTGAAGAATATGTTCCAAATGTTGAAGATGGAATTTCCAAGTGTGAAAAAAGATAAGAATATCATCTAAATAGATGATAACAAATTTTTCCAAACAATCACAAAATACCTCAGGCATCAATCACATGAAAGTTGTAGGAGTATTGGTGAGACAAAATGGCATTACAAGCCACTCAAAAAGACCCATTTTAGTCTTGAAATCTATCTTCCTTGTGTCCTCTACCTGAACTTTTACTTGATGATACCCACTTTTTAGATCAATCTTGAAGAAGAATTTGGCACCTTGGATTTGATCCAAAAGGTCATCAAGGTGTGGAAGTGGATATCAATTTTTTATGGTGATCTTATTTAATGCCCAAAAATCAATACAAAGATGCCAAGTCCCATCCTTTTTTAGCATAAAAAAAATTGGTGAAGCACAAGGGGATGTACTTGGTTTAATGAAACCTTTGGACAATAAATCTTGAATTTGTCTTTTTATCTCAACACTTTAAAGAATTGATTGTTGATACAATAGGTCATTAGGAAGAGATGCACCAGGGACAATATCAATAGTGTGATTGATTTCTCATTCTAGGGGAAGTTTCTTAGGCTCTTGAAACATGTGTGAATATTATTGCAACAATTTTTCAAGAGTAGCATTTGGCTTAGAAATGATGAATTTTTCTTTAGAATTATCATATTGTGGCCTTATGAAAATTAGTTCAAACTCTTGTTCTTGATTGATAGCTTTGCATGCTTATCTACAACTAAGTACTAGATTTGTGGTGCTCTTAGTACATTTTATTAAGTATGTCTTATTATTTTGTTGCAATGTATATGTATTATTAAAGGAATCATAATGACATTTCATATTATATTGATAGGGTTTTCCTAGCAAAAAACCACAACAATCCATGGTGGTCACATCACTAGTGACCTTATCAATGAATTTAGGACCAAATGCAAAAGACATAGTGCATGTGTGTGTGATACAAAAGGATGAATCATTATCCTTCCATCCAAGTGAACATGGATGACAATGTGGATCCATTGGAAAATGAAGTTTTTGGTAATGGACTTTACAATCAAATTTTTTTGTGAGCCATTATCAATGATACAATCCACAAAAAAGTCATGTTAGGTGAGCACAGATGAAAAAAAAATTGTCATGCCCCCTTGAAGTAGAATGAAGGTTCATCAAGGTGGCTTTATTAATTCTATCTTTCAACTCATCATATGTCCTATCATCATCAGAAATCTTGATGGGAACATTTTTATTTTCCTCATCATGAGACTATACAATTAGATTCTTCTTCTTCAACTTAAAACATTCAATTTTTTCATGTCCCTTATTTCTGCAATAAGTATAAAATTTAGATTTCTTAGTATTAGAAGGAGAAATTTTTTTTTCTTTATAATTTTTTTGTTTTAGTCGAGAACTCAAATCTTTTAGAGGACCTATAAAAAATGAAGGCTGAGAAGCACAAGATTGGGCAGAAATATTTTGTTTCTACCAGTTGCACTTGGTTGAATATAACATCAAGTGTTTCTAGGGTAGCATATTTCAACTCCATAAAAAAATTCTCTTGTAATCCACTCTTGAACTTTAAGATTAGAGAAACACCTAGATCTTGCACGTGGAGTAGTATCCTTAGTTGATTGAATTGGTAGATATAATCCTACACTAACATTTGTTATCCTTGTCACAAGTGAAGCAACTTGATGTGAAAATATTACTCATAGTTGGAAGGATAGAATATATCCTTTAAGGCTATGACAAGTTGATTCCATGTGGTGATAGGGTCCTAAGCATATTGTGGCTTAGTGCCGAAAACCTTAGTGACACCAAAGAGCTTCAATTTGGTAAAAGGGACTTTATCATCATTAGCAATCTCATTGTACGTGAACCATGTCTCCATGTAAAGAATCCATGTGTAGAGCACATCAAGATCTCAGGATCCATCATAGATCTTGACTTCACATTTGGCTAGAGATCGGTGGCTTTCAAGACCAAGAATCTACTAAATTACGATATCATTGACTTTATTTGTCAATATGGTTATCACATCGGAAAGTTCAAAAACTCGCTTAGCCAAATTAGCAAGCATAGTATTGTGATTTAAAGCCAATGAATTGCTTTACACCTTCCAACAATAAAAATAAACAAACACTATGGACCAACACTCTACCAAACTTGGATGAAAATAATTAAATTGAAAGACCTATGAGTGCTAGAACAAACCTAAATTAGAAGGAGATTTGGAATGGAACTAGATATAATGTGACAAAGTTTTAGATAAAAATATCTATTGGGTCACAAATTATGGAATTAATACTCTCCCATGCACATTTAAGATAAATATTTTAAAAAACATTTGGGATAACTTAATACATTAAAATTTATGAAAAAAGGAAATTAAATTCCATATTTATGAAACCAAAACCATGCCATAAATAATAAAACCTCATTTTTTACCCAAATACCATGTTTTGGTATTCAAAACCACCAACAAAACTGCTTATGCATTTGGATTTAGGAGCTACGACAATAGTTTTAAAATTTCCATAACTTTCTCAAAACATAACAAAATTCGAAATTGTAAAATATTTCAAAAAGCTCTAAGAAAGAAAATTATAGACACACAAACCATTTAACAAAATATTGCTCATGTAAAATGTTGTTAATGAAATAACAACATCAAAGAAAATGCACAAAAATAAATGAAAGAAAAGTGCTTACTTTTTCAATCAAACAACCCCAGTTGCTATAAAACAACATGAAACGACACAAAAAATGATGAGAAATGAAACTTGTGGTTCCAGATAGGAAAATGCTAGCAAGATTTAGCAAAAAAAAAGAAATAAGAGAAAAAGCAAACAAACAAGAACAAAAGCAAAGAAACAATAACAAAAGTGAGGGTTTAGGGAAAGGGCGAGGTTTTAAGTCAAGGGCAAGAATATCAGATGCAAGGATCTAAATCAAGGGTGAGGGTCTTTAGTAGATGCAACAAAAAAAAAAAAGCATTCAAAAGTAAGGATTTACATCAAAAGCATGAAACAAAGGCAAAAATCCAAGTAAAAAGTGAGGATTTTAAACAATTGCAAGGTTTTATGTCAAGTGTGAGCTTCTTGAACAAGGAAGTGCGAGGAAAACGATGCAAATGCTCTAAAATCATGAAAACTTTGCTATAGACCTAGGAAACTTTGTACATGAAATATGAGAATAGGACAAGATGAAAGCGAGAAGCGAGAGGGTACATACTAGGCCACCAATGCTTGCGGGCCATCCAAACTCCTGAACCAAGTCCAAACGATGCAAGGCTCCTTGAATCCTCAGCATTGCTCCTCAACAACTAATAGAATACAAAATCTAGAGACAATAATTCAATATAGGATCAAAGCACAAATGAGGCAATTAAAACCCTAATTACCTATATTAAACCTCAAAAACCCTAGTTTTTACCTAGGAAACCCTAATTTTTACTTAGGGAACCTTCCTAGTTTCAACTTAGGACTTCCCAAGACCATCAGAACAAGCAATGAGGGACCTATAGACCTAATTTTTCATCCTAAACACATCTAAATTGAAATAGAACAGTGTTGAGACTCTGACCTCAAACTCAAAAATTTTAGCCAACCTCTCAAGGGGGCAACATGAATGTCCTACCATCATTCCACAAAACTCCGAGGCATAGTGGGGCATAATTTTTTCAAAAACTTGATCTTAAAAATAGAATCTTTAAAACAAAACAACCAATACTTTGTATCAAAGAGGGGCAAAATGTAGATATGTAAAATTGACTTAACACCTATCATACACCCTAAACAACATCAAACAACATCAAACAACATTAAACAATATCCAAAACCATAATTTCCTCTATTAATTGAATAAAACAACATTATTTAATTAATTCACTTTTTCCATCATTTTTGACTAATTAAATAAATTCCATTTATTTAATAAAGTCCTAAAACACTATTTCTGCTATTAATTGAATAAAAAAAAACTATTTAATTAATTTACGTTTTCATCATTTCAACCAATTAAATACATCACATTTATTTAGTAAAGTCCTAATCTCACGTTACTTCATCCTAATTATTTAAATAACACCAAATATTTAATTATGTCACTAAATCACTTTATTCCCCTAAGTCGATTAAATTATTAAATCATAATAATTTAATTAACTCACTTTCCCTCCAAATTTGAATAATTTGAAATCAAACTATTCAAAAAATCATGAAAAATCAAATCAAACTAATGCAACTTTGTTTTCAAAACTCAAACTTGATTTGCACATTCAACTCCAAAAATGAATTAGTTAATTAAATCAATTAATCAATTTTCCCCACCCACTTTCTGATTGAGCAAGTTACGATTGTTGACTGAGCCATCTAATTTGCTGACTAAGCCATCTATTTCCTAACTGAGCAATCTAATTCCTGACTAAGCCATCTATTTCCTGAATGATCAATCTAAATCCTGACTAATCAATCTAAATCCTGACTAATCAATCTAAATCTTGACCGATCAATCTATTCCTCAATCACACAAATTGTGAAATCTACTTTGGACAATCTATTCATGTGTAAATCCTCTCAACACCTTTCAACCATTGATCTGGATATTCTCCAACACAATCCTGATTGTCCATTTCAAATCACTTTTTCTATATAACAAACCTCTTTCCTCACAAAAAAGGATTGAAGAGTCAACATCATTTGCACAACAAAGTATTGTCGACATTCACAACTACCATTAGAGCTTCAACACATTTCTTTGATCAACCAACCATTCAAGCATAAAGCTTTTGCACATGAACTATGGAGGCTTCACAATGATACAAACAATCCAACATTAGGAAAACACACTCCTTTGAGTTCAATTTGGTAATCATAGGATTTCCTAATATGTTTTCAATAGCTTAGTTTCATTTTGTAAGTGTAGGATTAGATCTTAGATTTATGTTCTTGATCTTAGATTAGATTCTAATTTCAAGTACATTTCTCTTGTTTAGCATTTATGATTTTCCCCCTCACACAACTCTTAGGGTTTGGTATCAATTTCATTTTAGTTTGTTTGTATTAATGAGACCATTTACAAATTAGTGAGTTGTTTTCTCCTATTTATGTTAATTAATTAAGTGGGTTTACAAATTTCTTTCCACATTTTTATTCCATAGATAATCTCATTTAGAATAAAATAATAGATCTAGATTGCATCCATTTTTCAAATTTCAAGAAGGATTACAACCTATTTTCACATAGTCTTAATAGTCATTTTCTTCCTCTTTATTTGAAGCGTGAATCTATTCATTCATGGAGCTAAGTACAAGCCATGGTAAAGTCTCTATATTTTCTACTTAGAATAAGTATTAATGGAGCTCAATGTATCACTCTATTATGATGACCAGGATGATAAAAGTAAAATTCAAATGTTCCATAAAACCATGGGTACTACACATAAGAATATTATTTTTCTATTCCACTTAATATTTAATTGTATGTATTACATGCTTTTTTTCACAAATGCTAATAAGCATTAAATTGATTTACTTCTAATTAATTTTTTGGAAAATATTAACTATACAAGCATTGAAGTTTGTGTACATTATGCTTATTTATGAATTATAGGTCTTCTTGCAACAAAATCAAGGTTCTACATCATTCTTATTATTTGACATCCCTACACACCTATGGATCATTTCCTTCTAATAATTTCCTATATAAACTTGGTCGCATTTGACCATAGGAGATGAATGGCATGCTTGTAAATGCCTAGAAATGAGAAAGCATACGTGCAAAGGTCCAATGATGACCCAATAGACCAACAATATGACTCTATGTGGTATTAAAAAATAAAATAAAAAACTCTCTCATAATTTAATTATTAAGTTAAGATATAGAACCTTCCTTTCTCTTTGTTTTGTTCTTGTTTAGTCTAAGATTTTGTATCTTGTACTTGTCAAAAAATCTTTTTAATCTCTAATTAATGTATATACCCTAGTTTTTATTGGTTTTCCCACAACAATAATTGAAAAAGCCAAAAAAATCATATTCATTGCAATGATTAAATTGTTGATAAATGGAAAATACAGTCATTATTTTTGTCAATGATTTATTTGTATACATCAATTTTTCACCATTTTTCTTTTGATCTATTGTTCTAGCTTCAATTAGATGTGCCCACATGCTAAAAATATAGTAATCTTCAATTGTTATGAATATCATCTTATAATAGTTTCTAAAATACTTTTGAATGGATCATTTTTCCTCAAATTCCTCAACTCCCACAATTTTTTGATCTTAACAAAACTCATAGGTTTTTTTTTTGAAATAAGACACCATTATTTCAATCATTCACAAGTCCACCTTCAATCTATCACATTTATAGTCTCTAAGATTTCCAACCATTAGATGAATTTTATATTTATCCTTATCTAGAGTATACTTTTTAATCCTTTTGTGTCTTATTTTCATTAGCAAGAGAGAATCCCCCATTGAGAAAAAGAGAAGATCCAATAACTAGGTCCTTTTAAAAATATTAACACAATATCTTCCTCCACAATTTTGGTCCTTCATATCCTAGGTTTGAGAACTCTAGTTAGATGGGTTTATTTTAAGTAAAATGCAACACAATTAATTTTACTATAGGAACATTGATTTTATCTAAATTTGTAATAATTTATTTCAAATTTGGATGTAGCATAAATTAGAAGCATGTTTTATTTGTATTAAAAAAATTAGTTTTTCATTTTTAAATTACCTTCCAAACATTAACATCAAATGTTCTTTCAACTTATATAACAATCAAACAAAAAATTGGCAATCAACCAAATGAATCAACTTCTCATCATTGTCGTTAAAAACCACAAAAAAATTAATTAACAAATTCATTGTATTAATAATGTATAAAAGATCAATGAACACTAAAAGTTGATTATAGATTGCAAGAGTATTTTTTAAATTACAAATAATAATAAAAATATTAGATTAATTGTTCATTGATTCATTTAATTTTCCTTCTTTCTAAAATTTCACTATCATATTAAATGGAAAAGGAAAATAGCTATTTGATTTGTTAATTTTAGCATATTATACAGTGAGTGTGAGATCATTATGGATCAAACAATACCCCTAACTAGTAATTTAAATGATACACACACATTTCCATCA
This sequence comes from Sequoia sempervirens, assembly GCA_007258455.2. Taxonomy (NCBI): domain Eukaryota; kingdom Viridiplantae; phylum Streptophyta; class Pinopsida; order Cupressales; family Cupressaceae; genus Sequoia; species Sequoia sempervirens. Next base: position 67,688,488 of record VDFB02000007.1, read on the forward strand.
CTAGTTAGGGTTAATGTTTGATCCATCACCACTTAGGGGTAATGAGTTTTACTATGCATATTTTACAATATTATAACTTAGTAGTTTCTTGAACAACCTAAATTATTAAATTTTATACTTATCTATCAAATTCTCTATACTCCTTTATATTTACTTTATGTTATTTTAAAATATGTATAGTAAATTTTTATAAATAAAATTCATGTAAAATATTGAATGTGTTATAGATAATATAAACAGTAGTAATAAAAGTTATAGGAAATTGAATGTAGTTTATATGGAGTCTTGCTTTCTAAAAAAATTAAAATAAATTTAGTTAAAATTGAATATTTCAATGAGGCAATGTTAATTTTTTTGAAAGAATAAGGGTAGGTCTCATTCCAACAATACGAGGAATCACCATGTAGGTTTCATTCCATTAATTTTAAGTAAAGGACAACAAATGTGACACAAGTTTTTTGTATTTTTTTGTTAAAAATTATTTTATAAAAAAATTATTGTGCATATTTTAAAATATTATAAACTAATTGCATTTCCAACTTAAATTGGTCAAAAAAATGTGAAGTTCAATTTTTTGAAATTATAACAAATGAAGCCTAAACTGTGATACATATTTTGCATTTTAAAAAAAGTATTAAAATTTAAAGGTTATGGATGTTTTTAAATATGTATATCTATAAGGAATTCAAATATAATGTATGTAGAAAAATATTAATTATTACTCACTAACAGTAAAATAAGTCATATATTATACTCTTAGAAACCTAGGAGTTTCTAGGTAGATATACCCTTTTCATTTTATCAAATTAAGATTAAAAAAATAATATCAACACCAAGGGTGAGGTTAAAAGAATCTAAGAAGTTCCATCATGTGATTTATATGAAAACATAGACTCGAGACTCCCAAGCCTAATTACCATGTAATCAAAAGGAATTTTTATTGTATGTGTTTTGGGGGCAAGCAGGGCTTGGGGAATTTTATTTTTTTTATTTTGGGGGGGGAGCAATTAGGGAATTTAAATATAAAAAATCTATTTTATTTAATGTAGATATCTATTTTGACCATTTTGATATTGATTTACCAAACCTTGAAAAAAAAGGAGCCTAAAAAAAGTTTCATGATTTTGTTTTAGAATATAATTTTCTTAGGGATCATTACCCTTATAACAATTATATATTTTTCTAATATAAGATTATAAAAAATTAAATGTTATATTCTTTATAAGCATATCCCATTTAAAATAATTATAGTCTATCACTATTATATTATTAATTATTGATGCATGGGGGTTGTTGAGTAGGTGTGACTAATACTCGTTTAGGTATTTTTCTACCTTTCTCCTATAATCTATGGAGATTCTCTCTCATTTGAGAGTGTGTGAATTTGAAGATTTATAGTGAATTATATCACTATGAACATGGGGAATTATTGACCATGTGGAAGTATGTAGAGGAGTGTCCCTAGGTTTAGTCTATTTTCTAATAGACTAATTTTTGTAAGTGTTTTAATAAAATAATGCTTTATGAGGTTTTCTTACATGAAAGGAATATCCCCATGTATATCTTGTGTAATGTGTAAACTCTATGCTTCAATGATTCTCATTTTATTTTATTTTATATATTTTTCTAATGATTAGTATATCCTAAGATCCTAATTTATAATGTATGGTATTAGATTAGGTTAGGCTATACTAGTCATTTTTTACAGGTTATACTAGAAGATATGTAGAACTTGATGGGAAAATTTTTATGCTCAATCAACACATGTAGAAGGCCATTATAACAATACATTTTGAGTGCCTTTTCTTTTATTTCTAAATTCATTAGTTCATTGTAACTCTTTAAGTTGTTGATAATGTACATTGATCTATAATAACTCTAAGAATCCCAATTTGTCTTTTATAAAACCACATGCATAAATAGATATTTTTATCCTACTTAGGTTTTAGTAATCATTTTGATAGATTCAAAGACTAGTGGCCATAAGGAAATTTATCTTTACACTTGTCAATTGCATTTGACTGTTTCTAACATTTTTTTTTCATTATCAAATATTTGAGATGCCTAAAATATATATTTAAGAATGATATCATTTTATACTATCAAGAAAAGTAATATTATATGTTTGTATTTACACCAAATTTTTTTGACTTATGATTATGAGGTTGATTGATCACATTTTTCAATCCAATTCCTCAATCATTTGTTCATCCTTCATCATCTATACACTAATTTATCTAATCCTCATGTATTTATATGTTTAATATATGCATTGGGTGAAGGGAACACAATATACTAAGAGGGTAGTATATCAAATCTATTTAAATTCTTTAATTCAGTATGTATCTTCAAGTATGAATAATAAAACATGAATCAAAGTACCTACTATGAATCAAGCAATATAGAAACACACATTCACATAATGAACACTAGATATATGTGGAAACCTGGAATGGGAAAAACCATAGTGAGAAAAAATTCTTGGAGCTACTATCCAAATCAAGTCTCACAAAAATAATGAATGAGATACAATCATGAAGTATGCACCAAACTACCAGAGACACCAATCCTCTATTATATTTGTAGGCACCAACCTATTAGAGACACCAATCCCCAATACAAATATTCGATCACCAACTCAATAAGATGACTACCGAATTAAAAAGATAAAGCTTGTGAATCTTCAATGTTGATTACACAACTTACACAAGATCTAAGTTTTCCTCAAACACTCTCCTAAACATAACTTATGATATTTTGATACTAGTGCAAAATGATTGACATTCAACTCCCATTGAATTACACTTGCTTGCAAAAGTTTACACTTCCACACACTTTCACATCCACATCCATGTCAAGTGAGATATAAAACTATGATGATTATATACAACAAACTACATTAACATCACTTTATGTCAGCCAAGAGTCTGCAATTAACCAAGTCAACATAAAATGGACATAAATTTAAATTTCCATGAAATGTGTAGTAGGTAGGTCCTAAATAAAATTTGTTGCTACCAAAATAACATGATCTTGTGTGCTTCCATAAGAGTCTTAACCTAGACCTATTTCATCATCTGATGCTCCAAACCACTATCACATAGTTCTGGAACATCAATAGGTTAGATCACTAGCATATTCAACCTTCTCTTCAATATTTTTTCATGCTAAACTTAAATCTTAAAAACTTTGGAATAAGGTAGAAAAAGTGTAGACATACTCTCCTTCCAAACTGCATACTAAAACTCACATCCAGGAAGGAATACTGATCATGAACATGTTGGTAGAGAAATCTCCCAAGCCTAAGTAATTGGTCTCCAACATCTGGATTAGACTTCTAGATTACTCTCATAAAAAAAAAGACACAAGCACGATATTGTAGCATACTACAACAATCATCTTCATTGTTATCAAAATTCTCTAATATACAAGTATGATTACATTTAATTCTCACAAAACTACTGCCATTACACCTTTGCTAGATAGTGGGCACCTTTTAACATCAAGAAAAATACTTCTTGACATAACCACCTTTGACATCACTGACAACATATGTTCAACAATCTCCCCCTTTGTCGTTGATGGAAAACAACAAAATGTTATTGGCACACATGAAGACAATTCTAATGTGTCTAGATCAAAAGGGCACATCATATTGAGTTCCGCTTCCTCTCCATAGAATATTATCATTTTGAGACCATTTTTCCCCCTTTGACACCAACGGAAAAGGTCAACTGACTTTCTACACAATCCAGAAACTTGTTTCTTGGATAGACTCCCCCTTAGTCCATAACACACTGCTTTTGAAACACTTTGCAAGACCACCAAATATTCTTGTGGTAGGGATTCAACACTCCCTCTTAACCTATGATTCCTCTTGATTCAAGATGAGGGAGAAAAAACTCCCAAATTCTATCAAAGATACTCAAAATTCTCCTTTGGAAGTGGTTTTGTGAAAATGTATGCTACTTGCTCCTTGGTTTCAATATAATCCAACTTCACCTCTTTTTTTGTAACCTTCTCTCTCAAAAAATGATACTTAGTTGCAATGTGCTTTGTCCTTGAGTTCGTTACTAAATTCTTTGAAATTTTTATGAAAACAAGGAAATAGGGTGCTTCCACTTTTTAGGAGATGGAACACTAGGGGTAGGTGACATAGACCTATTTCCTTCAAGTTTCATTCAAGGAAACCCTAGAGATCTCAATCCAAGGATGGAGTGAGGGAAAGAGATCTACAAAAGGTTGTCCTAGGGTATTATTTAAGGCTAAAAGGGGGTTCACTACCAAGCTAGGGCTTGGAAAGACTAGTAAAATGCAAGATCTAATGAGAAAACCTAATGCTATTCAAAACTCAAATGAATGACCTAGAAATGAATGAAAATCAAAACAGTAAACTGAGGAGAAACAAAGGTGCACCTAGAAACCTCTAGAAGCTCTAAAAAAAGTCTAAAATTTTGAAAATGTTGAATTTAATGCACACTAGGACTCATACACCAGGCTAGTTGATTTAGTCTCAAATTAGGGTGTTTGGGCAGGAATAGAAATCTGGTGGTGGCAAGTCTAGCACTCCTGAAATATGGAGAAAGCCCTATATTGGGTCTCATATGCTAGAAGTGGCGTATCAGTCCTACTCAATTTTTTTAGAAGGTCAAAATATGAATTTTCTCTCATATCTCAACTCCTCCTCCTCAACTTGATTTTTGGATCTAAAATGTTGAATTCTACTCTATAGGTGTCTTTTAGTGATCTTCTAAACAAGGTGGCAACTTTGACAACTTTGACAACTTTTCAAACTTGACAACTTCTTCCAATCTTGCTCTTAAATGTTTCTTCAACTTAGATCTACAAATCACACACTGAAGAGAGGGAAAAATGTTTTTTTAGTGGATAGGGGTTTTCCTTGGTCAAACCCCATTTTGGTAATCAAACCTTGAAATGAAATGAAATAAAAAGGAGGAACGATGAATGAACAAAAATGATATGTTGTAACTCACCAAACCTTAGGAACAAAAGGCTACAATCTTGTATGTATTGGCTACATTGGATGTGGATCTTGACTCGTGCTTGAATAATATGGATATTGACTTGAATGCTTGCTTGAACAATGAAACTCTGCATCATAAATGTTGGCTAAAAAATAAACATGATGCATGTTGACTTTTACATGATGCTTGATACTTGAATAATGCTCCAAAATTATTGATAATCACTCTTGAATTCTCAGGTCACACTTGCTCATGAAAATTTCTAGGAGAAAATATGTGAAATAACCTTGTATTTATACTTGTTTATGCCAAATTTCCTGAAATTACAACACTACAAGCCGACATGAGATCTAGGAGAATAAAATCCTGCCAAGAATTTGAATTTAATTTAGGTCTAAGCTAAGTGGGACTCATACACTAGTTGGGGTGTATGAGTCCCATTAGGCTAATCTCAGGATAAATTTTTCAAGAAATGCTTATTTTAATGTGAAATCTAGATCTGGGGCTCAAAACCTAGGTGGGACCCATATGCCCAAGGTGGCATATAAGCCTTAGATCACTAAATTTGTGCCATACAATCCAAAATCATTAAATTTTGATTGGTTAATTGATATATACCAGGATCATCCTTGGAAAGATGTATTAATTAAGGCTCGTGGATGCAAAATAAGGCCAAATAAGACATAAAGAAGCCAAATTAATTAATAAAACACTAGATTAGTGTGAAAGTGTAAGAAATCCTTTACAACACCCTAAATAAGGAACAATTAAGTCCATTTAGTTCACAAGGGCCCAAACAAGTATGAAAATGTAGAGGGATACATTTTCCTATACTACATTTAGCCCCCAATTTAGTGAGAGGAGGAACTTGCTTCAAACTCACACTAAAGTAGATGAAACTCGCATCAGGAGGTGTCCCAATGTTCCAATGCTAGTAAGATAAGATGACAATGGCCAAGAGGGTTGTGCAAGCCCCCATAATCAAGATCCTATGGAAAACCAACATAGGAAAAAAAGAACGCACATGAAAACTGGAATAAGGAGTAATAACGAGACATAAGCATACACTAACAAAGATGTAAAGAAAAAAAAAAGCAAAAAAAAAAGGGGTGGATCAAGCTTTGATTGTTTTTCCCGCATGCTATGGATCAAATCTAGGCTATTTTTCCAAGAAATTTTACAAGTGGAACATGATGTACACTATGCAAACCAAACACATGCTCAAAAGGGCTAGTGGAACCTCAGGCCATCCACTAGGTGAGCCCCCAACAAGACACATATGCATGCAACCAGTATGTACTCACATAGAAAAGCAAGTGGCTATGGGAAAGTTATGCCTAATTTTGGCTCTCCTATGTACAACCAGACCAAAGTTATACCTCCTAATAACTTTGATAAGGTGCCACACAATAGTGAAATTTGAGCTTCATGAGGCAAGCAAAGCTTTGTATGCTTGAAAATCATGAACAAATTGTACATGCAAAATAGTGTAAAGTATGTTCAAAGGTGTTTTTCTTAGTTCATGTAAAGTATTAACTTAGGGAACATCGTGCCTAATGTCTCCAAGAGAGGACCAATCGAAGAATAAAAGATTTACAACTTAGGGGATGTAGTGTGTCACATCAAGCCACTAAGAGGGATATAATATGCTAAGAGAGATCACACTCTTAAAGGACATTAGAGTCACTGAAAAAGTAATCCTTCTACGTTTTCTGAATTGTTTGGGCCCTCCTTGTGATTTTGGCTTAATTTTGCCTTGATTTAATGTTGTAATGTGGATAACACATTCACATTAGGTCTTGGGCCCTTGTGAACTAATGGAATTTAGTGGTGCTTTGAAAAAGTGTTGTGAAGTGTTGTAACAAACTTTCACACTTTTCTAGGGTTTTATCAATTAATTAAGCATAATAAACATAATTTTAATCATAATCAATATTAATCTTGCCTTATTTAGAGTGTTGTAAAGTGTTGTAACACACTTTCACATTCATCTATGCTTGTCATTAATAATTGGGTTTTCTTATGCTTTAATTGGCCCTATTTTGCATCCACAACCCTCATTTATTACATCTTTTTGAGGATAATCCTGACACCCATTAGAAACCAATCAAAATTCAGGTGTTCCTGGCTTATGTGGCCCAGATTTAGTTTCTGGGACTCATTCACCACCTTGGAAGAATGAGTCCCACCTAGGTCTTTTTGGCCCCGATGCAGGTTTCACACATTTCTAGAAACTTTTGATTTTTGGTCCCATACATTATGTGTGATGGGACTCATTCATCACCTTGGGCGAATGAGTCCCATCTGACCAAAATTAAAATTTAATTCAAATTTTTGGTGGGATTTTATTCTCCTAGATCTAATTTCAGCTTGTAGTGTTGTAATTTTGGGAATTCTTGCATAATTAAGTATAAATACAACATTATTTCACTCATATCCTCACCTAGCATTCAAGAGATCACCTAGAAAAATTTACAAGCATTCAAGAGTTCACAAGAGAATTTGAGCATTCATAAGAGTAGATTATCAAGCTTTCAAGAGCATTCTTCAAGTGTCATTCACCATGTCAAAGGTTGCATTATTCATGTTTGTTATTGTGCTAACATTTGTGATGTAGAGTTCATGATCCAAGCAAGCATTACATTCAAAATCTATCTCCTTCAAGCTAGAATCAAAAACCACATCCATTGCATCCATTTCAAGCATAATTACAACACTTAATTGCAATATTTTGGTGAGTTGCAACATTACTATTTGTTCATTCATCATTCTCCTTTCATATTTTCTTTTATTTCAAGGCTTAATTACCAACAAGGGGTTTGACCAAGGAAAACCCCAATGCACTAACCCCCACAACATTTTCCCTCTTCTTGTGTGTGATTTGTAGGGATAGGTTGCAAATTTGCCAAGGGGCCAAGTTGGATAAAAGTTGTCAAATCCCTAAAAGTTGCTAAAGTTGTCATCAAGCCTAGGAGAAGCTTGGAGAAGACCTACAAGTGGCATTTTACAGTTTTGGATCTGAAAACTAGTCAGGAAGAGCAGAGTAGACTGAGAAGCACAAAATCTAGTCCTAAATTTCCATAAAAGTAGAAGTGGACTGATTCACCACTATTGGAAAATGAGTCCCACTATACAGGACCGATAGAGTATTTTTGCATATTTGAATACCCTTTTGGCTAAAACCTACTTTGGAGTATTTTCCCTGAAACTAGACTGATTCACAATTCAATCAACTAAGCAAAATTTTCTTTGGTTCCATTTTGGTGAACCTACATTTAAGACTCATTATTTTGATTTGGAGTGCATTTACATCATATATTTAGCTTGCATTAACATTGCATTAGGTTTTGTTAATTTGCATTCTATGGTTTCATTTTTTACATTAGTGAAAAGCTCATTTAGCTTGCATTATTGCACTTAAATTCATTGAAGATTAGTAAAATTCTACATTTACATCTCATATTTGCATCAAAAAACGTAAAAAGCATAAAATCCAATTCAATTTTTTTGAAAATTTCCAAAAAAATTAGTACCTGGACTCATTCACCACCTAGGGAAAATCAATCCCTTTGCATATTTTTCACTACATTTTCTAGAACGTAATCTTTAGTTTCTAAGTTTTTGTTTACTATTTATGCATTTCTATTTTACTTTCCAAAATTTTAGTTACAAGTATTTCATTCTTATTAACTTACATTGCATTTGCATTCACCCCTCATTTATTAGCCTTTTCATGAGTGTTTGGTGTCCTATTGCTAGTACTATAGTGAGAAGAAGTTTGAGACTCATGTCATCCTACGATAGAACAATCATTATGGATCTTAGGTTATCTAGAGCTCCACTCCTAGTATTGACACTAGTACACTAGGCATGGATAACACCCTTAGCAACTCTTTGCCTTGAAATAGTATGCAAGATTAACCAAAGAATGATAACATCCCACAAGAAAACATAATTCAAATTCATGAGGACCTAGTAAACTTACAACATCAAATAAGCCTTGAAAACATTTCAACTACCATAATTCCTACCATAGAAAAGATTCACCACATGCTTGAAAGAGACGATTCCCTTGACCTTATGAGAAACATAGTGCAAATATTTGGAAAACATCTTCCCCCAATCACTAGTTTCCCTTTTCCAACAAACAATATTACAAGTCCAGGAGGAACTTAAATTCCTCCTCCCACAACAATAGCCTAAATACCTACCTATACCACTCCTCAAGTCACAACAACAATGCAACAATTTAGTAATGTGATTCCTTCCCTGGGTATTCCTGCTAGCATCCCTAGTTCCTATGTGGCATCACAAGTTATATCTTCTACCTTTCCACCTATAAGAATTCAATTCCCTTGTCCTACAACCACATACACTCCATCACCACTTTTACTTCCATCTCATAACACAAGCAATGACCCTCTCATAACACAACTTTTCCAAACTATTTCATCCCTTCAAAATAAAATTTCCACCATCAACCAAAATCAAAATGGTCCACCTACATATTATGTCAAAAGCAGTCCATTATCCTTGGAGATATTGTGAACACCAGTGGCACAAGGTGTAGAGGTTCCTAGATTTGAGAAATATGGAGGGAAGGGAGATACTTCTAACCATGTTAATTCCTACACTACCCTATGTAGTGACTTTGTCCTTGATGATAAACTATTGGCAAAACTCTTTCCTAGGTCCTTGAAAGATATGGCCTTGGAATGGTTCTCTTCTTTACCAAAAAGTTCAATTCATTCATTTAGTGAACTTGTTGACACATTTTTCAAACATCTCCAAGTGCATATGACTCCCAAGATGACCTTGAACAATTTGATGAGATGCAAGAAAAAAGCGGAAGAGAAGATAACTAATTTTATCTCATGCTATCAATCGTTTTATTCCCAAATCAATGTCAAGGTCCCTAACCCACACCTTCAAAAGATGTTCATAGAAAATTTACAAAGTAAAATCCAATACAAGTTAACTATGATGAAATTACCATCCTTCATGCACCTGTGTATTTCCCTCCATGATTATGAAAATTCGGTTAGTAGTCGAGATACAAGGTCCACTTCTAGCCGAATTGAGAGATTTGAGCCCACAAACCAGAAAAATTCCCAACCTTTTAGAAAACAAAATAAAGGATTCGTTCAATTCAACCTCCCTCAACAAACAACTAAAAATTTAAACAACCAAGTAGTTGTTGTTAAATCCATGATACCCTTTAGGTATGGAGATCTAAAAAGACAATTCACTCCCTTGCCTGATACCCTTCATAACACTATGTCCCAACTTTTAGAAAAAAAAATGATTACCTTGCCACCTATCAAAACACCCAACCCAAATAATCCTTTACCCCCAATCTTTAAATCAAATGCTTATTGCCACTATCATCGACAAAATGGACATGACATAGAAAATTGTAAGTGTCTCAAACATCTTGTGCCAGACGTCATTGATTCTAACCGTCTATCCATTGGAGGTGTTAGTGATCAAGGAAATAAGTTTGTTTCCCCTCCTATTCAAAACTTGCAAATTTTCACCAACACAATTCCCAAACATAACATTTCATTTATCAAAGCTAGCGAAACTAAAATGAATAATGTGATGAATGTTGATATAGATGATGAAAAAAATGATTATGTTCTAAATAATGCTATTAATGTTATTCCTATAGATGAAATTGTAGGGATGATAGACATCATCCCTTGTAAGGGATGACCTAAGAATCCTCTTGACATTGCTTTCTCCTCTAAGGATATAATTAAACATTTGCCCTATGGTCCTCTCTACATAACCAACCGTATCTATGGCAATCCCACTACTAGGATACTAATAGATCCCACCTGTGGAGAGAATGTGATCACCAAGGAATTTTTACTCCTGCATGAACTTTATCAAGATGAATATGATAAACTGAAAGCATGGATCAAGACACACGACGATTTTGCTTTCCCTACAATTAGATCGATCACATTACCATTGAAAATAGGACCAAAAACATTAGATGTCACATTCTCCATCATCCCACAGTTGGACCAATTTCATGTGAAGGTAGGCCACCCATGGCTTCATTCCATGAAATTTATCCCTTCGGTTGTGCATAAATGCTTAAATTTTCCATTTGATGATGAAAAATTCATTGTCCACCATAGCGGCTTTAACCCTTTGTCATCTAAAGGAACCTTTTCCCTAGATGCCTTTTGGCCTAAGCCCATGGAACCTATAAAGCCTCGAGAAGTAACCCATCAGTAATCAATCAAAATTCAAGTGTTCCTGGCTTGTGTAGCCAAGATTTAGTGTTTGGGACTCATTCGCCACCTTGGATGAATGAGTCCCACGTAGGTCTTTTCGGCCCCAATGTAGGTTTCACACATTTCTAGACACTTTTTATTTTTTTTCCCATACATTATGTGTGATGGGACTCATTCGCCACCTTGGTAAAATGAGTCTTGTGTGACCAAAATTAAAATTTAATTCAAATTTCTAGTAGGATTTTATTCTCCTAGATCTGATGTCGGCTTGTAGTGTTGTAATTTTGGGAATTCTTCATAATTAAGTATAAATAAAAGGTTATTTCACTCATATTCTCACCTAGCATTCAAGAGATCACCTAGCAAACTTTACAATCATTCAAGAGTTCACAAGAGCATTCAAGGCATTTTAAGAGCATATTATCAAGCTTTCAAGAACATTCTTCAAGTGTCATTCACCATGTCAAAGGTGGAATTCTTCATGTTTGTTATTGTGCTAACATTTGTGATGTAGAGTTCATGATCCAAGCAAACATTGCATTCAAGATCTATCTCCTTCAAGCTAGAATCAAAAACCACATCCATTGCAACCATTTCAAGCATAATTACAACACTTAATTGCAAGAGTTTAGGGAGTTGCAACATTAGTATTTTTTCACTCATCATTCTCCTTTCATATTTTCTTTTATTTCAAGGTTTAATTACCAACAAGGGGTTTGACCAAGGTAAACCCCTATTCATTAACCCCCACAACATTTTTCCCTCTTCTTGTGTGTGATTTGCAGGGCTAGGTTACAGATTTTCCAAGGAGCCAAGTTGGAGAAAAGTTGTAAAATCCCTAAAAGTTGCTAAAGTTGTCATCAAGCCTAGGAGAAACTTGGAGAAGACATACAGGTGGAATTTTGCAGTTTTGGATTTGGAAACTAGTTAGGAAGAGCATAGTAGATCGAGAAGCACAAAATCCAATCCTGAATTTCTAGGAAAGTAAAAGTGGACTGATTTTCCACTATTGGCAAATGAGTCCCATTGTATAGGCCTAGCAGAGGTTTTTTTAATATTTGAATACCCTTTTTGCTAAAACCCGCTCTAGAGTATTTTCCCTGAAACTGGACTGGTTCACCCAGATTGGCGAATGAGTCCCAGTCAGCATCAACATCATAATTTTTAGTGATCTAGACCTCCATTCCACCTTCTTCAGCTTTCTAGGTGCACACTTTCAGTCTCATATTTTTACTGGATTTTGTTTATTTTTCTAGGTCATTTAGCATTCGTTTGCATATCACACTATGTTTTTCATTTCATTATCTTTTCCAAGTTTACACTTGGTGGTGAACCCCTCATTAGCTATCAATCATTCTCTAGGCTAGCCCTATTGCAATATTTCAATCTCCTTTGAATTGAGATCTCTAGGGTTATCCTTGAATGGAACCTCATTGAACGTGGGAATCAATCTCATTGAAAGTGGGAATCAAGCAATTCAATCAACTAAATAAATTTTTCTTTGGTTCTAGACATCACACCCAATATCACCACAAAGTGAAGGACACATTGAATGAAGTAGGAAGACTACACAATGAAACATGAAATGCAAAAGAATAATACCAATGTATGCCCCCACTTTAAAGAAATTTCTAAACACCATATTGTGAGCAATTACTTTGAAGTAGGAAATGATCAATGCTAACAATAAAGTGGAAATGAGAGCTTATTTGGAAATCTCTATGCCAAGTCATATGTTTCCAATTGAAGCTACACCATAAAAGGGGGTTTCCTCCAAAATGTAATTCTAAACATAGAAATAAAAGTACGCCACATACAATCCAACTTAAGGCATGTCATCAACATCCCGGGCTTGCTCTTATATAGACATGGAAAGTGGTCAACTATCCAAAAGAGATGATAGGTTCCATATGAGAACAAGGCTACTTAACTCCTTTCCTTTAGAGTGAGACCAAGATGATCCTAGAATGGATGATTATATGCCACTCCTTGCAAGAAGGAAATGATTTGCAATGAATGTGAAACATGCAATAGTGAGTATGATATTATCCTACAACTATTACATGGAAAGGAGCAAAATATATTTTTATTGATTATAATGAGTAGAAAAAGTATCAACTTGATGCCTATCTAATGAAATATTACCACATGTAGTATCTATTAGTTCAAGATGCTTCAAAGTTAAAGTTGTCTTAGAAGAATCCTTTGTAAGAGTGTTGATATTGAGTGAAGGTTTGTTTGTTGCTTTTGTTTCTTTCAAAGAACAATAGCCAAGGCCATTAGTCATTTCTTGTGAATTAGGCTCTATAGGGACAAAAATACCTTGTTCTCTAGCACCACATCCTTTTCCACTATACCCCATTTGTTTCATAAGTTCATAACCTCTTCCGTAGAGATTTTTCATTTCTTTCAAGTTTGATGGTTGTTGAACTTTATCAAATTTTGTCGTGTATGTTGTCTTTTCTCCTAAAGTGGTTGAAGTGGATGCTTTTGAATTTTGTATTGACATTACTGCTTTTTCTTTTCCATTTTCAAAATCTCTATGTATGATCTTGTATTCACCCAGGAATTTAGTTATGAAATCAAAGGAACTCCACACATCTTCAATAGCTTTGTGACTTCTTCAATATGCTTTTCTTTTTGTTTCTTGACATGCAAGCAACTTTTAGATTCAAGGTCAACATTGATTGTATACACTTTGTTATATATATGATCAATGGTATTGTAAGTCAGTTGCTGTGAAACATTATCATTATCGAATTTCCTTTTCGCTAATTCTAAGATAAGGATGGGTTTATTTTGAAATTTTGGTTGTTGTGAGGGTGGATAAATGATAAATTCAAGTTTTGAATATTGCTTCAAGGGATATCTAGTGTGCATAACATCAAAATTCATCCTTATTTTTATGATCGCTTAGTGAAGGGGAGTCTAATGTCACTTCATCGTCTTCATCTAAGGAAGCCACATCACTATTGTTTGAAAGACATGTGTCAATGTTATCATTTTATTCCACCATGATATCTTCACTAGTAGGAGATTTTTTAGGAGAGCAACAAACTAGATGTTCATGAAATTCAATGGTTGGTTCTTCTAAAATGACTTCATCACAAGTAAGGGAGTTATCAATGGTTGAATTTTATTGGTTATCAACGATGGCATTCTCTTGTTCAACAATGTTTTCCCAAAAGGAAGAGAGCCAAATAGTATTCTCACAAATTTCTTTGGTTTGATCCTCTAAGTCCAAAATATCTTCTTCACAACTAAAGAGATATTAGGAGAGGGCTAAATATAATTGTTAGGGTTGTCCATGATTTCATCCTTTCTCTCAAAGGTCTCATTCTCTTGTGTCATACTATCTACCCTATTAGGAGAGCTTTCGATAGGTTCATGACATTCCATGATTATAATTTCTAAAGTAACTTCATCGCAAATAGGGGAGGCATCAAAGGAAGGACACCTATGATTTTCATGTTTACCAATGATTAGATCCTCTTGTTCAAATAGACCTTTCCAAATTTTAGGGACATTAGGAAGGAGAGAAATAATGCTATAAATATCAATCATTGGATCTCTTAATACCAACATATCCTCTTCACAAATGTTCTTTTCATGATCATTCACAATTGTATCCTCTTTCACCAAAGCATTATCGCAAGTAGGGGAGGTGTTAAGAAATGTTTCAATGATCTCATCATCTTGTTTCCTAATATCTTCTCATAGGGGAGTAGGAGAGGTAAAATCAAGACTCTCAATGATTGTATCTTCTTTCACCAAGATATCTTCATCACTAATAGGAGAGGTATTGGGAGAAGAACAATTATGATTGTTATGATTATCTATGCTTGCATTCTCTTCTTACAAATCTGATAGATGATAGGAGGGTATCCATCATGATTTTCAAATGTTTTAATTTTTTTTCCTATATTATGTTCATGAGTAGGGAAAATAGAATCATACAAGCTATGTGATACTCTATGAACACTAAATGCTTGAAAAGAAACATGCCAACATGAAAAAGTAAGCTATCTAAATTATGCAAATGTCAACAATTGTCCTATAGATTTTTTTTTTTTTAATACTAAAATTATTTTTGAAATGCTTTAAAAATGACTACACTAAATGGATGACTTAACCTAGATACATAAAATAGAAGTTCTCGAAACTTTCTAGACTGATACTATAGGTTACTAGCAAGCCTAGGAAGTATAGAAACAAGGTTTTTGATGCTGTAAAATGTAGTTTAAGATCTGAAATGGGACTAAATATCCTGGAGGGGCATATGAGTCCTAGTAGTGGTTTTTCAAGGTTTCAAATAGTGAATAACAGTCACCACAAAATACCCAAAAGTCAAGCAAAACAACTTTTACTAGAACTAAATTTCCTAGAAGGACATATGAGTCCCATATTAGGGTTTTTGCACTGATCTCAGAAAATTTTGAGTGAATTTTATGTTGTATATTTTGGATGATGTCTAGAATAAGTTCAATTACAATTTTCAAATGAAATTCAATGATGCAAGAGGAAAAAAGCAACCTATATGCACTTTCACTAATGCAAAATTTAGAAACCCTAGATGTAAATTAACTAATGCAAGACCTAATGCAAAGTTAATGCAAGCTAGATCTAGAACTATGATGCACTCCAAATCAGAAAATTAAATGTTCTAAAGGACAGGTTCACCAAAATGAAACAAAGAAATAGGGTGCTTCCATCTTTTATGAGATGGAACACGAGGGGTAGGGGACCTAGACCTATTTCCTTCAAGTTTCATTCAAGGAAACCCTAGAGATCTCAATCCAAGGATGGAGTGAGGGAAAGAGATCTACTAAAGGTTGTCCTAGGGTATGATCAATGTCTAAAAGGGGGTTCACCACCAAGCTAGTGCTTGGAAAGACTGGTAACATGTAAGATCTAATGACAAAACCTAATGCTATGCAAAACTCAAATGAATGACCTAGAAATGAATGCAAATTTGAATAGTAAATTGAGAAGACACAAAGGTGCACCTAGATGTGGAAACTCAAAAAAAGGCCTGAAATGCTGAAAATGTTGAATTTAATGCACACTAGGGCTCATATGCCAAGCTAGGTGATTTAGTCCCAGATTAGGGTTTTTGGGTAGGAACAAAATTTTTCCAATGATAAGTATGGAACTCCTAAAATATGGAAAAAGCCATGTACTGGGACTCATATGCCAAAAATGGCATATTAGTCCTTCTCAGCTTTTTCAAAAGGTCAAAATATGAATTTTCTCTCCTATCTTAGATCTTCCTCCTCAACTTGATTTTTGGATCTGAAATGTTAAATTTTTCTCTATAGGTGTCTTTTAGTGATCTTCTAAACAAGGTGGAAACATTGACAACTTTGTAAACTTGAAAACTTCTTCCAATCTTGCTCTTCAATGTTTCTTCAACCTAGATCTACAAATCACACACTAAAGAGAGGGAAAAATGTTGTTTTGTTAGTGGATAGGGGTTTTCCTTCATCAAGCCCCATTTTGGTAATCAAACCTTGAAATGAAATGAAATAGAAAGGAGGAATGATGAATGAACAAAATGATATGTTGCAACTCACCAAATCTTAGGAACAAAAGGCTGAAATATGTACATAATGGCTACAATGGATGTGGATCTTGACTCTTGCTTGAATGATATGGATCTTGACTTGAATGCTTGCTTGAATTATGAAACCCTACATCACAAATGTTAGATAAAAAAAAAGCATGATGCATGATGACTTTGACATGGTGCTTGATACTTGAATAATGCTCCAAAATACTTGATAATCACTCTTGAATGCTCTTGAGTTCTAGAATTCTTGAATTCTTAGGTCACACTTTCTCATAAAAATTTCTAGGAGAAAATATGTGAAATAACCTTGTATTTATACTTATTTATACACAATTTCTTGAAATTACAACACTACAAGCTGACATCAGATCTAGGAGAATAAAATACCACCAAGAATTTTAATTTAGTTTGGGTCTAAGATAAGTAGGAATCATACACTAGTTGGGGCATATGAGTCCCATTAAGCTAAGCTTGGGACACATTTTTCAAGAAATGTTTAGTTTAATGTGAAATCCAAATTGGGGCCTTGAAACCTAGGTGGGATAAATATGCCCAAGGTGGCATGTGAGTCCCAAATCACTTAATTTGGGCCATACAATCCAAAATCATTAAATTTTGATTGGTCAATTGATATATGTCAAGATCATCCTCGAAAAGATGCATTAATTAAGGCTTGTGGATGCAAAATAAGGCCAAATAAGGCATAAATAAGCCTAATTAATTAATAAAACCATAGATTAGTGTGAAAGTGCAAGAAAATACTTTACAACACCCTAAATAAGGCATAATTAAGTCCATTTAGTTCACAAGGGCCCAAACAAGTGTGAAAATGTAGAGGGATATATTTTCGTACACTACAATTTATAACACTATTAGTGTCATAAAGAATGGAAATAAGTTCTTCAAATTATATCTTCATCTCTTACAAGTTCTTCTTCATCTGTAATATTTGAGTACAAAATGAAGCTTCTATAATATACTATTTTTTAAGAAACAATGATACTGAATCCTACTTGTTCAACCTTATGCTATTACTTGAAAATCTATCTTCCAAAGTGCCAAACCTCAAATCTTCTTGACTGAGGTAAAATACTAGCACCATCAACACACCTTCAGAATCACAAGACCTAAAGCATAAATGTAGAGAAACATGGAGCAAAAGCATTTCTCCCAAACACCTATGCAATGCATAGTCACACATTGGTGAACACAACTTCTACTGTGCAGTGATCCAACATACCATCTCTTGAATACACATATTTGAACACCTCTCACTAATATATTCAAATCACATAGGTAGATCTTTAACCTAGAAAAAATGCAAAGAAAAACTAGAACATCTCTTTGTAACCCAAAACAACACTGCAACACTTTGTTTCCTCTTTTTATCAAATTTTATCAAAAGCACTTGGAAACAAAGCACCAAAGATACATCCACATCAACTTCAACACTACTACATCCATAGATAGAAGCTTATCAAAGTAACACCATAGGTTAACACTAGTATCATAATTGATGAAAGCATAATGCAACAAATCAAAGCATATACAACACCAACTATTCAAAACCAATCTCTCTCAACACATACAATTGACATTAATGATAACACAAGCTTTTTGACATTAATGAAAACACCAATTTGTACATACTTACAATAAAACCAACATGAGATCTAGCTCAGGAATGTTAGCATATGACCAAGAAAAGTTCATTTATCTTTGTGAAAAGAAATCAGTGAACTTTACTTAGTGTACTAAAATGCATACCCTTGCATTTTCACACTTGTTTGGGCCCACCTTTCTTTATTCATGCTTCTTTATGGCTTAATTGGTCCTATTTTGCATCTGCAAGCCCTATGAACTATATATTTTTATGGATAATCTCGACAAACATCAAATGATAAATGATCATTTAATGATTATGTCTATGTGCCCATGATTTGTGGAGTGGGACTAAGACACCACTTAGGGCATCTTTGTCCTCCATGGGTCTTGGGATTCTGATTTTGAATGTACCTAAAAAGGTCCCTTTTTAGAGTTTGTGCCCTAAAATTTGAGCTTTGGGACTAAGACACCGCCTAGGGAATTTTTGTCCTCGGCTTATTTTCGAGATTTAATTTCAAATTCTGGTAGAATTTAGCCTCCTTTAATTAATTCTCTCATATGTCGGCTTGGTGTGGTGTAATTCTAGGATATTAAGCATGAATAATTATAAATACAAGGTTACTTCACTCATTTTCAATCAAGACTTTTGTGAGAGAATTCATCATAGCAAAATTGAGTCCACAAGAGCATTCAAGAGCAAGTTATCAAGTATTCAGAGCCATCATCAAGATTCAAGCATCATATCAAGGGTTTAATGCATCCATTCATGTTGTTGAGCCAAGATTGTGGATGTAGCATTCAAGATCTATTTGCAACCATTTTTCACATCATAGCTAAGGATCCAAGATCTACATTCTTCATGACCTCTACATGGTAGATTGCAGATTTGCTTCACAAGACATCATACAAGGTGATATCACCTATATATTTCATGTTTCATGCTTCATTTCATTCATTTCACCATTTGGTTTAATTACCTACAAGGGGTTTGACCAAGACAAACCCCGAGCCCTTAACAATCAACAAGTTTTTCCATCTTGTATGTTTTTATTTATAAATCTAGGTTGAAGACTTGAAGATCCTTTAAAGTGCAAAGTTGTAAAAATTACAAAGTTGCATTGTTAAAGTTGTCATCTTCACAAAAACTCGCCTACATGCCAGATCTAGAAGATTCAGGACCTCAGATCTAGAGAGAGGAAAGTGCATACATCAACCCTCAGGACCACATTCAAAAAAATCAGAAATTTAGAATGGGACTGATACACCACCTAGGGCATCTTAGTCCTCTACAAGGTATTTTTAGAGATTCTTCGGGATTTTTTTCCAGCATTTGAAGACTCTGTATTTACCCTAAAAAAAAGCAACAGGACTAATACGCCACTCTGAGCATCTTAGTCCTCCACAACATATTTTGACAGCTTCTTTGCATTTTTGGAATCCTCATAACATCTCCAAACTTCCCAGGTACACATACCCTAACTTGGTGTAGCTTAATTTCATCATTTGTACTCATTATTTGACTTGCATTACTAGGTTTTTGTGAGTTGAATGTTAAAGTGTCTTTTCCAATTATTTTCTTGGTGGTGAACCCCTTAGAACCAAAGAACCCCCTTCTAGGTCCTTCCTAATTGAGAATTGACTCACCTTGTGAGTTTGTTATTCAATCCAATTGGGACTCCTAGGACAATAGTGAATGGTTGGATAGAAAAGTGTGATATATTTAAGGTATCCATTTTTCTATTCATCATTTTGCTAAACCCAAATTTTAAGCATTCATTTCTAATTTGGAGTCCTTTAAATTCCTAGATCTAGATTGCATTCATTCTTACATTGCATCTTGCATTAGTGAAATTGTATCTAGGGTTTCTTATATGTAGTGAAAGTGCATATAGGTTTTTTTTTTTTTTTTTCTTGCATCATTTCAATACATTAAAAAAATAAAAAGTGCATTGTTCATCATCCTAATTGCATTTAGAGACATTGTTATTGCATTCAACTTTGCATCCAATTGCTTGTCACTAGTTACTTCTTCTTGCTTTCATTTGCACAATTTTTTGTTTCCAAACATCAAGTCCCTAGGTAGGAAACCTAGGAACATTGTTATCAAACTAGAATTGTCTGATTTTCTACAAAAAACCCTTACTAGGACCAAAATTCCCTTGGTGGCATCTTAGTCCCTCTTTGCTTTTATGTTGCAGTATCTTGTCTAAGTGGTTTGCTATTTGTTTTAGCATCTAAAACCTTCAAATTTCATTAGGAGGAATAAGACGCCCTCCCTAGTGTCTTAGTCCCTATGGAATTTCAGACTATAGTTTTCATGATCTAAATCAACATTTTTGTGCTTTTGTTTGTTGGCATTGATTATTTGTTTAAGTGAGTTGACTTTCTATTACATTCATTTCACTAAATTTAGTTAAAAGTGCTCAATTCTAAATTTGCATTTACAAAATTTCATCTTTCAAATAATTTCATAGTGTAATCAGCAAATTACCTTGTTTCCAATCTGAAAATTACATTTAAACATTTCATTTTGATGCATTGCATTGTACTTTCTTTACTTTTCCATGATAGCATGTTTTCTTTCAAGAGATGTGACTTTAGTATGGTTAAAAATGGAATGCATAAGTACAATATCCCCTCTTATGAGTTCAATTTAGATTACACCAATGAGGTCATTAAAAAACATGTTAATCATCAAACCATTGACACAATCCTTAATATTACATTTCCCATTGGTGAGGAAGGTAGTGTAGACAATCATAACAATCATACTTGTTCTTCTCCCAATACCTCTCCTATTAGTGACGAAGGTATCTTGGTGAAAGAAGATACAAGCATTGAGAGTCTTGATAGTCCCTATCCTCTTCCCCCTTTGGAAAATATTAGAAAACAAGAAGATGAGATCATTGTCACCACTTTGCTTACTCCAAATCTATCTCTCAACACCTCCCCTAATTGCAAGAAGGATTTAGTAAAAGAAGATACAATCATGAACAATCATGAAAATCACATTTGTTAGGAGGACATGTGGATTGAAAGTGATAACCTTATCTCTCTCCTTCCTAATGTCCCTAAAATTTGGAAAGACCTATTTGAACAAAAGCATTTAACCATTCATAATCATGAAAACCATAGCAGTCCTTCTCTTGACGCTTCCCCTATTAGTGATGAAGTTACTTTAGACGAAATAATAATGGAGAGTGATGAAACTTTTGTTTGCATCTCTCCTAAAATCTCTCATACTAGGAAAGATAGTATAGCACAAGAGAATGAGACCTTAGAGAAAAAGGATAATCAAATAGATCCTTCTCCTAATATCCCCACTATTGATGAACAAGACAATTCAACCATTGATAACTCCCTTACATATGATGAAGTCATTTTAGAAGAACCAACCCTCGAATGCCAAGAACATTGGGTTTGTAGTTCTTCTAGAAACTCTCCTACTAGGGAAGATATAATAGTGGAAGACAATGAGAACATTGACAATAGTAATTCCTTAGACGAAGATGATGAAGTAACATCTGACTCCTCTTCACTAAGAGATCATGAAAATAATGACAAGAATTCTAAGGCTATGCACATTAGATATCTCTTGGAGTACTCTCCCGAGCCTAAACTTATCATCTATCCACCCTCTCAAAAACCACAAGTTCAAAACAAACCTGTCCTTATCCTTGAACCACCTAAGAATAGTGTTTTGCAACAACCAAGTTACAATATCATTGCTCATACATACAACACTAGGAATAATCCGCAACCAAGACAAACACCTTCAACATCCCTCCCATTTCCTAATCCCATCTTACTAGCTCCCCCTCATTTTCCTTCACAAAATAGAAAGGAGTATGATCTTGTCGAACAAATTAAGAATACTACTACTAATATATCCTTATGGGACCTTATCCAAGCCTCCCCCCACTATCATAACATGATTCAAAGTGCCTTACAAAAAGTTCCTATCCCTTCTAATGCACAAACACATGACATAGCAGCCTTGGTCCAAGGAATAAATGTTGACATTTTTTTCCACCAAAGTGACTCCCTACTTTGGAAGTGCAAAAACAATATGATGCTTTCATGATCATAGCTCAATACAATCCCAAAGGAAGAAAGTAAACCCTTGTTGACAATGGATCAGCCTTAAATGTGTGTAGTGAAATCCTTTTAGATAAACTTGGTGTTGATAAATAAAAAATTCAACCTGACTCTTTGTCTATTAAAGGATTTGATAATGTGGGAAAGAAACTGCTTGGTGGTGCAGGGCACCATAGGTGTTTATGCAAAAATGTTGCAAAGTGTTAGTATTTTGTGATGTTAAGTCATTTTTTTGGGTAATAAGGTCTTTAATACCATTTTTTATGTTTTGTTGTGTCGGTTAAGTCATTTGAGGTTAGTTGGTTAAAAGTTGTCAATTTTACAAAAGTTGCAATAATTTTGTACATGCAATTTTTGCATTTTGTGTCTAAAAGGGAAGGTGAACCATTGGGGATTCAAAAGATAGTTGAGAATGGTTGAATTTTTTGTTTTAATGTTTAAATACACCTTGGAATCATTGACACAAGGTTTTGGTGATGACTTTGAAGATTGAACATCAATAAAAACTCTATTTTATATGTTTTTACATTGGATTTTGCTGCTACACATTGTGGTACAGCCCTGTATGGCTTGAAAGTGATCTAAAATCCATTGGAATAGATAATGTATTGAATATTTTTTCTATTGCATTTGGTTTCATTTGATTTAATTAAGTTTGGAGTAAATTAGAGCCAATTTACTAAAAGGTGCTTGAAACCCTCATTTAGGGTGTGTTTTGATAGAAAATCATGAAGTTCTTCCCATTCCACCAATAAACCAACCTTAAACTTGATGGAATGGATGTATATATGTTGAATTTTGTGTTCTAGATGTTTACAAGAGCAGGGGGTGAAGATAAGTGCAAGATTTGTTGATGCCTTAGGCATAAACTCTCATGTTTTGGGCATAGTAATTGCATAGGAGTTAGGGTTTGAAGAAAAACTCTTAAGTAGTGATTGAAATTTATTGTAAGGGGTTTGGTAACCATCATATGATGTTTCTAATCTATGGGAATGGAGATTTGAACCTTGGAGTGTGGAAACCATTGTTGTGACCTAGTGGAATAAGCCTAATTAGGCCTAATTTCAATGTAGCAATCAATTTTTGAAGGTTTTGTTCCAAAGTAAGCATATCTGAAAAAATGATATATTCTCAAATGGAAAAATGAGCATCTTAAATGGTTATCAGATTCTAGGTTTTAGGCCTAGTTTGGAAATTATGTTATGAAAACTAGTTGTGGAGTACTACTAGGAAAGTAGGAAGATAGTGAGAGAAACCCATCAAATTAGGGTTCTAGAATTGTAAAGTTTTGTTGGATTGACTTAGTTTGAATAAAACCACCCTGATATCCATCAAATTGGTATCATAGCATAGGTTTTGGTCAATAAGAGAAAGGTTGAAGTGAGAAATAGAACAAGATGCCTCCAAAGAGTAACCCTATGGCTAGGGAAATGATTGAAATGAAAGAAAAGAATACAAAATATGGTGGTAACAAGGATTGAGGCTATTGAAACCAATCAGAGGAGAGGTATGGTCCTAGGTGATGTGAGTGACCTTGAAGAAGAAGGATAAGAGGAGAATGAAGAAGAGGAATTGGATCCTGAGGAGTAGAAGTTTTCCAAGCTATTGAGAGTAGTCAAGGAAGATAAACACAAGGTAAAGATTGATTTTCCAATGTCTGGAGTGAACTTGAATGATGAAGATATTTTGGATTAGAATGCAACACTTGATAATTATTTTGAATGTGAAGACATACCAGAGAAACAAAAGGTAAAGATAGCAAAAAAAAAATTGAAGGGTCATGCCCTATTATGGTGGGATTATGAAAAAACTAAAAGGAAGAAGAAAGGAAAGTAAAAAATTGCCTCTTGGGACAGAATGGTGTCCAAGCTTAAGGGTAAGTTCTTACCGGCTAATTATGCAATTCAAATGTACAAGAAACTTCAAGTTTTGAAAAAAAGAGAGATGGATGTCAAAGCTTATACCGAGGAATTTTATAAACTGAATATAAGAGTAGGTCACATGGAGGATGATGTGGAGAAGGTGGCTAGATATCTCAATGGGTTAAGATTTAACATTCAAGATGAGTTGAGTTTGACAAATCCAAGGATGGTAGAGCAATGATTTCAATTGGAAATCAAGGCTGAAGAAAAGTTAAAGAGAAGGAAAGACAAACAAAATAGGGGAAAAGTTAGGAATTCCAAAGGAAGATGGTCAATTTCTAATTAAAGGTAGTCATATGAGGGCCAAGAAGATACAAGAAAATTCAAAGATCAAGGGGAAAATCAGAGAGGTGGATTTAGAGGAGGTAGATCAGGCTTTAAAGTCAAATTTGGAGGTCAAGGAAGAGGATATAGTGGGTTCACATGAAGGTTCTATCAATGACACAAGTTTGGACATCAAGCATGGAAATGTAATGAAGTTCAGGCCTCTACTTCACA
The DNA here is from genome assembly GCA_007258455.2 of Sequoia sempervirens. Lineage (NCBI taxonomy): Eukaryota > Viridiplantae > Streptophyta > Pinopsida > Cupressales > Cupressaceae > Sequoia > Sequoia sempervirens. Next base: position 67,713,413 of record VDFB02000007.1, read on the forward strand.
TGGAGGAGAAAGAAGAACTAAATTGGTGCAAGAAGATGATGATGAGAGTGTAAACTCTCCATCACAACATGTTGCTCTAGAATTTGGAGAATCGCTCATGGTAAGGAGAACTCTCATCAAAGCACCAGTAGAAAGGGAGCCACCACAAAGGAATACTCTCTTCAAGACAACTTGTAAGTGCTTGGGTAAGGTTTGTAAAGTTGTAATTGATTTAGGAAGTATAGATAATATGGTTTCAGTTGAGATGGTTGAAAATCTTAAGTTGCCTAAAATACCACATGCTACTCCTTACAAAGTTTCTTGGTTGATTAAGGGTCAATATGTTTTGGTGAATGAACAAAGTTGTGTGGAGTTCAATATAGGAGGGCACAAAGACAAAATTTTATGTGACATACTACCCATGGATGTATGCCATTTGTTGCTAGGGAGGCCTTGGCAATTTGATAGGCATGTTATGTATGATGGAAGGAAAAATACTTATGAGATAGAAAAGAATGGGGTCTCCTATAATTTGACACCATTGAAAGAGGAGGAAAAAGGAAGAACTAAGGGAGCTAATGTGATGATGGGAGGTAGGAAGGAGTTCATAAAAGTAGAAGAAGAGAAGAATAGGGACCTTGCAGCCACCCCTAAACCTGAAGACATTGTGACAACAAAAATGAACAAAGTTGAGAGATTTAATTTCAAGCAAGAGGTTATATTTTCTATATTGCAAACTGAAAAGAACAAAGGAAAGGAAAAGTCTATTGATTGTGTAGATCTCAAGGAGACAACAACATCCAACATTGCAAGTTTGAGTGGTAAGAATTGTGTTGTGTACTTTCAATCCAAGCCCCTTCCAAATTTGATAGGTGATGGAATTGGTAAGACAAGTGCAACTCAGATTTTTCTATTTTTCTTTCAGAATGAAGACTTTACACATTCATTACAAGTGTTACATAAGGGGACATGAGAGGATCGACATGATTTATCTCTTTTAGCAAAGGGTAGTAACATTGGTCAAGAGACTAGGTTTGATGTCATGATCAATAGGGACAAACATGGATTGTACAACACTTTTGTTGAGATTGCAGACTTAAGGAGTGAGGGGCCTAAATTCAAGATAAAACATGTTATTTAATTAGAACAAGATGTTGTGACAATATATGTAGCCCCTCAGACAAAATGGAAGTAGCTATATGGTGGAAATGACTTTTGGAAATGTATGCCTCAATCATCACAAGCTGAAACTTCCATTGGAGCCAAGTCGGTATGACATCTATCATGTCTGGCCGACTAGCAGATTGGCAACATCATGTTTTGTTTAGGTCGCTATGCCCTAGCTTCTGTCTTGCTGAATGCTTTCACTGTGGAGCCTATTGATGTGACATAGAGCAGTCGGTGTGACCTCTTACCACTCGTAGAGATCTTTGGCCGACAAGCTATTCAATCGTGTATTGGGGAGACTCATGGTGACCATGGGCTTCGGGATAACCTTTAGCGGCTCGGTGAGAAGTCCCAGTGAATAGTTAAAGTATCGCCAACGGGAATACACTTGGGTTCATTGGAGTAACAATGGTTGTTTCGTTATGATGTCTCGGCGATGTGAAAATGTCTCACTGACAAAGGCTCAAGTGTTGGTCATCGGAGTAACACAAAGGATCTCGGGGAGAGTTCTTACCAATAGCCTTTGGCTATCGGGGTAACACAAAGGGTTTCAAAGAGACATCTTGGCGATAATGTTAAGTCTTGCTGACTATCCTATGGTGCTTAGTATGACTTAAGTCTTCAGAGTAACTTTGATGACTCGGTATATGGTCTTAGCGAAAGACGATTGTCTCGCCGATAAGAACACTAGTATCGGTATAACATATGGAACTCGGTATGATCTCCTGGCGACATAAGAATGCTTTAGCGATAATCTCCTGAACTCAGTGTAACACAAGGAGGCTCGTTGGGATGTCCTAGCAAAAGCGATACTCTTGTTGAAAGGAAAACTAAAGCCGATACATGTTGTAAGCTCGGTGAAACATCTTAGTGATAACGATATCTCTTGGCGATATCGATATGAAGGTTATGTGGCATTGGCGAGACACTGTTAGTGTCTCACCAAGATGTCAATACAGTGTGAATTCTATTGACCATTTATGACCATCCTATGTGGAGTCTCGTAGACCAATAGGAGAAGCTGAATCTGAACAGTTAGTAGGTAGTTCATTGTGACAGTTCTGTGAGGAAGCTCGATGGACATGGAACAATAGGGATATACTTGGTGATTGTAGATTGTGATCGGTTGGTTGCATCGACGGATTGCTATGTGGTTGTATGATTAGTAAATGAAATCTAATCTGTAATGACTGTAGTTTGAAGGTTCTTGTACAAGATTGTTCATGGTGAATGCTACTATAAACAGACACTAGAAAGATAAGTCTGTCATTTGTATGTAATTTCCATTACTATAATACAAAGTGATTTATCTTGGTGTGGTGGGTTTTTTCTCCCGTAAGGGTTTTCCCACGTATATCTGGTGTTCTTGTATGATTGTCAAATACTCTGTTTTTGTTATTTACTTCATAGTGCATCTTAGTTGAACTATAATTGAAAAATTAAATATATCTACATTCTTCTCTGAGGTATTGACATTAGGAGAATTGTTTCCGCATCTGATTTTCCTTGCAAGTGGTATCAGAGCCTAGCCAGTTGTGTTATCCTTGTGGGTACATTAGGTTTTTTGAGTCAATTATGTTCAGTGGGAATCTTGTAGAGTTTGTTATTTTTGCTTACAGGTTGAGATGGCTAGCACATCTGGAAAGTTTGAAATAGAGAAGTTCAATGACAGTAACTTTGAGTTGTGGAAACTCAAGATGGAGGATCTTCTAGTTGATCATGATTTGTGGCTTGTAGTGTCTGGAACGAAACCTACAGGCATGAAACAAGAAGATTGGGACCTTGCAGATAGGAAGTCTAAGGGGCTGATAAGGCTCGCTTTGGCAGACTTAGTTCTTCTAAATGTGCAGGAGGAGAAGACTACCTCTTCTTTGTGGAAGAGACTGGTGTCTATTTATCAGGGGAAGTCCTTGGTGAATAAATTGTTCCTAAGGAAGAAGCTGTATTCTTTGAGAATGCAGGAAGGAGGGTATGTGGCTAATCATTTGAATGAATTTAATATGCTAATTGCTCAATTGACATCTGTTGGTATAAAAATTGAAGAAGAGGATCGATGTATGCTTCTATTGTGTTCTTTTCCAAACTCATGGGATCATCTGGTGATGGCTATTAGGAGTACAACATCCAGTTTCAAGATGGAAGATGTTGTTGGTTCTTTGTTGTCAGAAGAGATGAGAAGGAAATCTTCTGAGATGGTGAAGGAAGCCCTTGCTGTCAGAGGAATACCGAAAGAGAAAGGCAAGAAGAAGGACAAGAAGACCAAATCAAAATCAGAGGGGAGATCAAAGTCTCCTGGCAAGAAGTCCAAGGTGAAGTGCTGGAACTGTGGGCAACTTGGTCATGTCCAAAAGGATTGTAAAGAGGAGAAAAAGAAGAAGAAGGGATCTTTCGATAATGGTTCTTCTCATAGTGATGGTGACGCCTTCATTACAGCCTTGGCTAGTCAGGCATCAGATGATGTCTGGTTGATTGATTTTGGAGCATCTTTCCACATGACATCTCATAGAGAATTGTTCACGAAGTATGAATAATACAATGGTGGAAAGGTGTACTTGGCAAGTGATTCAACTTTAGAGATTGTTGGCCGTGGAAGAGTCAGAATACAATTTCCTAATGGCAGAGTAAAGGGAATTAATAATGTCATGCATATACCAGGTCTGGCTCGAAACTTACTTTCTGTAAGTATGCTAAATGATATTGGAGTACAAGTCACATTCTCTGGAAATGGCTGCAAGATGACTAAAGGTTCAATGGTGCTGGCTAGAGGTGCTCAAATTAGTACCCTGTACAAGCTGGATGCACAGGCTGTTCAATGTAACAGTGTCTCTGGAAAGTCACTGAAAGCTGCTCATGAAGTAAAGAGGGAAATATCCCTAATTATGTAAACTCTATGGAAGTAAAACTTCTAGTAGAGAAGACTATGCTCTGGCATCATAGGTTAGGCCACATAGGAGAAAAAGGTTTAAAAACCTTGAAGAACAAAAACTTGGTTGAGGGGCTTGAAGATTGTAATCTCGAATTTGAATTCTGTGAGCATTGTATATATGGAAAGCAACACCGTGTTTCTTTTTATTCCAGTCCTCATAAATCTTCTGGTTTGCTAGATTATATTCATTCAGATGTGTTTGGTCCAATGGATGTTCCTTCTTTGTCTAATTCAAGATACTACGTGTCGTTCATTGATGATTATTCAAGAAGAGCATTTGTATATTTTTGAAAAGTAAATCATAAGTATTCAGTCGGTTTAAAGAATTTAAAAATCTTGTTGAAAATCAGACTGGTAGGAAAAATAAAATGCTTAAGGACTGATAATGGCGTGAATTCTATTCTGATGAATTTAAAAGATATTGTAAAGACCATGGAATTAAAAGACACAAGACTACACCTTATACTCCATAGCAGAATGGAGTTACAGAAAGATTCAATAGGACAGTAATGGAGAGAGCACGAAGTATGCTCAGTAGTGCTGGCTTGGAGGAGAAATTTTGGGCTGAGGCTGTATCTACTGCATGTTATCTCATTAATCATTCTCCAAAATTCTGCTCTTGTTGAGAAAACACCTTTGGAAGCGTGGTCTGGTAAGAAGCCCTCTCTTAGACATGTTCGTGTTTTTGGCTGTGAGGCATATGCTCATGTGCCAGATGTGAAAAGATCTAAATTGGAGAACAAGGCTGTCAAATGTATTTTTATTGGCTATAGTGTTGTCATAAAAGGATACAAGCTTTGGAATCCTGATACAGAGAAGGTTGTATACAACAGAAGTGTAATATTTCATGAGCTGAAACCTTCCACTTTGGATCTGCAGTCAGAGACAAATTTAGAAAACAATAAGGATGTAGCATTAATTCCTCCTACACCAAAGAAAGAGGAATTGAAAATTCAAAATGTACCTGAAACTAAGGAGAGCTCAAGCAATTCAGAAAGTTCTAAAGAAGAAGAATCTCAGCCTCAGCAAGTGAGGAGGTCAAACCATGAAAGAAAACAACCAGATAGGTATGGGTTCTCTTTAATTGATTCTACTTGTGCCTATGCTTTGATTTCTAGCACTGATGAGCCTAGGACCATGAAAGAGGCATTTAAAATGTCTGATTCAGACTCTTGGTTGGAAGCCATGAATGAAGAGATGGCATCATTAGATAAGAATGAAACCTGGAGTCTAGTGCCCTTGCCTAAAGGCAGAAAGGCTGTTGGCTGCAAATGGGTATTTAAGAAGAAAATTGGTCTAGATGGCAGTGTAGAAAAGTACAAGGTGAGACTGGTTGCAAAGGGTTATTCCTAGGTAGAGGGAATTGATTATGGGGAAATATTTTCTCCTATAGAAAAGCTGACATCTATCATATTTCTTTTGTCACTTGCAGCAGCGTATGACTTAGAGGTCGAATAGATGGATGTGAAGACAACATTTCTTCATGGTGATCTTGAAGAAGAAATTTATATGTCCCAACCTGAGCACTTTGTTGAAAAAGGTAAAGAAAAACTGGTATGCAAATTAAAGAAGTCTCTGTATGGGTTAAAACAGTCCACCTAGAATGTGGTACTAGAAATTTGATACTTTTGTATTGTCTTTGGGATTTGTGAGATCAAAATCTGATCACTGCATATTATAAAGCTAAAAGTGATCGAGTGCTTGTTATTGCTCTCTATGTTGATGATATATTGTTCATAGGCAATAGTAAGCTAATGATTTCTGATCTTAAGTCTCAGTTGTCTGCTAAGTTCGAAATGAAAGATCTTGGTGCAGCAAGGTATATTCTAGGGATGGAGATAACCAAGGACAGGAAGAATAGAAAGCTTTGGCTTAGTCAGAGTAAGTATATCAGGACTGTTCTTGAGAGATTTTGTATGAATGATTGCAAAGCAGCTAGTGGTTCCAATCATGCAGGGAATGAAGCTATCTATTGAGGACTGTCCAAAATCTCCTACTAAAATGGAGGACATGACCAATGTACCCTATGCTAGTGCGGTTGGCAGTCTCATGTATGCAATGGTCTGTACAAGGCCAGACATTGCCCAAGTAGTGGGAGTTCTCAGTCGATTTATGGAAAATCCTAGAAGGATACATTGGGATGCTATGAAGAGAGTGTTAAGGTATTTGAAGGGAACTTCATATTTTACTTTGTGTTACCATGGGAACTTGGTTGAATCACAGAGGACTCTCAGCATTCGTGGATATGTAGATTCTGATTAGGAAGGGGACATTGACAACAAGAGGTCCATCAGTGGATACATTTTCATGTTGAATGGTGGTGCAGTGAGTTGGATGAGTAAGCGGCAGGCTGCAGTCACTTTGTCCACTACGGAGGCTGAATACATGGTAGCTACTCATGCTTGTAAAGAAGCAGTTTGGTTGAAATGTTTATGTTCTAACATTGGTTTTGATGCAGGGGAAATAACTATTTTTTGTGACAGTCGAGTGCAATTTGTCTAGCAAAGAATCCAACTTTCCATGCCAGGACAAAACATATTGATGTACAGTACCACTTTGTACGAGATATGGTGGAGGATGGAAAGGTCAGTTTGGAAAAGGTTGATACTCTGGAGAATGTTGCGATTCATTGAAGAAGCCGTGAGCATAGACAAGTTCAGGTGGTGTGCCAGTTCGATGGGCCTTAGTGCCCATGATTTTTAGTAAGTTATGTTGTGCTCTGGAGGTGCCTGTGTGATCTTCATCAAGTGGGAGATTGTTGGAAATGTATGCCTCAATCAATACAGGCTGAAACCTCCATTGGAGCCAAGTCGGTATGACATCCATCATGTCTGGCCGACTAGCAGATTGGTAACATCATGTTTTGTTCAGGTCACTGTGACTTAGCTTATGTCTTGCCGAACGCTTTCACTGTGGAGCCTATCATTGTGACATAGAGCAGTCGGTGTGACCTCTTACCACTCGTAGAGATCTTTGGCTGACAGGCCATTCAATCGTGTATCGGGGAGACTCATCGCGACCATGGGCTTTGGGATAACCTTTAGCGGCTCGGTGAGAAGTCCGAGTGAATAGTTAAAGTCTTGCCAACGGGAATGCACTTGGGTTCATCAGAGTAACAATGGTTGTTTCATTATGATGTCTCGGCAATGTGCAAATGTCTCACCAATGGAGGCTCAAGTGTTGGTCATCGGAGTAACACAAAGGATCTTGGGGAGAGTTCTTAGCGATTGGAGGATGTCTTGCCGATAGCCTTTGGCTATCGGGGTAACACAAAGGGTTTCGAAGAGACATCTTGGTGATAATGTTAAGTTTTTTCGACTATCCTATGGTGCTCGGTATGACTTAAGTCTTCGGAGTAACTTTGATGACTCGGTATATGGTCTTAGCAAAAGATGATTGTCTGGCCAATAAGAACACTAGTATCGGTATAACATATGGAACTCAGTATGATCTCCTGGCGACATAAGAATGCTTTAGCGATAATCTCCTGAACTCGGTGTAGCACAAGGAGGCTCGTAGGGATGTCCTGGCGAGAGCGATACTCTTTCTAAAAGGAAAACTAAAGACGATACATGTTGTAAGCTCAGTGAAACATCTTGGCGATAATGATATCTCTTGGCGATATTGATATGAAGGTTATGTGGCATCGGCGAGACACTGTTAGTGTCTCACTGAGATGCCAATACAGTGCGAATTCTGTTGACCGTTTTTGACTATCCTATGTGGAGTCTCGTGGACCAATAGGAGAAGGTGAATCTGAATAGTTAGTAGGTAGTTCATTGTGATGGTTCTATGAGGAAGCTCGACGGACATGGAACAACAGGGATATACTCAGTGATTGCAGATTGTGCTTGGTTGGTTGCATCGATGGATTGTTGTGTGGTTGTATGATCAGTAAATGAAATCTAATCTGTAATGACTGTAGTTTGAAGGTTCCTGTACGAGATTGTTCATGGTGAATGCTACTGTAAACAGACACCAGAAAGATAAGTTTGTCATTTGTATATAATTTCCATTACTGTAATACAAAGTGATTTCTCTTGGTGTGGTGGGTTTTTTCTCCCATAAGGGTTTTCCCACGTATATCTGGTGTTCTTGTATGATTTTCAAATACTTTGTTTCTATTATTTACTTCATAGTGCATCTTAGTTGAACTATGATTGAAAAATTAAAAGTATATCTACTTTCTTCTCTGAGGTATTGACGTTAGGAGAATTGTTTCCGCATCTAATTTTCCTTGCAATGACAAATGTAGTCAAGGGGCCATTAATTTCCAAGATGTAGATTTACCTTTTGATTTGTTTTAGTATTTGACTGAATGGAAGGGTGTACTCCCTAAGGGGATCAGTGAGGATTATTTCCTCAAGCATATTGGCTACATGGTTGCAGACTCAAAGTGGACTTGAGTCCTTTTTTCCTGGGGAGTATGGTGCAAGGCACCATAGGTCTTTATGCAAAAATATTGCAAATTATTAGTCTTTTGTGATGTTAAGTCATTTTTGTTGGTAATAAGGTCTTTAATACCATTTTTTATTTTTTGGTGTGTCAATTGAGTCATTTGAGGTTAGTTGGTTAAATGTTGTCAATTTTACAAAAGTTGAAAAAATGTTGCACAAGCAATTTTTGCATTTTGTGTCTAAAAGGGAAGTTGAACCATTGGGGATTCAAAAGATAGTTGGGAATGATTGAATTTTTTGTTGTAATGTTTAAATACACCTTGGAATGGTTGAGACAAGGTTTTGGTGATGACTTGAAGATTGAACATCAATAAAAACTTTGTTTTATGCATTCTTACATTGGTTTTTGCTACTACACATTGTGGTGCGGCCTTGTACAGCTTGAAAGTGATCTAAAATCCATTAGAATAGATAATGTATTGAATATTTTTTATATTACATTTGGTTTCATATGATTTCATTAAGTTTGGAGTAAATTAGAGCCAATTTACTAAAAGGTGCTTGAAACCCTCATTTAGGGTGTGTTTTGATAGAAAATCATGAAGTTCTTCCCATTCCATCAATGAACCAGCCTTAAAATAAATGGAATGGGTGTATATATGTTGATTTTTGTGTTCTAGATGTTTGTAGGAGTAAGGGGTGAAGATTAGCGCAAGATTTTTTGATTCCCTAGGTAGAAACCCTCATGTTTTGGGCATAGTAATTGCATAGGAGTTAGGGTTTGAAGAAAAAATCGTAAGTAGTGATTGAAATTGCTTAAATGGGGGTTTGGTAACCATCATATGATGTTTATAAGCCATAGGAATGGAGATTTGAACCCTGGAGTGTGGAAACCAGTGTTGTGACCTAGTGGAATAAGCCTAATTAGGCCTACTTGTAGTGTAGCAATCAATTTTTGAAGGCTTTGTTACAAAGTAAGCATATCTAAAAAGTTGATATTTTCTAAAATGGAAAAAATGGTATCTTAAATGGTGATTAGATTCTAGGTTTAAGGCCTAGTTTGGAAATTATGTTGGGAAAATCAATTGTGGAGTACTACTAGGAAAGTAGGAAGATTGTGAGAGACACCCATCAAATTAGGGTTCTAGAATTGTAAAGTTTTGTTGGATTGACTTAGTTTGAAGACAACCACCTTGCTATGTATCACTTGGAGTAATCGTTTTACCTATTACGGTTGTAAATGCTACCTTACAAACTCGTATTCATGTTATGGCTCATGATCTCTCATTTAATCTTCTTCTAGGAAGGTCGTGGATTCATGAGATGCATGTGGTACCTTCTACAGTTCATCATAAAATGAAATATGTTTACAAAAAAAAAGTGTACACATTGGATAGTGATAATGAGCCTTATATTGTCTTACAACTTGATAAAAACAAATACAACCCCTTGAAAACATTAACACCAACTACACAATTGGAACCCATGCAACAAAAAGACAAAGAAAATCAAATTGAGTAAGTCACGAAGCCATTAGAAGATTATTGGGGTTCCTTTGATTTCAAAAATACATTCATGGGAGAATAAAAAATCATAAAAAAAGATTCAAACAAGAGAAAATAAAAAGTGGTAATGTCAACAAAAAATTCAGACGACCCTTCAAAAGCATCCACTTCAACCACTTTATAATAAAAAGAAAATTATACAATAAACTTTGATGAAATTGACTATCAACAACCACCAAATCCAAAAGAAATGAAAAAACTTTATGGAAGAGGTTATGAGCTTATAAAACAACTTGAATATAGTGGAAAAGGATGTGGTGCTAGAGAACAAGGTATCTGTGTCCCTATAGAGCCTCACACTCAAGAAAATACTAGTGGTCTTGGTTATTGTCCCTCAAAACAAAAGCCTTCATTCAATGTCAACACCATCACAAAAATATTCCTCCAAGACAACTTTAACTTTGGTACATCCTAAACTAATAGATATCTCATTAAATATGTATCAAGTTGAAACTTTATTTACTCATCATAATAAATAACCTTAGTTGTTGCTCCTTGTCATGCAATAGTTGTAGGATCATAACATACTTACTATTGCATGTTTTTCTTTCATCACAAGTCATTCCCTTTTTGCAAGGAGCAACATATCACCATCCATTCTGGGATCACCTTTGTCCTGCACTAAGTGGGGGCAAGGGGTTAGGTAGTCTTGTCCTCACATGTCACATGTTTTTTCCTCTTTTGGTTAGTTGATCACCTTTCATGTATATAAGAGAAAGCTTGGGATGTGGACAACATGCCTTAAGTTGGCTTACATTGACGTACTAAGATATACATTTTGGGGGCAACACTCTTTTCCTTTTTCATGTTTGGCTACTTTAAAGTAATTGCTCACAACATGGTGTTAGCAATTTCTTTAAAGTGGGGGCATACATTGGCATTATTTTGGCATGATTTCATTTTCATTTGTGTTTCATTATGTGATTTTCTTTCCTCTTGCAATGAATCTCTTTTTCTTGGTGGTGTCATTGGGTTTGATTTCCTCCAAGAGAGTGATATTTCTTTGAGTTGTCCTCTCTTGGAGACATTAGTCACAATGTTCCCTAAGCAGAGTCCTTGCAGGAACTAAGAAAAATCCCTTTGAATATCTCTCTTTCTTGTTGCATTTTTCCTTTTTGTACCTTATTAAAGTCATGAGGGTATGGCTTTGATATGGTCCCTAGGGCTCACCTAGTGAACACCTAGATTCACTAGCTCTTGTGAGCATGCATTTTTCTTTTTGTCTTTATCATAGTCATGAGGGTATTCACTAACTCTTGTGTGCGTGTATTTTTCTTTTTGAATATCTCTCTTTCTTGTTGCATTTTTTGTTTTTGTACCTTATTAAAGTCATGAGGGTATGGCTTTGATATGATCCCTGGGGCTCACCTAGTGAAAACCTAGCTTCACTAACTCTTGTGAGCGTGCATTTTTCTTTGATATGGACCTCTTGAGGCTCACCTAGTGGACACATAGCTCCCACTAGCCCTTGTGAGTGTGTGTTTTGTTTTCATAGTGGATAGTGAATTACACTTGCAAACCTTTCGAACAAACAACCTCGACTCGGTCCACCACATTGGATGGCTAGTTTAAGCTTGATCCATGGAATTTTCCTTTTGTTTTCTTTTTTTTATTTTCCATTTTTTATCTTTGATGGTGCATGCTGGCGATGTGGTTATGGCTTCATATATCATGTGCATGTGTTCCTTTGTGCCTATGTTGGTTTGTCATAGGATCTTGATCCTGGGAGATTGATCATCCCTCTTGATTGTTATCATCTTATCTTACTAACATTGGTACATTTGAACCCCTCTTGATTGTGTGGTTGGCTATTTTAGTGTGAGTTTAAAGCAATTTCATCCTCTCACTAAAGTGGGGGCTAAATGTAGTGTATTAAAATGCACACCCTTGCATTTTCACACTTGTTTGGGCCCACCTTGTTTTATTTATGCTTCTTTATGGCTTAATTGGTCCTATTTTGCATCCATAAGCCCTATGAACTATATATTTTTATGGATAATCCTGACAAACATCAAAAGATAATGATCATTTAATGATTCTATCTATGTCCCTGATTTGTGGAGTGGGACTAAAACACCACTTAAGGCGTCTTTGTCCTCCATGGGTCTTGGGACCCTGATTTTGAATGTACCTAAAAAGGTCCTTTTTTGGAGTCTATGCCATGAAATTTGAGCCTTGGGACTAAGACGCCACCTAGGGCGTTTTTGTCCTTCTTGGCTTATTTCAGGACTTAATTTCAAATTCTAGCATAATTTAGCCTCCTTTAATTAATGCTCTCATATGTTGGCTTGGTGTGGTGTAATTTCGGGATATTAAGCATGAATAAGTATAAATACAAGGTTCCTTCACTCATTTTCAATCAATACTTTTGTGAGAGCATTCATCATAGCAAAATTGAGTCCACAAGAGCATTCAAGAGAAATTCATCAACTATTTGGAGCCATCATCAAGATTCAAGCATCATATCAAGGGTTTAGTGCATCCATTCATGTTGTTGAGCCAAGATTGTGGATGTAACATTGAAGATCTATTTGCAACCATTGTTCACATCATATCTAAGGATCTAAGATCTACATCTTTATGGCCTCTACATGGTAGATTGCAAATTTTCTTCACAAGACATCATACAAGGTGATATCACTTACATATTTCATGTTTCATGTTTCATTTCATCATTTGGTTTAATTAACTACAAGGGATTTGACCAAGGAAAACCCCTATCCCTTAACAATCAACAAGTTTTTCCATCTTGTGTGTTTGTATTTGCAGATCTAGGTTGAAGACTTGAAGATCCTTTAAAGTGAAAAGTTGTCAAAATTGTAAAGTTGCATTGCCAAAGGACCTTAGATCTAGAGAGAGGAAAGTACAAAAATCAACCCTCAAGACACATTCAAAAAGTTCAGAAATTTAGAATAGGACTAATACGCCACCTAGGGAGTCTTAGTCCTCCACAAGGTAATTTTTAGAGATTCTTCAGGATTCTGTTTCAGCATCCAAAGACTCTGTATTTTCCCCAAAAAATAGCAGCGGGACTAATACACCACTATGGGTGTCTTAGTCCTCCACAACATCTTTTGACAGCTTCTTTGCATTTCTGAAATCCTCATAAAATATTCAAACTTCCCAGGTACACATACCCTAACTTGGTGTAGCTTAATTTCATCATTTGTACTCATTATTTGACTTGCATTACTAGGTTTTTGTGAGTTGAATGTTAAAATGTCTTTTCCAAGTATTTTCTTGGTGGTGAACCCCTTATAACTCAAAGAACCCCCTCCTAGGTCCTTACTAATTGAGAATTGACTCACCTTGTGAAGTTGTTATTCAATCCAATTGGGACTACTAGGACAATAGTGAATGGTTGGATAGAAAAGTGTGATATGTTTAAGGTATCTAGTTTTCTATTCATCACTTTGTCTTTTTTGTGATTGTCAAAGATGCTACAAAGTTAACAATTCTAGGATTATCATATGTAACAAGATTTATTTCCTTTTATTTTTCTATGAGAAATGGTGATCTCTCTTGGTTTATGGGGAGCATATCCAAACCTCCATCCTCGAGTGCTTCAGAGAGGTTTTCACCCTCAAATACGTCCTATATTTTTACTTTTTCATGGTCTAGAGGCACCTTTCGAGTTTCACCTAGAGACCTATTCTTTTTATTTTTCTCATTTTTGCGAAAAGAGAATGGAGTAGAATCCCCAAAATAACCTGTGATATAAATTTCTATGATAAATTGAACCTTAAATTATCCCCACTTGGTATTCCTTCTTGAAGTCCCATAGACCCAACTATTGTTGATGCAGAGACAAAGGAAGAAAACACCTTCTTACTCTTCACTTGACAAAAATCAGAATCCCCTTTGTTAGCCAATTCATTCAAAGTCACATTTCCTTTACAAACCTTGACTCAATACAATAAAATCCTATTTTAGAGCTCCAAACTCCCATCCAATCTCTCAAACACCCTTGACAACATTAAAAAGGCTTTCTTAGTCCTAATCTTCAATGTATATAACATAAATATAAGAAATTTCAAAATAGGTTGTCATGATAGAAATTAGCCCATCTTAGGCCACTAACACACCAAATCTATCCTCCAATCCCATTACTCTTTGTGAAATTCATGAAAAAATGGATTTATTCCTGCACAAATGATCTAGACCATCCTCTAAACTTTATTCAAGACATTTATTCAAATGACTATTCAAGACCTTCTTTTACTGTCCCAAAGTGGCTACACTTACTTTGTCTAGGAAAGATAGTCATTGAATAATCACCATAACTTGTAAAGATTCCAACCCATCCTATGATGGATTCATCTATTCCCTAACATCCTCACAAACCAAAAGACTCATTGAAGGAATTAAGAAATACGCTCAAAACTCACAAATTCTACTGTATTTTTTTCTTTACCAGTCCCTTTCACACTAGGCTTAATGGTTTTAATGCCTCCACACTCAAAAAAACCAAATAAGCACTTGCAATAGGTTAGATAAGGTTTAAATATTCTATTGGAAACACCAAGATCCCTTTTTGATATATATTTACATAAACCCTAGGCTATAGTTCCCTTTACTGCCCTATTTCAGACTATGCACATAGATTTATAGTCATCTCTTCAACTTTTGCACCTTAAACCCTTAGCCTCTTAACTCAACCCCTAAACAATATGAAAGCATATTCCACAAGGAAAAAATTCACCAAATTTGGAGGAGTTTAAATGGATACAAGAGAAAACAATTTTATCCCTTTACTGTTTACCCTAATGAGGGTTTGGAACTGTCTTCACAAAAAACTCAATATCTTGCTCAAAAGATAACCAAAATGCATGAAAATAGATTCATATGGAAGGTGATTGGAGGACACAACACTTCCAACCAATTTTTCACACTTTACAGTCCGTACAACTCCGTACAAATTCCGAACATAGAGAATTTCTAGAGAAAATACAGAAAAACAGTGCTTTATTCTTTTATTTCTCAAAACTTCAATCACCCTCAAAGTTCTCAATGCTACAAAAGCCTTTTTAAAGGAATTCCAACTAAATTTAAGCCTACTAACTACCTCCTAATGCCTAAAACCACCTAAGACCCCCTTCTATGCAACTTTTACATAATAAATGGTAAGTTGGCAACTTTTTACATTTGTTCAAATTTTGACAAAACATTGAATGTTGACCCCTCAAATATATGAAAATGACTCAAATAACATTATTAAAAAGTGGAAACAACAATATTGAATCAAATTCCAAGAATTGCTTCAAGGATGCCTAATTATGCCAAGGTGATCTTGCACCATACTCTTGACCAAAAAGATTTCAAGTCCACTTGAAGTTGATGTTGCCAACAAAATTGCTTTCTTGATATGCTCTGCCACTGATCTACTTCTTATCACCTTCATTTTCACCTTGGGTTTAAACTTGTCCATGAAAATTAGTTGTATACCTTGCTCTTCCTCTGGAATCAGATTCTTCACTCCTTTATACATCACAAAATCATGCTTCTCCCTTTGTCCTTTAACCTGCAAATAATTCTTTGTCCAAAGCATTAGTAACACAATAAAATGAAACAAACTTTCTACCATAGTACCTCCATCATTTTTCAATTCCTTGCAAACCTTCAAGATTAATCCATCCAAGATCTGCTCTTCATCCAAACTTATTACTAATTCAAGGTCTTCAACATCTGAAACTAGGTCTATGAACTTTGTCCTCTCTTCATCTTCATGCCTTGGAATACCTGCAACATCTTCATCAATGAATTCTTCCCTTGCATCTTCAAAGGCTTCTTTCTCTTTCATCCTTATTTCCCTTCTCCTCTTCTTGATTATCTCCCTTATAGGCCTTGTGACTCTTCTCTTTATCTTCAAGTGCCAACTTGTTTCCTGCTTCATCATTTGTTTTATCTTCTTTATGGATTCTAAGAACTCTTTATCCATCCTTTCTATCTCTTGTTTTATCTCAGCAATCTCTTTATCAAACTTTTCTTGTCTCTTCTTCTTCTTTCTCTCTTCCTCTTCCTACAAGTGTCCTCTCAAATTCTCCATCTCTTCTAGATGATCTCACAACTCTCTCTACCTTTACAATGGCATCAACCAAGTTCTTATGACCTGCAAACAACCAACAAACCACACAACTACAAAACCACAACTCACAAATCAACTTATCATCCCAAATATTTCTTGGGCTCTGATACCAAACTGATGTAGAGACAAAGGAAGAAAACACCTTCATAATCTTCACTTGACAAAAATCAGAATCCCCTTTATTATCCAATTCATTCAAAGTCACATTTCCTTTACAAACCTTAACTCAATACAATAAAATTCTATTTTAGAGCTCCAAACTCCTATTCAATCTCTCAAACACCTTTGGCAACATTAAAAAGGATTCCTCAATCCTAATCTTCAATGTATGTAACATAAATATAAGAAATTTCAAAATAGGTTGTCATGACAGCAATTAGGCCATCTTAGGAAACTAACACACCAACTCTATCCTCCAAGCCCATTACTCTTTGTGAAATTCACAAAAAAATGGATTTATTCCTACACAAATTATCTAGACCATCCTCTAAACTTTATTCAATAAATTTATTCAAATGACTATTCAGGACCTTCTTTTACTATCCCAAAGTGGATACACTTACTCTGTCCAGGCAGGACAGTCATTGAATAATCACCATAACTTGTAAAGATTCCAACCACTATCTTGTGATGGATTATGTAACGTCTAGAAAAATGCAGAAGAAATAGATTAGAGCAAACATGCAATGCAAATCTAAAACTCTAATGCAATCTAAGTTAAGCAACAAAGAACAAAGGAAAGCTAAAACGTAAATAAACTAAACAATCTCACCCAATATGTACATAATTCCATGTATCATCTCAATTGCCCTTCTCCATTTTTTCGATGTAATATAATTGCCCTCAGATTTTTGAAAGTCCGTGCAAGTATAGCCTATGATAGTGATTTAGCAAAACATCGAAGATTCAAGATAATTTAGTCATGCGATTTCGAGAGAGATTGGAATGAAGAATGACAGATCAATTTATAGAAAATTGATTATTCGAACGACAGGCCAGGATCGAAAGACCAACAGACGGTTGAGATCAACATATTAGACATGTATTATGATAGCTGTTAGTAGTGACATGAATGATACAAATTAGAAATAGAATTAAAGATTAAATAAATGATTTAATCTTCAAGTTTGGTATTCGAAAACAGAAGAATTATCTTTGCATTACAAAGATAAAGATTGATTAAAGCAACTCTTGTTCGAATGCACGCACAAAATTTAATTAATTAAATAGGAATATTTAATTAATCTACATGTACACACAATTGAGTTAGCACTAGATGACTGAATGATATGATGAAGAGATTACTCAAGAAAGCCACTTAGACATTAAATCAAGAGTTAACTGAGCGATTTAAATAAATGTTTGAGTCGAGTAAGAGTGAATACTTAGATAATTTGCACAATTATCTAAATATAGAGGAATGCATTAAAATTGGATTTATGAATTAAATAATTCATTTAATTCAAGATTTGATATTTGAAGGATAATTAAATAAATAAGATTTATTTAATTAAGTGATGAAGGGATTAAATGAATAATTAAATAAATAAAGAATTTATTTAATTATAGTTGAAGTATGATAAAGAGTAAAATAAATAAGAATTTATTTAATTTGACAAGAACGATAAGGTTAATTAGTAACATAATTAAATAAAAAATGTTTATTTAATTAATTAGATAGAATAAAGAAAATGTGAATTAATTAAATAATTAAGATTATTTAATTAATAGAAGAAATGAAGACCTTAGAGAATAATTAAATAATTGACATTATTTAATCATGACCATGAAGAATACAAATTATGAAGAATATTGAAGTCACAGGCTTAAACCAGATTTCGGTGTCTACATTTGCCCCTCTTTGATACAATGTCATTTTGGTGTTGTGTCAAAGAAAATCAATAAAAATATGCCCCAGTGTAAACAAGTGAAGGTATGCCCCCTTGAGAAAATTGACAAATTTTCGAAAAAAAAAAGAAAAATTTGGAAATGATCCGTTAGTCCATTGAATGGCTAGAAATGTATTGTTAGGTTGTGAGAATTATGAAGTTGGAAATTAGTATGGGCCAGTGCGGGTCAATTTAAATTGGAAATTGGCGGCCAGTAGAAAAGAATGCCACCAAAACCCTAGGTATAAATAGAAATTGGGGTAAAAACGAATTCATTTTCACCCACCTAGCTTTGAGAACTGAGATTTTGCTCTGCACCCACAACAAGATGTCTCCTATTTGAACACTGCCCACCACTTGAGGAGCATATGGGATCCGGGGGTACAAGCTGACGACGTCTGGCGGACCCCGGTATGTACCTTAAGCTTGGAAACGTGAGACATCTATCATTATTATGGTCATTTAGTGAAATTAGAATAGATAATTGGTGGGATTATCATTCATGTTGAATGGCATGACAAATATAATTCAAAATAATCAATTGTTCCTTCTTGATTGTCATTGTAGTTCTATATCTTCAAAATTGTAATTGAAAAAAATTGACGCATATGTGAAATTGAACTACGCATGTGGTTTTCTGCAACAAATTTGTAAAAGAATGACACATGTGCAAAAAAATGACGCATTTGCAAAATAATGAAGCATTGGAATAACATTTGATTTATTCCCTTGCATTAGAATAGATGTTTGATGCTGACATGACACATGTATAATGCTATTGCAGGTTGTTTTAGACACTGTATATATGCGAGAGTCAAGACCTACAACTTTTTGCTTCCAAGATAGCTTATGGAGTGCAAAGCGATGATTCTTATGGCACCTAGGTCTTCTACATGTGACAGACATGCCCCAGATTCAGGCAAACCGAGGTCTACTAACAGCGTTGTGCGAGCGATGGCACTTAGAGACTTCCTCATTTCACCTGCCTACTGTAGAGGCGACAGTCAACTTAGAGTATGTCTACAAGATTTTGAGACTTCCCATCAAAGGCACGAGGGTGAGGTACAATACCCAGAGGGGTGTCACCGAGATGTACATATACTACCCTCATGTCGACATCAGATAGTTAGGGTTTGATCATTAAGAGATCAAATGGCGTGTATTGGCACAAAGGTATAGGCAGTTGGACTATCTATTATGTACATTGATAGGTGGGATAGTGCTTCCTGACCATCGAGGTCATGGTTTTCCTATGGGTTGGGGGGAGATGTTGATAGGTATGTTAGAGTGACGAGAGGTATATGCTTGGGGTCCCTATCTCCTTGGCATGTTATACTTCCACCTGCAAGATATAGCCTATTGAGAGGCTCAATCCATGAGTTGTGGTACCACGCTCCTGATGGTATGGGCGTGGGAACACATTGCCATTTTTTCGGCCACCGGTTACAGTTGATGTACAACATGGAGCTCCTTATGCCTTTCGTTATGCGGGGGTGAACACTCAACACCACATGGGAGATACTTAGTATTTCAGGCATGCCATTGATACTATGGTTCAGTTTACATGGAGACCATACCTGGGATGTGTAGAGGGGTCAGACAAGGATGAGCATTTTCCTTTTTGCCGCTAGACTCAATACCTGATTGGGCAGACTGTTTCACATGTCCACATTATTGAGTGAAATTTTCCAGATCGTGTATTGTGGCAGTTCGGAGAGGTACAGGATGTGTCGAGAGGACGGGCTGAGTTCGTGAGGTCTTCACGAGAGATCCCCCTATGGGGTCTAGAGATTCCAGTAGCCACTATGGAGGAAAATATTGATGGATTGCAGGCAGTTCCATGGGGATGGAGAGATGGTATAGCAAACCCAAGTACCATAGAGGCTTATGATCAGTGGTGGGCCATGCATAGGCCGATTCCCCTTACAGATCTAGGTCAGGCTACGCCGATAGAGTGGCGAGGGACAAGACCGCGTGGCAGGCATGGCAGAGGCAGAGGTTGGAGAGGTGGAGGGGACTATGGTGATGATGGAGATGGTGGTGGAGGTGGTTGGCGAGGTGGTAAGAGAGGGAGGCATGGATGGAGGGGACAAGGGCCACCATTATCACTGATTTGTGAGGAGGGACGAGGAGAGGAGGATGTGGGCATGCCAGATATTGGCAGAGGTGGGGATGAGGTGCATGTTGAGATTGGCGGAGAGGAGGAGCATCTTGTAGAGGAGGCCATTCTAAAGGTTCCTACAGAGGAGGAGGCAGACAAAGAGGAGGCAGAGATTGATGCCCTTGGCTTACTGGGTGCTTATCAGGATAATGATGAGGAGGATGATGATCATGAGTGGGAGATCAGAGATAGGATTCTAGAGGAGTTAGAGGATGAGGATGATGGTGTACCGAGGGTGAGACAGGTTGACATAGAGGCAGTTGATTCTGACACTACCACACTTCGGGCCTAGGTTGCATCCTTGGAGGAGTAGATGAGGGTGATGATGTCTGAGAGAGATTTGTTACAGATGGAGATGGACAGAGCCATCATGGATAGAGATTAGGCCATATCTCGGAGGTAGGAGAATGATCAAAGATTCACAAAGATTAGAGCACTATGTAATGGGCCAGTAGCTGCATTTTCCAGAGAGTTAGTTAGATCTGGGGAGAGGGAGGCTTATTATCGAGATTTATATGAGACAGTGGTTCCTCCAGAGAGATGAGCCTCAAGCTATTCAAAGGCATGCAGTGGGAGGTCTTAGACTAGGACCCACTCTAGGATAGTTAGCATAGAGGGTGTTGATCATTCACGCAGAGCTGGTCCATATGACAGGCCCCACTTAGGTCACAGGTCATCAAGTTCTCGATATCAATCATCCACACACTCTATCCATGATAGCAGTGGTAGTTCAGGATAGGGACACTTCTTGATATGTACCGATACATTGTATTATGATTATATATCGTGCAGGCTTCCATATTTATGATACATTATGACATTGTGATGTGATACAAGTTTGAGGGATATATATATATGATTTTGGCAGCGATTCTCATGATATTCAGTTCTATTTATTGATTATGCAATCATTTATTTGTACATGTTATGTTTATATGATATGCCTTGTGATGGATGATCGTATCTACTTTATGATGTGTTTATGTAGCCTATGATATGATGTTGATTCTATGTGATGTATGCATTTTATAGTTGAGATACAAAATGATGTTATACGTACAATACTTTCTACATGTGATGCTATATAGATGTCACATGGTGTATGTATTTACATTTGTTATGTACATGGAATTCTTATGATATGTAATCTATGATGAAAATGTCTATTATGCCATGATGTCCTAAATATAATAAATGCCTATATGTTTTTATATTTTCTAATGCAAGATGTATATATGATTGACGATGTATGATTTGGAAATGATATTTTCTAACATGAATGTGTATGCAGGATGATTTATATTGTTGTGTGTCACAGGACTCTGTCATAATGCAAGAAAGAAGAACTGTTAGTGTGGAAAGAAAGATTGAGAAATAATGAAAGAAATGTTATAGATGTTAGTATTAGCAATCTTTGATGTTTCGTTATATCACAAAAGATGTTGCACTTTATCATCATTGGGCGGGACTAATACAAATGGAGAAAAACACCATGATATGACATAGATCAAGGTGTGCAAGGTCATCTACTTGCTAACAGCAAATAGTCACAGAAAAGGATTGTCGTTAACTCATACTAAGGGCACAAGTTGCCCTAGTCGTTTTGTCAACACAAACCACAGACAACAAACAAAGTAAAAGATGGGTCATGAGACGTCATCGCTCCTCTAAATCCTTCATGGTACATCCTTGAGGAAACTAGTAACATGACTCAAAATAAAATTTAAAAGATAGTTGACAGACAACAATCAAAGAAAATAGAATTATGATACATCATTGCTTCTCTAAATCCCTCATGGGACATCCTTGAGAAAGCTAGTAACATAATTCCCATCATAAAGTCAAATGAAATGATAATATAAATAAGCCATAAAGTCAACAAGCTAGTAAAATATTTTCCAAAACTTGATCTTGTTTGTTTAATTAGTTTTGATTGATAGAAGGATTGATTGATAGAGCTTGATTTTAGGAGATACACATACCGGATAAGACTTTGAGTCTGGTTTCAATGTTATGACTATCTATATAAGGAATGACAAAGCCTGGTTTCAGAAAGACATGTATTGTATAAGACATTGAGTCAGATGTCATTGATGTGATAACCTGTGTAAGGCTATGTTTGATCGTTTGACAATGTCAATTATGCAGGAAAGACTCATCCTGTATAAGATATAGATTGTTTTGCTGATATCAGTATTTAGGAAGGACTCATCCTAAATAAGACACAAGTTGATTGTTTTGATGATGTCTGTTTCTAGGAAGGACACATCCTATAGCAAATAGTAGTTGATCTATTTTGATTGTTTCGTTTAGCAAGTTGTTTGATTTGACTTAGAGACATTGCTGACTTGTTCACCAGATTGATGCATGACATGATACGATGTGTGGAAAATTGACTATGTGTGATGAAAAACCCTAAAGGACTGACCTAGTGCGGCCTCGGGGGCTCATCGATTGATGGCCTTTCCTATGTTATACACATAGAGACCTCATAGTTCAACTTGACTTTGACTAACACAGCTGACTACAAATAGAAGACGTGTGTGATAGTGAATGTGATGAACCATAATGGACTGACCTAGTGTGGCCTCGGGGGCTCATCGATTGATGGCCTTGCCTATGTTATACACACAAAGACCTCATAGTTCAACATGACCAATGACCTTGCCATATAGACATATGGATTGAATAATAATTTTATACAGACAAACCTAAACAAACTGACCTAATGCCTCAGGGGCACATCGACAGATGGCCTTGCCTACGTCCAATCGCAGAGGCAACGTAACTAATGACAAAGACTGAAAAATGCGACTGACTTTGACTCTGTATTTGGATTTTTGACATATTTTGATTTTTTTGTCTTTTTGAAGTTTTCTGATGTTTTTGTGTTTTCTCAAGTCATTTTGTGATGTTTTTAAATTTTTCTATGGTTTGACATCGTCAACACAACTGATGGAAGAATCGATATGATGCACGTCAAGTGTTTGCCCCCAGTCGAGTATAAGACCAATTGATTATGAATAAGGTAAAATTGGGGGATATGAAATGCACTCGATATCAATCGTTCAAGGTTATGGGAAAGACTACCACTTATTATGAATGGTATATACAAGTGATGGATGGGAAAGATAAGTCATATGTACAAGGAACAGGTAGTATATACAAGGATAGGGTGTATGTACAAGGATACAGACTATGTATATAGGGACATGGACTATGTATAGGGTATGATAGATTAGAATAATAGTAGACAAAGGAGTAGAGTCAACTACACAAGGTGCTTGTTTGCTAGGTTTTCACCATGGTACTTATCCAAAGCGCCACCGAAGTGGTTTTCACTATTGGATGAATTATTTGTCCTTACTATTTTCTGGATTTTCTAATTTTAAATTTTTTATTTTTATTTTTTTTGTGTTACCAAGATGCCTATGTGCTAGGTTTTCACCTTGGTAACGTTTTTTTTTATTTTTATTTTATTTTTGGCTAATTAAGACAAGGGTCTCAGAAGCTAGGCATAGAACTTCTTCATATGAAGACTATTGATTGGCAAGGACAATGGTTCCCCTTTAGAAGTAGAGAGTTGGTACACTCCTAATCCAAAGGCTTTTGCAACAATATAAGGTCCTAACTAGTTTGGTTCAAACTTTCCTAGTTTTTCTCTTTTTGCTTGATTCTTCGGGTTCTCCATTAAAACTAGGTCACCAATGTCAAAGTTTTTGTTCAAGACCTTCCTGTTATAGCTACGACGAAGGAAATTCTGATATGCTTGGAGATGGTCTAGTGCCTTCTTTCTTCGCTCATCTAGGAATTCTAGCTCATGGATTCTCGATACTCGGTACTCTTCATCATCAATGTGCCCTTTCAAGGATACCCTCAGGGAAGGAATCTCAACCTCAATAGGAAGAATGTCTTCAGAACCAAATACTAGTGAATAGGGAGTGGCACTAGTGGGAGTATAGATACTTGTGTGGTAGGCCCATAAGGCAAGATTAAGTTGTAAATTCCAATCACGGCCAGCATCATTGATAGTCTTTTTGAGGATTCTAATGATGGTTTTGTTAAATGCCTCTGCTTGGGTGTTACCTTGTGGGTAGTATGGAGTGGAAAAGTGATTTTGAATATGAAATTCATCACAAAGATGGAAAAATTCTTGATTCTTAATTGGGTGGCCATTATCAGTGATTATGGACTAAGGGACACCATACCGACAGATGATATAGTTCAGGATAAACTTAGAGATCTGTGTGCCAGTAATGTATGTCATAGGAATAGCTTCGATCCACTTCGTAAAGTACTTAGTGGCAGTAGTGATGAATTTGTGGCCATTAGATGATGTGGGGTGGATCTTACCTATGAGGTTGAGTCCCCATTGGGAAAAGGGCCATGGTGATGTTATAGGATGGAGCTCCTGTTCCAGTGCATGTATCAAGTCTCCATGAACTTGGCATTGACGACATTTCTTTACAAAGACATATGAGTCCTTTTCCATAGTAAGCCAATAATAACCCAATCTCATAATCTTTATGGCTAAGGTAGGACCGCTAGAATAGGAACCACATATACCCTCATGCACCCCATGCAAGGTTGCTTGTGCTTCAATAGAATCAAGAAATCTCAATAGGGTATTATCTAAGGCACATCTATATAGGGTGTCTCTGACGATGGTGTATTTGGCTGACTTGCGGAGGAATGTCCTCTGTTGGTTGTTTGACAAGCCAGTGGGTATGATTTTGGCATGAAGGTAGTCATAGATTTCTTTGTACCATGGGGAATCAGGACCAACAATGTCACACACCATTTTAGAATCTAGGATATCGTAGGTTGGGACCAAAAGCTATTCTACCAAAAACTCAAACTTAGGCATGTTGTTAGGAATGTCTAGAAGTGATGCAATTCTAGCCATAGCATCTACTGCCCTATTTAAAACATGAGGTATCTGATGAAATTCAACTTTGTCAAAGTACTCTTTAAATCTATTAGCCATGCATTTGTATGGAGAAAGCTTCTCATCCTTAGTCTCATAATCATCATTCACCTATCTGATTACTAGTTGAGAATCACCATATACCTATAGGTTCTTAATTTTCCACTTGACTGCCATGTGTAACCCTATCACTAGAGCTTCATACTCTGCTATGTTGTTAGTACATGGGAATGCAATACTAAATGACTTAGGGATGGAATCACCCTATGGTGTGATAAATAGTAAACCAACCCCTGAGCCATGATTTGTATGTGAGCCATCAAAGTATAGTTTCCATGTTGTGTTTGTGTCAATGGTGAATATAAACTCATCAAGAAAGTCTGCAACTAATGGGTGATCTACTTGTATTGGTGTGTTGGCTAACTAATCAGCAATGACTTGTCCTTTAATATCCTTTCTCCACATACTGGATATCATATTCACTAAGTATCATAACCCATTTGGCCAATCACCTTATTAATGTTGCCTTGCTGAGAAGATATTTCAAAGGATCTATTTTAGCAATCAACATTGTTTGATGGTTTAGCATATAGTGCCTTAGTTTTTGGGTAGCAAATACTACTGCAAGATAGGAACGTTTAATGGTACTATAGTTGAGCTCATAACCTACCAAAGTCTGACTAATATAATAGACTGCCCTTTCATGACCTTCATCATCATTCTGTGCAAGCAATGCTCTAAGTGATGACTGGGTTGTTGTAATATAAAGAATCAATGGTCATCCTTCAATAGGTGGCATTAAGACTGGTGGTGTGAGTAAATATTCTTTAATCAGTTGAAAAGCCTCTCCGCACCTAGCTTTCCATGCAAAGGGTACCCCTTTCTTAAGTAGATGTTGAAAAGGATGTGTCTTATCTGCTAACTACACTATAAACCTTCTAATGGATTGCAGTCTTCCTTGTAATGTCCTTAGTTGACTGATATTAGTTGGTGGGGGCATGTCTATGATTCCTTTCACCTTGGCCGAATCCACTTCAATGCCTCTTCTGGAAATGATATAGCCTAAAAGCTTCCTGACTTGACTCCAAACACACATTTCTTGGGATTGAGTCTCACTTTATACTTCTCTAGCCTTTGAAATATCTTGTCTAAAACCTGTAAATGTTTTGCCCTTGTCTTGGATTTAACTATAAGGTCATCGACATAATCCTCCATAAGAGTGTGTACTAGATCATGAAAAATGGTGGTCATGGCACGTTGATAGGTTGCTCCAGCATTTTTGAGTCCAAATGGCATAACATTCCAACAATACATTCCCCAAGGACAAGTGAAAGTTGTCTTAGGTTGGTCTTCAGTTGCAATTCTGATCTGATTATATCCTAAAAATCCATCCATAAGGGACATCTCATACCCTGCTGTCATGTCCACTATCATGTCTATGTTAGGCAAAGGGAAGTCATCCTTAGGACAAGCCTTGTTGATATCTCTAAAATCGGTGCGGTGCGATGCCCCTCGCCGGTTTAGTGACTAGTACAAGATTGGAAATCCAATCTGCATAGTCGATTGATCTAATGAAACCAACGTTCAATAGTTTCTTGAGTTCTGCCTTAACTAGTAAAGCAATTTGTGGATGCATTTTCCTCAATTTTTGTTTCACTAGTTTGACACTTGGTTGTAAGGGCAAGTGATGTAGAACAAGTTCAGGATCCAACCCAGGAATGTCTGCATATGACCAGGAAAAAATTATCTGTCTCTGTGCAAAGAAGTTGTGGAATTATGGTTGTTCTTCTGTTGTCAATGACGTTGCAAAATAAACCAGTCGAGGATTCTCTTTTGTGCCTATGTTGACTTCTATTGATTCTTCAACAAGCATGGGTGAATTTTCCTGTCTAATGGGGATAATGTTCAAACCTCCATCTGTAGGTGCCTTAGAGAGGTTTTATCCTTCGGATGCATCCTTTATTTTTACTTTTTCATTGTCTAGAGGCACCTTTCAGTTTTCACCTAGAGACTCGTCCTTTTTACCTTGTTTATTATTTTTCTCATTTTTGCGACTGGAGGGTTGAATAGATTCCCCAAAATATTATTTGTTGTCCAAGTCAATGGTAAAACTAGCCTTGTGATCATCGCTAGGTATGCCTTCTCGTAATCCCAGGAACTCCGCAATTGCTTCATTGTTCTAAAAAATGTCTAAGATGGGTGTGTCTTGTTGGTCCCAATCAATGAGTCGGGGATAGACTAAGGGCATTTCATCGTTGGATTTATCAAAGTTTAATGGGGTCAAGGTAAGGACTAAGTTATTCATATGGTCACAAAAGTCTTTTACTAAGTCATGTTTTCTCTTAGGTTTAGATCTAGGTGTATTGAGAGGTGGGCCTAATGCCAAGGTTTGGTTATCTGAAACAGATGGATCAGGTTGCCAAGAGGTAGGATCAAGTGATTCCCAATAGTAGTGCTTAAACCATTCCTCTTTTGTCATTTTCTTTGGTGGACAAGAATTCAATGGATTTAGTGAGGATCTCAACATTAAGTCAAGTTCTCCAAAGAGCTTGTCAAGGTCCATGGAAGAGGTAGATGGTAGAGAATCCCACTCATAGTCATTGGAGTCTGGGGAGTCACAGTGATATTGGTCTGATGGGTCATGAGATGTCTCAATATCTTCTGAAGCACTTACTTCCTCAATTAAGGGTGATGTGGTACTAGGAACTCCAATCTGAATCAATTGAAACCCTAGCCCTAAGCCTTTTGGCCATTGAGAAACAAAGATTGGTTTGATCCTTCCATTATATCCCTTTCTCTGCATGATCGTGAAACCTTTTCCATATAGATTTGTAGGAATGTGAGCAAGTGAGAGTGGTTCTTCATCATCTTCTTTATACATCCAAGAGGTGACATCTTCTGTATTTATGACCTCTTTGCTTAATTCTCCCAATTTAGTGAAAGTTGTTGTGGGAGGAATGTGTATAGTGACCATAGATTGTCTCCTATCTAATGTAGGTAAACCGTATGACTTAGGAGGAATCATATGGCTAACACAATAATATGTCTTCATGTAATACTCTCCACAACCCTTGTCTTGGATCTCAACCCTAGGAGTGGTAGGAATATAGGGTGAAATAGATGTTTGAGTGAGTGTGGATGGATCAACATAGGGAGATGGATTAGACGATGAAGCCTCTTGGTTTACTGGCACTTGGCGTTGGGGTATCTCTTTTAGATTGGTGCAATATTGGAATGGAT
>VDFB02000007.1:67741848-67957647 GCA_007258455.2 Sequoia sempervirens
TAACTCGATCGATCTTTGATGGCACAAAGAACGAGAATGTACGCTAAAATGCCCCTACTCACACTCGCACAAGATTGTTCAATTTTTAAGCCCCAAAATGAAGTGTTTCAAAGCAATAAAATGTGTTTTGAGTGTTTCTCTTGCACCCTAGATCGTACGAAGCGCAAGGGGAGAGGATACGCACTCAAAAGACAAAATAACACAATCAAGCACTTGTTCGTTTTAGCCTCAAAGCAATGATGACTTCATTTTAAGCACCAAAATCAAGTGTGAAGTTTGCCTTGTTCAATTTTAAACCAAAACGAAATCTAGTAAGTTTGTTCTAAGGTTCGTTTTAAGCCCTTTGCAATGAAAATGAAATTGTTCGTTTTAGCCCCAATTGAAAACTAATGTTCTAAAAACGAAAAGGAAAACAATTTCGTGTAGTGTTGATTAAACACTTAAAGTGTTAAAGAACACATTGTGTTTTCAAAAAAAACATTTCCCTCCTTTCGTGAAGTAGTATTTATCAAAAAATCAAAGTGTTAAAAAACACATTGTGTTTTCAAACAAGAATCCTCCTCCTCTTTTGCTTTGCATCTTTTCGCCTTTGTTCGTTTGTACCTTCGCTTGTACCTTCGTTTGCTTTTGTACCTATAAACAAAAAAGACAATTTATGTGAGAATCCAACTTATTTTGATTTAACTTCAAACAATAACATGTTTCTAAATGATGATAACAAAAAGGAAGGTTTATAAATAAGTCATTAATGATCCTATTTTGAGAAGGCATCATACTTGTTTATCACAATTTACATCACTTAAAGGTATATAAAAAAAAAAAGAATACACCCTTTGAAAGCATCATCCTAAGTTCAAATGTTTACTATTTTGAAGTAACCATAATGATGACTCAATTTATAACTCAATGCTGAGAAAATAAAAAGGAAGTCAAATTTTAAAGAATAAATAGGCACTAAGGTTGTGGCACATTTCAAAATGTAATGATGTAGACATTAAGTTTTAAATCAACTTAGGCCTTAAATTGATCAAATATGAACTTTCGGACAGAATATCTCAAAGAACCAATAAATCTTAAATGTGGTGTGCGTAATTATGCATGTAAATCATAATAAACTTATAAGGATTAACTTGTTGAAGAGGCATAAGAAAAACTTCAATGCATTTTTATCATTCAGAAATGATCACAATGTACTCTCCTTTTTCTTTTTCTTTTTTGTTTTCTTTCCTCCCACCTGCTTTGCCACGTAGCAAAATCTTCTTATTAGTCATGCAGTTTTGAAAACACAGAAAGATTTTGATCATTCAATTCATATCCTATCAGCACACCGTCGGAGGAAAGAAAGTCAAATTGGTAGGTGTAAAGAAGAAAAGAACAGCTAATGTCCACGCAATGAGTAAGTGTAATTCCACCAGCTTTGACTGTCATTCATCATTATCTGCAGATAGAGAAAGTCAGCAAAACATATACATTTGGCAGGTGTAAGTAATTTTAAAAATTAGTAAGAAAAAGCAGTCAGCAGGTATGAGGTCGATACCATAAATACTGAGTAAGAAACCTCCAACTAGCGCACATTTTGACAGTGGATTGATGGGTCTCTAATTGAATCAAAGGACGCGAACTTCTCCAACAGATTTAAGAGTCAGTTACGGAGTCTCCAATTAAATGATAGGACACAGAAAAGGATAGCTACTTTCCCATTAGCAATTGCATTGATTGAAGATCTCTGATGGCGATGGGTTAGTGAACACAAATCGATGTTGTCATTAATTATCTTGACCATATAAGGATAGCATTTATTTCCAGAATACAACGAATGGCTGTCTATCATATGGCATTTGCTATGTTCTCACTTTTAGTTCCTACGTATTGAATGTACCAAAGGATAGTTCGGCTGCATGCGACCAGATAGTCATCAATGAGATTATACGCTGAAAAGTGGACTTACAACTCAGATCTCATTCCTTTCCAAACATCTAAAAATAGGAATCAATCTAATTGGCAGGTTTAAAGACAAGTTCTTCAGCCGTTGTCAGCAATCTGTGGCATACAACAATAACATATCTACCAAAACGTCCTCCCTCAGTAAGTTATTATAAATCATTCAAATTAAAGTGATAATCTAACATGCCTTATAAGCGAACAAGACAAGCAATATATCTGCACAATAAAGAGAACATTCAAAAACCCGTATCAGAAAGACATTAGAAGAGGTAGTATATCTGTGCCATTTTGAGCCATATAAAGACTGGGTAACATGACGCCATAGTTAAGGAAGGGGACTTTTTGGCAGAAAGCTGAGTTAATGCGCAGTCCCACCAACTCCACTAAAGTGATTTCTCTGCTGTACAGAAAGCAAATAGACGTCTTTCTTGCGAATGGCTAGCAGTTGCGTGTGAAAGGCAATGGATATCGAATGAGAATTGAGTGAAAGGTGAATGAGCATCAAATGATATGGATATAGTTTTATTCCTTTTCAGAAAAACAAAGCAGTATGAATTAAAAAAAAGCATCCTCCCCTGCAAGATAAAAGCACATCTATTGTAAATGGTATAAGATACAATGCGTCCAGGATACCATAAATGAATGCTAATAGTCAGACATACTGTGACACTCTACGTGATGCAACCAACACCATTATTTCCTTGACCATTTTAAGCGAAGTAGATATTTTGAATGACTATGACAAGGACGCAGACCTGGAAAGACACCTTTTATTTAATCACTGTGGTAGCAAAACAACAAACATACACAAGCTTTTTAAACACAGATTTTGTTTGGAGATTATATCTGTTACTGTCTAAGATATAAATCATAATGTATTCATGCGTTGATTTTGTTGGCAGGTGGATAACTTTTCAAACATGTCTTTCTTCCTATTGTTACGAATACTCCATAAATGAGAAACACTACACATATTGAAAATAGGAATTCTCAAACAAGAATCCTCTGTATAATATGATACGAGAATATGTGGAGGACAGTTTTCTTTTCCATATGAAATATCCTAATGTGCTTGAGTTTAACAATAGCATAAGTTATCATGCATCAATCAGAAGGAACTTTGAAAAAGACACTGCTCACATAAGATTTAGCTAAACACAAGGTAGTATTGTTAATATCCTTCTTATTTCACACAATGGAAGCCAAAGTGAAGTAACACAAAACAAGAAATGAAATGCTTAAGTTGATGCCCTCCTTCTAGCGCCAAATGTGAGTGCTTTTAAAAATCTGCAAACACTAAACTCAAACAAGGGTTAGCACCTACAAATCCTTCAAGAACCCTCCTATGAAATACATTGCAAATGTTCCAAAATGCCACAAAAGATAAAGAAAAGCCAAATGCATAATGAAAACATTCAACAAATTACCTATTCCTTATGTCACATATGCTAGTGACCCTTTCCCAATCCTTGATCAAAGCTCAAATTGTGTAAATGCAAATGGAGATGGTGAGTGATAATGAACAAGATAAATCTCAAATGAAGAGAGTAACCTTGCAATAGATTGTGAAGGATTTGCTTGAGGATGATGCACCTATTTAAAGATTTTCAAAATGCCAAATGTTGAAGAGGGACCAATGTGGGATAAAAAATCAAGCCAATGATTGAGGACACTTGTCACCATGTGATTGATGGATGTATGTGCAAGATTTGGGAAGAGTGCCCAAGAGGGGGAAATTTTGAATTCAAATTTGCAATAAATTTTGAGAGGGGGACAAGAAAGAAGAGCAATAAATGCCCTGTTTGACTTGTCATGTTGAAAGAAAATGAGGTTTTAATAAATCAATAAAATTGATTTATTGTGCAAGTGGCTGTGGTCTAGATAATGCAAGTGGGATGTGATTATCATTAGATTAGATTAGGTGATGGTTATGCTTGATTAATGCTGATTAGATTATTTGACTTTCAAGACTTTGATAATTGATTTAGATTTGATTTAAATAAAGTCCGATTTATTTTGATGAATGGAATATGATTATGCATGATGTAAATTTGACATGTCTACAAGTACCACTTTTGTACGAGATGTGGTGGAGGATGGAAAGGTCACTTTGGGAAAAGGTTGATACTCCGGAGAATGTTGCGCATTCATTGACGGGCTGAGACGCATAAGTTCGTGGTGTGCCGTCGAGGCCTTAGTGCCCATGATTTTTAGTAAGTTATGTTGTGCTCTGGAGGTGCCTCTTGATCTTCATCAAGTGGGAGATTGTTGGAAATGTATGCCTCAATCAATACAGGCTGAAACCTCCATTGGAGCCAAGTCGGTATGACATCCATCATGTCTGGCCGACTAGCAGATTGGTAACATCATGTTTTGTTCAGGTCACTGTGACTTAGCTTCTGTCTTGCCGAACGCTTTCACTGTGGAGCCTATCATTGTGACATAGAGCAGTCGGTGTGACCTCTTACCACTCGTAGAGATCTTTGGCTGACAGGCCATTCAATCGTGTATCGGGGAGACTCATCGCGACCATGGGCTTTGGGATAACCTTTAGCGGCTCGGTGAGAAGTCCGAGTGAATAGTTAAAGTCTTGCCAACGGGAATGCACTTGGGTTCATCAGAGTAACAATGGTTGTTTCATTATGATGTCTCGGCAATGTGCAAATGTCTCACCAATGGAGGCTCAAGTGTTGGTCATCGGAGTAACACAAAGGATCTTGGGGAGAGTTCTTAGCGATTGGAGGATGTCTTGCCGATAGCCTTTGGCTATCGGGGTAACACAAAGGGTTTCGAAGAGACATCTTGGTGATAATGTTAAGTTTTTTCGACTATCCTATGGTGCTCGGTATGACTTAAGTCTTCGGAGTAACTTTGATGACTCGGTATATGGTCTTAGCAAAAGATGATTGTCTGGCCAATAAGAACACTAGTATCGGTATAACATATGGAACTCAGTATGATCTCCTGGCGACATAAGAATGCTTTAGCGATAATCTCCTGAACTCGGTGTAGCACAAGGAGGCTCGTAGGGATGTCCTGGCGAGAGCGATACTCTTTCTAAAAGGAAAACTAAAGACGATACATGTTGTAAGCTCAGTGAAACATCTTGGCGATAATGATATCTCTTGGCGATATTGATATGAAGGTTATGTGGCATCGGCGAGACACTGTTAGTGTCTCACTGAGATGCCAATACAGTGCGAATTCTGTTGACCGTTTTTGACTATCCTATGTGGAGTCTCGTGGACCAATAGGAGAAGGTGAATCTGAATAGTTAGTAGGTAGTTCATTGTGATGGTTCTATGAGGAAGCTCGACGGACATGGAACAACAGGGATATACTCAGTGATTGCAGATTGTGCTTGGTTGGTTGCATCGATGGATTGTTGTGTGGTTGTATGATCAGTAAATGAAATCTAATCTGTAATGACTGTAGTTTGAAGGTTCCTGTACGAGATTGTTCATGGTGAATGCTACTGTAAACAGACACCAGAAAGATAAGTTTGTCATTTGTATATAATTTCCATTACTGTAATACAAAGTGATTTCTCTTGGTGTGGTGGGTTTTTTCTCCCATAAGGGTTTTCCCACGTATATCTGGTGTTCTTGTATGATTTTCAAATACTTTGTTTCTATTATTTACTTCATAGTGCATCTTAGTTGAACTATGATTGAAAAATTAAAAGTATATCTACTTTCTTCTCTGAGGTATTGACGTTAGGAGAATTGTTTCCGCATCTAATTTTCCTTGCAATGACAAATGTAGTCAAGGGGCCATTAATTTCCAAGATGTAGATTTACCTTTTGATTTGTTTTAGTATTTGACTGAATGGAAGGGTGTACTCCCTAAGGGGATCAGTGAGGATTATTTCCTCAAGCATATTGGCTACATGGTTGCAGACTCAAAGTGGACTTGAGTCCTTTTTTCCTGGGGAGTATGGTGCAAGGCACCATAGGTCTTTATGCAAAAATATTGCAAATTATTAGTCTTTTGTGATGTTAAGTCATTTTTGTTGGTAATAAGGTCTTTAATACCATTTTTTATTTTTTGGTGTGTCAATTGAGTCATTTGAGGTTAGTTGGTTAAATGTTGTCAATTTTACAAAAGTTGAAAAAATGTTGCACAAGCAATTTTTGCATTTTGTGTCTAAAAGGGAAGTTGAACCATTGGGGATTCAAAAGATAGTTGGGAATGATTGAATTTTTTGTTGTAATGTTTAAATACACCTTGGAATGGTTGAGACAAGGTTTTGGTGATGACTTGAAGATTGAACATCAATAAAAACTTTGTTTTATGCATTCTTACATTGGTTTTTGCTACTACACATTGTGGTGCGGCCTTGTACAGCTTGAAAGTGATCTAAAATCCATTAGAATAGATAATGTATTGAATATTTTTTATATTACATTTGGTTTCATATGATTTCATTAAGTTTGGAGTAAATTAGAGCCAATTTACTAAAAGGTGCTTGAAACCCTCATTTAGGGTGTGTTTTGATAGAAAATCATGAAGTTCTTCCCATTCCATCAATGAACCAGCCTTAAAATAAATGGAATGGGTGTATATATGTTGATTTTTGTGTTCTAGATGTTTGTAGGAGTAAGGGGTGAAGATTAGCGCAAGATTTTTTGATTCCCTAGGTAGAAACCCTCATGTTTTGGGCATAGTAATTGCATAGGAGTTAGGGTTTGAAGAAAAAATCGTAAGTAGTGATTGAAATTGCTTAAATGGGGGTTTGGTAACCATCATATGATGTTTATAAGCCATAGGAATGGAGATTTGAACCCTGGAGTGTGGAAACCAGTGTTGTGACCTAGTGGAATAAGCCTAATTAGGCCTACTTGTAGTGTAGCAATCAATTTTTGAAGGCTTTGTTACAAAGTAAGCATATCTAAAAAGTTGATATTTTCTAAAATGGAAAAAATGGTATCTTAAATGGTGATTAGATTCTAGGTTTAAGGCCTAGTTTGGAAATTATGTTGGGAAAATCAATTGTGGAGTACTACTAGGAAAGTAGGAAGATTGTGAGAGACACCCATCAAATTAGGGTTCTAGAATTGTAAAGTTTTGTTGGATTGACTTAGTTTGAAGACAACCACCTTGCTATGTATCACTTGGAGTAATCGTTTTACCTATTACGGTTGTAAATGCTACCTTACAAACTCGTATTCATGTTATGGCTCATGATCTCTCATTTAATCTTCTTCTAGGAAGGTCGTGGATTCATGAGATGCATGTGGTACCTTCTACAGTTCATCATAAAATGAAATATGTTTACAAAAAAAAAGTGTACACATTGGATAGTGATAATGAGCCTTATATTGTCTTACAACTTGATAAAAACAAATACAACCCCTTGAAAACATTAACACCAACTACACAATTGGAACCCATGCAACAAAAAGACAAAGAAAATCAAATTGAGTAAGTCACGAAGCCATTAGAAGATTATTGGGGTTCCTTTGATTTCAAAAATACATTCATGGGAGAATAAAAAATCATAAAAAAAGATTCAAACAAGAGAAAATAAAAAGTGGTAATGTCAACAAAAAATTCAGACGACCCTTCAAAAGCATCCACTTCAACCACTTTATAATAAAAAGAAAATTATACAATAAACTTTGATGAAATTGACTATCAACAACCACCAAATCCAAAAGAAATGAAAAAACTTTATGGAAGAGGTTATGAGCTTATAAAACAACTTGAATATAGTGGAAAAGGATGTGGTGCTAGAGAACAAGGTATCTGTGTCCCTATAGAGCCTCACACTCAAGAAAATACTAGTGGTCTTGGTTATTGTCCCTCAAAACAAAAGCCTTCATTCAATGTCAACACCATCACAAAAATATTCCTCCAAGACAACTTTAACTTTGGTACATCCTAAACTAATAGATATCTCATTAAATATGTATCAAGTTGAAACTTTATTTACTCATCATAATAAATAACCTTAGTTGTTGCTCCTTGTCATGCAATAGTTGTAGGATCATAACATACTTACTATTGCATGTTTTTCTTTCATCACAAGTCATTCCCTTTTTGCAAGGAGCAACATATCACCATCCATTCTGGGATCACCTTTGTCCTGCACTAAGTGGGGGCAAGGGGTTAGGTAGTCTTGTCCTCACATGTCACATGTTTTTTCCTCTTTTGGTTAGTTGATCACCTTTCATGTATATAAGAGAAAGCTTGGGATGTGGACAACATGCCTTAAGTTGGCTTACATTGACGTACTAAGATATACATTTTGGGGGCAACACTCTTTTCCTTTTTCATGTTTGGCTACTTTAAAGTAATTGCTCACAACATGGTGTTAGCAATTTCTTTAAAGTGGGGGCATACATTGGCATTATTTTGGCATGATTTCATTTTCATTTGTGTTTCATTATGTGATTTTCTTTCCTCTTGCAATGAATCTCTTTTTCTTGGTGGTGTCATTGGGTTTGATTTCCTCCAAGAGAGTGATATTTCTTTGAGTTGTCCTCTCTTGGAGACATTAGTCACAATGTTCCCTAAGCAGAGTCCTTGCAGGAACTAAGAAAAATCCCTTTGAATATCTCTCTTTCTTGTTGCATTTTTCCTTTTTGTACCTTATTAAAGTCATGAGGGTATGGCTTTGATATGGTCCCTAGGGCTCACCTAGTGAACACCTAGATTCACTAGCTCTTGTGAGCATGCATTTTTCTTTTTGTCTTTATCATAGTCATGAGGGTATTCACTAACTCTTGTGTGCGTGTATTTTTCTTTTTGAATATCTCTCTTTCTTGTTTCATTTTTTGTTTTTGTACCTTATTAAAGTCATGAGGGTATGGCTTTGATATGATCCCTGGGGCTCACCTAGTGAAAACCTAGCTTCACTAACTCTTGTGAGCGTGCATTTTTCTTTGATATGGACCTCTTGAGGCTCACCTAGTGGACACATAGCTCCCACTAGCCCTTGTGAGTGTGTGTTTTGTTTTCATAGTGGATAGTGAATTACACTTGCAAACCTTTCGAACAAACAACCTCGACTCGGTCCACCACATTGGATGGCTAGTTTAAGCTTGATCCATGGAATTTTCCTTTTGTTTTCTTTTTTTTATTTTCCATTTTTTATCTTTGATGGTGCATGCTGGCGATGTGGTTATGGCTTCATATATCATGTGCATGTGTTCCTTTGTGCCTATGTTGGTTTGTCATAGGATCTTGATCCTGGGAGATTGATCATCCCTCTTGATTGTTATCATCTTATCTTACTAACATTGGTACATTTGAACCCCTCTTGATTGTGTGGTTGGCTATTTTAGTGTGAGTTTAAAGCAATTTCATCCTCTCACTAAAGTGGGGGCTAAATGTAGTGTATTAAAATGCACACCCTTGCATTTTCACACTTGTTTGGGCCCACCTTGTTTTATTTATGCTTCTTTATGGCTTAATTGGTCCTATTTTGCATCCATAAGCCCTATGAACTATATATTTTTATGGATAATCCTGACAAACATCAAAAGATAATGATCATTTAATGATTCTATCTATGTCCCTGATTTGTGGAGTGGGACTAAAACACCACTTAAGGCGTCTTTGTCCTCCATGGGTCTTGGGACCCTGATTTTGAATGTACCTAAAAAGGTCCTTTTTTGGAGTCTATGCCATGAAATTTGAGCCTTGGGACTAAGACGCCACCTAGGGCGTTTTTGTCCTTCTTGGCTTATTTCAGGACTTAATTTCAAATTCTAGCATAATTTAGCCTCCTTTAATTAATGCTCTCATATGTTGGCTTGGTGTGGTGTAATTTCGGGATATTAAGCATGAATAAGTATAAATACAAGGTTCCTTCACTCATTTTCAATCAATACTTTTGTGAGAGCATTCATCATAGCAAAATTGAGTCCACAAGAGCATTCAAGAGAAATTCATCAACTATTTGGAGCCATCATCAAGATTCAAGCATCATATCAAGGGTTTAGTGCATCCATTCATGTTGTTGAGCCAAGATTGTGGATGTAACATTGAAGATCTATTTGCAACCATTGTTCACATCATATCTAAGGATCTAAGATCTACATCTTTATGGCCTCTACATGGTAGATTGCAAATTTTCTTCACAAGACATCATACAAGGTGATATCACTTACATATTTCATGTTTCATGTTTCATTTCATCATTTGGTTTAATTAACTACAAGGGATTTGACCAAGGAAAACCCCTATCCCTTAACAATCAACAAGTTTTTCCATCTTGTGTGTTTGTATTTGCAGATCTAGGTTGAAGACTTGAAGATCCTTTAAAGTGAAAAGTTGTCAAAATTGTAAAGTTGCATTGCCAAAGGACCTTAGATCTAGAGAGAGGAAAGTACAAAAATCAACCCTCAAGACACATTCAAAAAGTTCAGAAATTTAGAATAGGACTAATACGCCACCTAGGGAGTCTTAGTCCTCCACAAGGTAATTTTTAGAGATTCTTCAGGATTCTGTTTCAGCATCCAAAGACTCTGTATTTTCCCCAAAAAATAGCAGCGGGACTAATACACCACTATGGGTGTCTTAGTCCTCCACAACATCTTTTGACAGCTTCTTTGCATTTCTGAAATCCTCATAAAATATTCAAACTTCCCAGGTACACATACCCTAACTTGGTGTAGCTTAATTTCATCATTTGTACTCATTATTTGACTTGCATTACTAGGTTTTTGTGAGTTGAATGTTAAAATGTCTTTTCCAAGTATTTTCTTGGTGGTGAACCCCTTATAACTCAAAGAACCCCCTCCTAGGTCCTTACTAATTGAGAATTGACTCACCTTGTGAAGTTGTTATTCAATCCAATTGGGACTACTAGGACAATAGTGAATGGTTGGATAGAAAAGTGTGATATGTTTAAGGTATCTAGTTTTCTATTCATCACTTTGTCTTTTTTGTGATTGTCAAAGATGCTACAAAGTTAACAATTCTAGGATTATCATATGTAACAAGATTTATTTCCTTTTATTTTTCTATGAGAAATGGTGATCTCTCTTGGTTTATGGGGAGCATATCCAAACCTCCATCCTCGAGTGCTTCAGAGAGGTTTTCACCCTCAAATACGTCCTATATTTTTACTTTTTCATGGTCTAGAGGCACCTTTCGAGTTTCACCTAGAGACCTATTCTTTTTATTTTTCTCATTTTTGCGAAAAGAGAATGGAGTAGAATCCCCAAAATAACCTGTGATATAAATTTCTATGATAAATTGAACCTTAAATTATCCCCACTTGGTATTCCTTCTTGAAGTCCCATAGACCCAACTATTGTTGATGCAGAGACAAAGGAAGAAAACACCTTCTTACTCTTCACTTGACAAAAATCAGAATCCCCTTTGTTAGCCAATTCATTCAAAGTCACATTTCCTTTACAAACCTTGACTCAATACAATAAAATCCTATTTTAGAGCTCCAAACTCCCATCCAATCTCTCAAACACCCTTGACAACATTAAAAAGGCTTTCTTAGTCCTAATCTTCAATGTATATAACATAAATATAAGAAATTTCAAAATAGGTTGTCATGATAGAAATTAGCCCATCTTAGGCCACTAACACACCAAATCTATCCTCCAATCCCATTACTCTTTGTGAAATTCATGAAAAAATGGATTTATTCCTGCACAAATGATCTAGACCATCCTCTAAACTTTATTCAAGACATTTATTCAAATGACTATTCAAGACCTTCTTTTACTGTCCCAAAGTGGCTACACTTACTTTGTCTAGGAAAGATAGTCATTGAATAATCACCATAACTTGTAAAGATTCCAACCCATCCTATGATGGATTCATCTATTCCCTAACATCCTCACAAACCAAAAGACTCATTGAAGGAATTAAGAAATACGCTCAAAACTCACAAATTCTACTGTATTTTTTTCTTTACCAGTCCCTTTCACACTAGGCTTAATGGTTTTAATGCCTCCACACTCAAAAAAACCAAATAAGCACTTGCAATAGGTTAGATAAGGTTTAAATATTCTATTGGAAACACCAAGATCCCTTTTTGATATATATTTACATAAACCCTAGGCTATAGTTCCCTTTACTGCCCTATTTCAGACTATGCACATAGATTTATAGTCATCTCTTCAACTTTTGCACCTTAAACCCTTAGCCTCTTAACTCAACCCCTAAACAATATGAAAGCATATTCCACAAGGAAAAAATTCACCAAATTTGGAGGAGTTTAAATGGATACAAGAGAAAACAATTTTATCCCTTTACTGTTTACCCTAATGAGGGTTTGGAACTGTCTTCACAAAAAACTCAATATCTTGCTCAAAAGATAACCAAAATGCATGAAAATAGATTCATATGGAAGGTGATTGGAGGACACAACACTTCCAACCAATTTTTCACACTTTACAGTCCGTACAACTCCGTACAAATTCCGAACATA
Source organism: Sequoia sempervirens (assembly GCA_007258455.2). Lineage (NCBI taxonomy): Eukaryota > Viridiplantae > Streptophyta > Pinopsida > Cupressales > Cupressaceae > Sequoia > Sequoia sempervirens. The sequence continues at coordinate 67,754,195 of VDFB02000007.1, forward strand.
GAGAATTTCTAGAGAAAATACAGAAAAACAGTGCTTTATTCTTTTATTTCTCAAAACTTCAATCACCCTCAAAGTTCTCAATGCTACAAAAGCCTTTTTAAAGGAATTCCAACTAAATTTAAGCCTACTAACTACCTCCTAATGCCTAAAACCACCTAAGACCCCCTTCTATGCAACTTTTACATAATAAATGGTAAGTTGGCAACTTTTTACATTTGTTCAAATTTTGACAAAACATTGAATGTTGACCCCTCAAATATATGAAAATGACTCAAATAACATTATTAAAAAGTGGAAACAACAATATTGAATCAAATTCCAAGAATTGCTTCAAGGATGCCTAATTATGCCAAGGTGATCTTGCACCATACTCTTGACCAAAAAGATTTCAAGTCCACTTGAAGTTGATGTTGCCAACAAAATTGCTTTCTTGATATGCTCTGCCACTGATCTACTTCTTATCACCTTCATTTTCACCTTGGGTTTAAACTTGTCCATGAAAATTAGTTGTATACCTTGCTCTTCCTCTGGAATCAGATTCTTCACTCCTTTATACATCACAAAATCATGCTTCTCCCTTTGTCCTTTAACCTGCAAATAATTCTTTGTCCAAAGCATTAGTAACACAATAAAATGAAACAAACTTTCTACCATAGTACCTCCATCATTTTTCAATTCCTTGCAAACCTTCAAGATTAATCCATCCAAGATCTGCTCTTCATCCAAACTTATTACTAATTCAAGGTCTTCAACATCTGAAACTAGGTCTATGAACTTTGTCCTCTCTTCATCTTCATGCCTTGGAATACCTGCAACATCTTCATCAATGAATTCTTCCCTTGCATCTTCAAAGGCTTCTTTCTCTTTCATCCTTATTTCCCTTCTCCTCTTCTTGATTATCTCCCTTATAGGCCTTGTGACTCTTCTCTTTATCTTCAAGTGCCAACTTGTTTCCTGCTTCATCATTTGTTTTATCTTCTTTATGGATTCTAAGAACTCTTTATCCATCCTTTCTATCTCTTGTTTTATCTCAGCAATCTCTTTATCAAACTTTTCTTGTCTCTTCTTCTTCTTTCTCTCTTCCTCTTCCTACAAGTGTCCTCTCAAATTCTCCATCTCTTCTAGATGATCTCACAACTCTCTCTACCTTTACAATGGCATCAACCAAGTTCTTATGACCTGCAAACAACCAACAAACCACACAACTACAAAACCACAACTCACAAATCAACTTATCATCCCAAATATTTCTTGGGCTCTGATACCAAACTGATGTAGAGACAAAGGAAGAAAACACCTTCATAATCTTCACTTGACAAAAATCAGAATCCCCTTTATTATCCAATTCATTCAAAGTCACATTTCCTTTACAAACCTTAACTCAATACAATAAAATTCTATTTTAGAGCTCCAAACTCCTATTCAATCTCTCAAACACCTTTGGCAACATTAAAAAGGATTCCTCAATCCTAATCTTCAATGTATGTAACATAAATATAAGAAATTTCAAAATAGGTTGTCATGACAGCAATTAGGCCATCTTAGGAAACTAACACACCAACTCTATCCTCCAAGCCCATTACTCTTTGTGAAATTCACAAAAAAATGGATTTATTCCTACACAAATTATCTAGACCATCCTCTAAACTTTATTCAATAAATTTATTCAAATGACTATTCAGGACCTTCTTTTACTATCCCAAAGTGGATACACTTACTCTGTCCAGGCAGGACAGTCATTGAATAATCACCATAACTTGTAAAGATTCCAACCACTATCTTGTGATGGATTATGTAACGTCTAGAAAAATGCAGAAGAAATAGATTAGAGCAAACATGCAATGCAAATCTAAAACTCTAATGCAATCTAAGTTAAGCAACAAAGAACAAAGGAAAGCTAAAACGTAAATAAACTAAACAATCTCACCCAATATGTACATAATTCCATGTATCATCTCAATTGCCCTTCTCCATTTTTTCGATGTAATATAATTGCCCTCAGATTTTTGAAAGTCCGTGCAAGTATAGCCTATGATAGTGATTTAGCAAAACATCGAAGATTCAAGATAATTTAGTCATGCGATTTCGAGAGAGATTGGAATGAAGAATGACAGATCAATTTATAGAAAATTGATTATTCGAACGACAGGCCAGGATCGAAAGACCAACAGACGGTTGAGATCAACATATTAGACATGTATTATGATAGCTGTTAGTAGTGACATGAATGATACAAATTAGAAATAGAATTAAAGATTAAATAAATGATTTAATCTTCAAGTTTGGTATTCGAAAACAGAAGAATTATCTTTGCATTACAAAGATAAAGATTGATTAAAGCAACTCTTGTTCGAATGCACGCACAAAATTTAATTAATTAAATAGGAATATTTAATTAATCTACATGTACACACAATTGAGTTAGCACTAGATGACTGAATGATATGATGAAGAGATTACTCAAGAAAGCCACTTAGACATTAAATCAAGAGTTAACTGAGCGATTTAAATAAATGTTTGAGTCGAGTAAGAGTGAATACTTAGATAATTTGCACAATTATCTAAATATAGAGGAATGCATTAAAATTGGATTTATGAATTAAATAATTCATTTAATTCAAGATTTGATATTTGAAGGATAATTAAATAAATAAGATTTATTTAATTAAGTGATGAAGGGATTAAATGAATAATTAAATAAATAAAGAATTTATTTAATTATAGTTGAAGTATGATAAAGAGTAAAATAAATAAGAATTTATTTAATTTGACAAGAACGATAAGGTTAATTAGTAACATAATTAAATAAAAAATGTTTATTTAATTAATTAGATAGAATAAAGAAAATGTGAATTAATTAAATAATTAAGATTATTTAATTAATAGAAGAAATGAAGACCTTAGAGAATAATTAAATAATTGACATTATTTAATCATGACCATGAAGAATACAAATTATGAAGAATATTGAAGTCACAGGCTTAAACCAGATTTCGGTGTCTACATTTGCCCCTCTTTGATACAATGTCATTTTGGTGTTGTGTCAAAGAAAATCAATAAAAATATGCCCCAGTGTAAACAAGTGAAGGTATGCCCCCTTGAGAAAATTGACAAATTTTCGAAAAAAAAAAGAAAAATTTGGAAATGATCCCGATTAGTCCATTGGATAGCTAGAAATGTATTGGAGTTGACAGAATTGAAGTTGGAAGTGGTATGGACGGGTACGGGTCAATTTAAATTGGAAATTGACGCGGCCAGTAGAAAAAGAATGCCACCAAAACCCTAGGTATAAATAGAAATTGGGGTAAAAACATATTCATTTTAACCCACATAGCTTTGAGATTTGATATTTTTCTTTGCACCCACAACAAAGATGTCTCCTATTTCGAACACCCACCACCGAGCATATAGGATCCAGAATTTCAAGCGGCCAGCCGATGCGGACCCCCAGGTATGTACCTTAAACTTGACTTGTGAATTTTTTATCTACGCAAGTTTTTATGCATTTATTTGCTATTTTTGTTATGGGTCATTTTAGTGAAAAGCCACATGTGAGTGCGCAATCGACGCATTTCTAAAATCACGTAGATAGTTAGCGTAGGGATTCTGCGGTTCAATGCATTTGTATTTTAGTTCAACGCATTTGAAATAACAATGCATATGTATTTAAAATAGCTGCATGTGTTTATTTTTCAACGCATTTGCATTTATTTCGACGTAGTTGTTATTTGATTTACGCAGTTGCAAAGGATATTTGATTTATGCAGACGCATTTGTAAGTTTGCACGCATTTGCATTTTAAAGTGACGCAATTGAAAAAAATTGACGCATATGTGAAATTGAACTACGCATGTGGTTTTCTGCAACAAATTTGTAAAAGAATGACACATGTGCAAAAAAATGACGCATTTGCAAAATAATGAAGCATTGGAATAACATTTGATTTATTCCCTTGCATTAGAATAGATGTTTGATGCTGACATGACACATGTATAATGCTATTGCAGGTTGTTTTAGACACTGTATATATGCGAGAGTCAAGACCTACAACTTTTTGCTTCCAAGATAGCTTATGGAGTGCAAAGCGATGATTCTTATGGCACCTAGGTCTTCTACATGTGACAGACATGCCCCAGATTCAGGCAAACCGAGGTCTACTAACAGCGTTGTGCGAGCGATGGCACTTAGAGACTTCCTCATTTCACCTGCCTACTGTAGAGGCGACAGTCAACTTAGAGTATGTCTACAAGATTTTGAGACTTCCCATCAAAGGCACGAGGGTGAGGTACAATACCCAGAGGGGTGTCACCGAGATGTACATATACTACCCTCATGTCGACATCAGATAGTTAGGGTTTGATCATTAAGAGATCAAATGGCGTGTATTGGCACAAAGGTATAGGCAGTTGGACTATCTATTATGTACATTGATAGGTGGGATAGTGCTTCCTGACCATCGAGGTCATGGTTTTCCTATGGGTTGGGGGGAGATGTTGATAGGTATGTTAGAGTGACGAGAGGTATATGCTTGGGGTCCCTATCTCCTTGGCATGTTATACTTCCACCTGCAAGATATAGCCTATTGAGAGGCTCAATCCATGAGTTGTGGTACCACGCTCCTGATGGTATGGGCGTGGGAACACATTGCCATTTTTTCGGCCACCGGTTACAGTTGATGTACAACATGGAGCTCCTTATGCCTTTCGTTATGCGGGGGTGAACACTCAACACCACATGGGAGATACTTAGTATTTCAGGCATGCCATTGATACTATGGTTCAGTTTACATGGAGACCATACCTGGGATGTGTAGAGGGGTCAGACAAGGATGAGCATTTTCCTTTTTGCCGCTAGACTCAATACCTGATTGGGCAGACTGTTTCACATGTCCACATTATTGAGTGAAATTTTCCAGATCGTGTATTGTGGCAGTTCGGAGAGGTACAGGATGTGTCGAGAGGACGGGCTGAGTTCGTGAGGTCTTCACGAGAGATCCCCCTATGGGGTCTAGAGATTCCAGTAGCCACTATGGAGGAAAATATTGATGGATTGCAGGCAGTTCCATGGGGATGGAGAGATGGTATAGCAAACCCAAGTACCATAGAGGCTTATGATCAGTGGTGGGCCATGCATAGGCCGATTCCCCTTACAGATCTAGGTCAGGCTACGCCGATAGAGTGGCGAGGGACAAGACCGCGTGGCAGGCATGGCAGAGGCAGAGGTTGGAGAGGTGGAGGGGACTATGGTGATGATGGAGATGGTGGTGGAGGTGGTTGGCGAGGTGGTAAGAGAGGGAGGCATGGATGGAGGGGACAAGGGCCACCATTATCACTGATTTGTGAGGAGGGACGAGGAGAGGAGGATGTGGGCATGCCAGATATTGGCAGAGGTGGGGATGAGGTGCATGTTGAGATTGGCGGAGAGGAGGAGCATCTTGTAGAGGAGGCCATTCTAAAGGTTCCTACAGAGGAGGAGGCAGACAAAGAGGAGGCAGAGATTGATGCCCTTGGCTTACTGGGTGCTTATCAGGATAATGATGAGGAGGATGATGATCATGAGTGGGAGATCAGAGATAGGATTCTAGAGGAGTTAGAGGATGAGGATGATGGTGTACCGAGGGTGAGACAGGTTGACATAGAGGCAGTTGATTCTGACACTACCACACTTCGGGCCTAGGTTGCATCCTTGGAGGAGTAGATGAGGGTGATGATGTCTGAGAGAGATTTGTTACAGATGGAGATGGACAGAGCCATCATGGATAGAGATTAGGCCATATCTCGGAGGTAGGAGAATGATCAAAGATTCACAAAGATTAGAGCACTATGTAATGGGCCAGTAGCTGCATTTTCCAGAGAGTTAGTTAGATCTGGGGAGAGGGAGGCTTATTATCGAGATTTATATGAGACAGTGGTTCCTCCAGAGAGATGAGCCTCAAGCTATTCAAAGGCATGCAGTGGGAGGTCTTAGACTAGGACCCACTCTAGGATAGTTAGCATAGAGGGTGTTGATCATTCACGCAGAGCTGGTCCATATGACAGGCCCCACTTAGGTCACAGGTCATCAAGTTCTCGATATCAATCATCCACACACTCTATCCATGATAGCAGTGGTAGTTCAGGATAGGGACACTTCTTGATATGTACCGATACATTGTATTATGATTATATATCGTGCAGGCTTCCATATTTATGATACATTATGACATTGTGATGTGATACAAGTTTGAGGGATATATATATATGATTTTGGCAGCGATTCTCATGATATTCAGTTCTATTTATTGATTATGCAATCATTTATTTGTACATGTTATGTTTATATGATATGCCTTGTGATGGATGATCGTATCTACTTTATGATGTGTTTATGTAGCCTATGATATGATGTTGATTCTATGTGATGTATGCATTTTATAGTTGAGATACAAAATGATGTTATACGTACAATACTTTCTACATGTGATGCTATATAGATGTCACATGGTGTATGTATTTACATTTGTTATGTACATGGAATTCTTATGATATGTAATCTATGATGAAAATGTCTATTATGCCATGATGTCCTAAATATAATAAATGCCTATATGTTTTTATATTTTCTAATGCAAGATGTATATATGATTGACGATGTATGATTTGGAAATGATATTTTCTAACATGAATGTGTATGCAGGATGATTTATATTGTTGTGTGTCACAGGACTCTGTCATAATGCAAGAAAGAAGAACTGTTAGTGTGGAAAGAAAGATTGAGAAATAATGAAAGAAATGTTATAGATGTTAGTATTAGCAATCTTTGATGTTTCGTTATATCACAAAAGATGTTGCACTTTATCATCATTGGGCGGGACTAATACAAATGGAGAAAAACACCATGATATGACATAGATCAAGGTGTGCAAGGTCATCTACTTGCTAACAGCAAATAGTCACAGAAAAGGATTGTCGTTAACTCATACTAAGGGCACAAGTTGCCCTAGTCGTTTTGTCAACACAAACCACAGACAACAAACAAAGTAAAAGATGGGTCATGAGACGTCATCGCTCCTCTAAATCCTTCATGGTACATCCTTGAGGAAACTAGTAACATGACTCAAAATAAAATTTAAAAGATAGTTGACAGACAACAATCAAAGAAAATAGAATTATGATACATCATTGCTTCTCTAAATCCCTCATGGGACATCCTTGAGAAAGCTAGTAACATAATTCCCATCATAAAGTCAAATGAAATGATAATATAAATAAGCCATAAAGTCAACAAGCTAGTAAAATATTTTCCAAAACTTGATCTTGTTTGTTTAATTAGTTTTGATTGATAGAAGGATTGATTGATAGAGCTTGATTTTAGGAGATACACATACCGGATAAGACTTTGAGTCTGGTTTCAATGTTATGACTATCTATATAAGGAATGACAAAGCCTGGTTTCAGAAAGACATGTATTGTATAAGACATTGAGTCAGATGTCATTGATGTGATAACCTGTGTAAGGCTATGTTTGATCGTTTGACAATGTCAATTATGCAGGAAAGACTCATCCTGTATAAGATATAGATTGTTTTGCTGATATCAGTATTTAGGAAGGACTCATCCTAAATAAGACACAAGTTGATTGTTTTGATGATGTCTGTTTCTAGGAAGGACACATCCTATAGCAAATAGTAGTTGATCTATTTTGATTGTTTCGTTTAGCAAGTTGTTTGATTTGACTTAGAGACATTGCTGACTTGTTCACCAGATTGATGCATGACATGATACGATGTGTGGAAAATTGACTATGTGTGATGAAAAACCCTAAAGGACTGACCTAGTGCGGCCTCGGGGGCTCATCGATTGATGGCCTTTCCTATGTTATACACATAGAGACCTCATAGTTCAACTTGACTTTGACTAACACAGCTGACTACAAATAGAAGACGTGTGTGATAGTGAATGTGATGAACCATAATGGACTGACCTAGTGTGGCCTCGGGGGCTCATCGATTGATGGCCTTGCCTATGTTATACACACAAAGACCTCATAGTTCAACATGACCAATGACCTTGCCATATAGACATATGGATTGAATAATAATTTTATACAGACAAACCTAAACAAACTGACCTAATGCCTCAGGGGCACATCGACAGATGGCCTTGCCTACGTCCAATCGCAGAGGCAACGTAACTAATGACAAAGACTGAAAAATGCGACTGACTTTGACTCTGTATTTGGATTTTTGACATATTTTGATTTTTTTGTCTTTTTGAAGTTTTCTGATGTTTTTGTGTTTTCTCAAGTCATTTTGTGATGTTTTTAAATTTTTCTATGGTTTGACATCGTCAACACAACTGATGGAAGAATCGATATGATGCACGTCAAGTGTTTGCCCCCAGTCGAGTATAAGACCAATTGATTATGAATAAGGTAAAATTGGGGGATATGAAATGCACTCGATATCAATCGTTCAAGGTTATGGGAAAGACTACCACTTATTATGAATGGTATATACAAGTGATGGATGGGAAAGATAAGTCATATGTACAAGGAACAGGTAGTATATACAAGGATAGGGTGTATGTACAAGGATACAGACTATGTATATAGGGACATGGACTATGTATAGGGTATGATAGATTAGAATAATAGTAGACAAAGGAGTAGAGTCAACTACACAAGGTGCTTGTTTGCTAGGTTTTCACCATGGTACTTATCCAAAGCGCCACCGAAGTGGTTTTCACTATTGGATGAATTATTTGTCCTTACTATTTTCTGGATTTTCTAATTTTAAATTTTTTATTTTTATTTTTTTTGTGTTACCAAGATGCCTATGTGCTAGGTTTTCACCTTGGTAACGTTTTTTTTTATTTTTATTTTATTTTTGGCTAATTAAGACAAGGGTCTCAGAAGCTAGGCATAGAACTTCTTCATATGAAGACTATTGATTGGCAAGGACAATGGTTCCCCTTTAGAAGTAGAGAGTTGGTACACTCCTAATCCAAAGGCTTTTGCAACAATATAAGGTCCTAACTAGTTTGGTTCAAACTTTCCTAGTTTTTCTCTTTTTGCTTGATTCTTCGGGTTCTCCATTAAAACTAGGTCACCAATGTCAAAGTTTTTGTTCAAGACCTTCCTGTTATAGCTACGACGAAGGAAATTCTGATATGCTTGGAGATGGTCTAGTGCCTTCTTTCTTCGCTCATCTAGGAATTCTAGCTCATGGATTCTCGATACTCGGTACTCTTCATCATCAATGTGCCCTTTCAAGGATACCCTCAGGGAAGGAATCTCAACCTCAATAGGAAGAATGTCTTCAGAACCAAATACTAGTGAATAGGGAGTGGCACTAGTGGGAGTATAGATACTTGTGTGGTAGGCCCATAAGGCAAGATTAAGTTGTAAATTCCAATCACGGCCAGCATCATTGATAGTCTTTTTGAGGATTCTAATGATGGTTTTGTTAAATGCCTCTGCTTGGGTGTTACCTTGTGGGTAGTATGGAGTGGAAAAGTGATTTTGAATATGAAATTCATCACAAAGATGGAAAAATTCTTGATTCTTAATTGGGTGGCCATTATCAGTGATTATGGACTAAGGGACACCATACCGACAGATGATATAGTTCAGGATAAACTTAGAGATCTGTGTGCCAGTAATGTATGTCATAGGAATAGCTTCGATCCACTTCGTAAAGTACTTAGTGGCAGTAGTGATGAATTTGTGGCCATTAGATGATGTGGGGTGGATCTTACCTATGAGGTTGAGTCCCCATTGGGAAAAGGGCCATGGTGATGTTATAGGATGGAGCTCCTGTTCCAGTGCATGTATCAAGTCTCCATGAACTTGGCATTGACGACATTTCTTTACAAAGACATATGAGTCCTTTTCCATAGTAAGCCAATAATAACCCAATCTCATAATCTTTATGGCTAAGGTAGGACCGCTAGAATAGGAACCACATATACCCTCATGCACCCCATGCAAGGTTGCTTGTGCTTCAATAGAATCAAGAAATCTCAATAGGGTATTATCTAAGGCACATCTATATAGGGTGTCTCTGACGATGGTGTATTTGGCTGACTTGCGGAGGAATGTCCTCTGTTGGTTGTTTGACAAGCCAGTGGGTATGATTTTGGCATGAAGGTAGTCATAGATTTCTTTGTACCATGGGGAATCAGGACCAACAATGTCACACACCATTTTAGAATCTAGGATATCGTAGGTTGGGACCAAAAGCTATTCTACCAAAAACTCAAACTTAGGCATGTTGTTAGGAATGTCTAGAAGTGATGCAATTCTAGCCATAGCATCTACTGCCCTATTTAAAACATGAGGTATCTGATGAAATTCAACTTTGTCAAAGTACTCTTTAAATCTATTAGCCATGCATTTGTATGGAGAAAGCTTCTCATCCTTAGTCTCATAATCATCATTCACCTATCTGATTACTAGTTGAGAATCACCATATACCTATAGGTTCTTAATTTTCCACTTGACTGCCATGTGTAACCCTATCACTAGAGCTTCATACTCTGCTATGTTGTTAGTACATGGGAATGCAATACTAAATGACTTAGGGATGGAATCACCCTATGGTGTGATAAATAGTAAACCAACCCCTGAGCCATGATTTGTATGTGAGCCATCAAAGTATAGTTTCCATGTTGTGTTTGTGTCAATGGTGAATATAAACTCATCAAGAAAGTCTGCAACTAATGGGTGATCTACTTGTATTGGTGTGTTGGCTAACTAATCAGCAATGACTTGTCCTTTAATATCCTTTCTCCACATACTGGATATCATATTCACTAAGTATCATAACCCATTTGGCCAATCACCTTATTAATGTTGCCTTGCTGAGAAGATATTTCAAAGGATCTATTTTAGCAATCAACATTGTTTGATGGTTTAGCATATAGTGCCTTAGTTTTTGGGTAGCAAATACTACTGCAAGATAGGAACGTTTAATGGTACTATAGTTGAGCTCATAACCTACCAAAGTCTGACTAATATAATAGACTGCCCTTTCATGACCTTCATCATCATTCTGTGCAAGCAATGCTCTAAGTGATGACTGGGTTGTTGTAATATAAAGAATCAATGGTCATCCTTCAATAGGTGGCATTAAGACTGGTGGTGTGAGTAAATATTCTTTAATCAGTTGAAAAGCCTCTCCGCACCTAGCTTTCCATGCAAAGGGTACCCCTTTCTTAAGTAGATGTTGAAAAGGATGTGTCTTATCTGCTAACTACACTACAAACCTTCTGATGGATTGCAGTCTTCCTTGTAATGTCCTTAGTTGACTGATATTAGTTGGTGGGGGCATGTCTATGATTCCTTTCACCTTGGCCGAATCCACTTCAATGCCTCTTCTGGAAATGATATAGCCTAAAAGCTTACCTGACTTGACTCCAAACACACATTTCTTGGGATTGAGTCTCACTTTATACTTCTCTAGCCTTTGAAATATCTTGTCTAAAACCTGTAAATGTTTTTCCCTTGTCTTGGATTTAACTATAAGGTCATCGACATAATCCTCCATTAGAGTGTGTACTAGATCATGAAAAATGGTGGTCATGGCACGTTGATAGGTTGCTCCAGCATTTTTGAGTCCAAATGGCATAACATTTCAACAATACATTCCCCAAGGACAAGTGAAAGTTGTCTTAGGTTGGTCTTCAGTTGCAATTTTGATCTGATTATATCTTGAAAATCCATCCATAAGGGACATCTCATACCCTGCTGTCATGTCCACTATCATGTCTATGTTAGGCAAAGGGAAGTCATCCTTAGGACAAGCCTTGTTGATATCTCTAAAATCGGTGAAGGTGCAGATGCCCCCTGCTGGTTTAGTGACTAGTACAAGATTGGAAATCCAATCTGCATAGTCGATTGATCTAATGAAACCAACGTTCAATAGTTTCTTGAGTTCTGCCTTAACTAGTAAAGCAATTTGTGGATGCATTTTCCTCAATTTTTGTTTCACTAGTTTGACACTTGGTTGTAAGGGCAAGTGATGTAGAACAAGTTCAGGATCCAACCCAGGAATGTCTGCATATGACCAGGAAAAAATTATCTGTCTCTGTGCAAAGAAGTTGTGGAATTATGGTTGTTCTTCTGTTGTCAATGACGTTGCAAAATAAACCAGTCGAGGATTCTCTTTTGTGCCTATGTTGACTTCTATTGATTCTTCAACAAGCATGGGTGAATTTTCCTGTCTAATGGGGATAATGTTCAAACCTCCATCTGTAGGTGCCTTAGAGAGGTTTTATCCTTCGGATGCATCCTTTATTTTTACTTTTTCATTGTCTAGAGGCACCTTTCAGTTTTCACCTAGAGACTCGTCCTTTTTACCTTGTTTATTATTTTTCTCATTTTTGCGACTGGAGGGTTGAATAGATTCCCCAAAATATTATTTGTTGTCCAAGTCAATGGTAAAACTAGCCTTGTGATCATCGCTAGGTATGCCTTCTCGTAATCCCAGGAACTCCGCAATTGCTTCATTGTTCTAAAAAATGTCTAAGATGGGTGTGTCTTGTTGGTCCCAATCAATGAGTCGGGGATAGACTAAGGGCATTTCATCGTTGGATTTATCAAAGTTTAATGGGGTCAAGGTAAGGACTAAGTTATTCATATGGTCACAAAAGTCTTTTACTAAGTCATGTTTTCTCTTAGGTTTAGATCTAGGTGTATTGAGAGGTGGGCCTAATGCCAAGGTTTGGTTATCTGAAACAGATGGATCAGGTTGCCAAGAGGTAGGATCAAGTGATTCCCAATAGTAGTGTTTAAACCATTCCTCTTTTGTCATTTTCTTTGGTGGACAAGAATTCAATGGATTTAGTGAGGATCTCAACATTAAGTCAAGTTCTCCAAAGAGCTTGTCAAGGTCCATGGAAGAGGTAGATGGTAGAGAATCCCACTCATAGTCATTGGAGTCTGGGGAGTCACAGTGATATTGGTCTGATGGGTCATGAGATGTCTCAATATCTTCTGAAGCACTTACTTCCTCAATTAAGGGTGATGTGGTACTAGGAACTCCAATCTGAATCAATTGAAACCCTAGCCCTAAGCCTTTTGGCCATTGAGAAACAAAGATTGGTTTGATCCTTCCATTATATCCCTTTCTCTGCATGATCGTGAAACCTTTTCCATATAGATTTGTAGGAATGTGAGCAAGTGAGAGTGGTTCTTCATCATCTTCTTTATACATCCAAGAGGTGACATCTTCTGTATTTATGACCTCTTTGCTTAATTCTCCCAATTTAGTGAAAGTTGTTGTGGGAGGAATGTGTATAGTGACCATAGATTGTCTCCTATCTAATGTAGGTAAACCGTATGACTTAGGAGGAATCATATGGCTAACACAATAATATGTCTTCATGTAATACTCTCCACAACCCTTGTCTTGGATCTCAACCCTAGGAGTGGTAGGAATATAGGGTGAAATAGATGTTTGAGTGAGTGTGGATGGATCAACATAGGGAGATGGATTAGACGATGAAGCCTCTTGGTTTACTGGCACTTGGCGTTGGGGTATCTCTTTTAGATTGGTGCAATATTGGAATGGATTTGGCTTACCATCTATAGTTATTTTAGTGCCATTGTAAGGGAATTTGAGACATTGATTATATGTGGAAGGGACCGCCTTCATGGAATGAATCCATGGTTTGCCTAGCAGAAGGTTATAAGGAAGGGTGAGATCCAAGACCTGCAACTTTGTCTCCTTTACTGCAGGGCCAATTTTGATAGGAAGTGTTACCACCCCCTTTGATTTTCATTCCTCATCATCATAAGCTTTAATGAATATACTTTTGGTTGTCTCTACGCATGCTTTTGAGAAACCTAATTCCTTAATCAATTTTAAAGTGCACATATTTAACCCTGCTCCTTCGTCTACAAAAAATTGTCTAACTTTGGTGTCATCAACAAGGACTTCAAGATGTAAAGGTTCATTATGGTTTGTCTTTTCAGTTGCATAGTCTTGTTTAGAAAATGTGGCATGATGATTATTGGTCAAGTTTCCTAGAAACGATTGACATCGATGTCATTTGGAACAGTGGTGTTTTGTAAATATTTATTTAAGATAGATTGATGCTCAAGGTAAATATGCAATAGTTCCAAGATTGAGATTTGGGTTGGGGTCTTCCCCAACTGGTCAAGTAGGTTATATTGTGACTTGGAAGGCTATGGTATTTTCTGCAATGGAGGGCCTTGGATAGTGATTTTAGTACGATGAGTATTGACCGCACACTTGGGATTTGTATTGATAGTAATGGTATTGATATTCTCATTGGCGGCACGAAGGTGATGAATGGTTTTGCCACTATTATAATCATGCTTGATACTCGCATAGTTGGCTGATATATTGGTCTTAGTAGTCAAACTGGGAATAATTCCCTTCACATGGTCATGTAGCGGATCAAAAAAGACTCGATGATTAGTGTTTGATGACTTTTGTTTCTGTCCACTAACTTCAATTATTCTACTTTCGACAAGATTCTGTATGATATTTTTCAGTTGGTGACAATTTTGTAGGTTATGTCTCTTATTTCTATGATAATCACAAAAGGCATTTTCATCCCACCAAACTAGTTTAAATTGTCCTGGATCATATTGTCTTGGCTCTTGCAACTATATAAGATTATGTTGTAACAATTGTTTGAATACGGACTCGATGGGTTCCCCTAAGGGACTGAACTCACGTTTTTAAAACCTCCTTTGTTGTTTCGGATGTTGAGTATTTTGGACCATGTTGGGAGGTTGATTGACAGCATTAAGCATGTTGGCAGAAGTGTTAGGTCCTTGTAATGTGATGATTGGTCCTGCTTGTATAGTTTTAGCATCAACTACCCCATCATTGGTGATGTTTTTTGTTGTGAGACCAAAATCTGTTTCTGTCATTGGGGGTATTTTACACGCTCGTATTTCTATTGGATGTTGATGTCTTAAGTTCACCTTTTTCAATGAGATCCTTTTCTATTATAACCTCCTTTTCCACTAGTTCCGAAAAAGATGTACAATAATGTACCCTTAAGTTACTCCTTAGTTTTGCATGAAGGTTTTCCTAGAACGTAGTAACTTTTTGTTTTTTAGGTATTTCGACAAGACACCGGCTAGCTATAGACCTCCATCTCTGGAAGAAAGCAATAAATGTTTCACCTTTGTCTTGTGTTGTATGACACAAGGTTGCCATATTTATCTCATGGTCTATGTTGAAGGAGAATTGCTCAGCAAATTTCTTAGCCAGTTCACCCCAAGATCTGATGCCATAGTCTAGACCTGAAAACCACTCTAGTGCAATTTCTACAAGACTTCTTGGAAATATTCTCATAAGATATGTGGGCTCATGAGCGACGTCTATGCATATGGTAGAAAATTCCCTTATATGTTCTATCATATTTCATTTGCCATTGTACTTAGGGAGATTTGGTATGACATACCCATGAGGGAAAGGAGTCATGTATAATGATCTATCAAAGGGAAATGGGCATATGTCCTTTGTTGAAAAGGATTTCTTAGTTGACACTGCCATGTTGTCCATTTGTGTTCGTAGTGCATGCATTTGTGTTTGCAAGACATCAACCTAGGTTAAGGATGTGTTGGACAGATTATGTAGGTCCATGTAGGTATTTTGAAACCCTAGGTCTCATGATGGGTTTTGATTGAATGTCAGTATTTGAGGTGGGTTTGGATTCAGAATGTTGGTAAACATGTTCTGGTCTAGAATCTGCATAAATTGGTGTTGACTTGGGATCTTTGTGAACAAATTCTGAGTACCGCTCTGGGAGGAGGGATTCTGATTCAGAATCTGTGTAAATTGGTGTTGACTTGGAATCTGGGAGAATGGATTTTGATTCAAAATCTATGGGAATGGGTTTTGATGTGGATTATGTGTGAATGGATTATGTCTACTGATTTAAGAGAACAGATTCTAATTCAGAATCTGTGTGAATGTATTCTGACTGCCGATCTGAGAAGATGGATTCTGATTTCCATATTGGAATGAGGGAATCCCTCGTGTTTGTGTAATCTGTGGTATAGTACTAGTGGTTTGAACACTAGGTATGGTCGTTGACTGAGGTATGGTACATGTGATTGAACACTAGGTATGGCTTTTGACTGTGGTATGGTACTTGTGACACTGACATTTGGTATAGAAGCTGATGTTTTAGATCTTTTACTCCCAACAAGAGGACCAAAGGGAGTGGATGATGATGCCCCTATAGTGAAATTAAATCCTAATGTCATGCCAGACGTGCCAAATGGAGATGTATGGACTGTCGTACTCTGTGTAGGTATGCTAGATGGTATGGTTGTATTTACCTGAGGTATAGTAGTACTGGTAGTCATTGTATTTGTCCCTTGTGTAGGTTGAGATTGTAAGGTGCTAATATCAAATCCTATGGGTAAGGTAGCGCCTTCAACTAGAAATTTGGCTAAGTATTGTTGACGATCATTTGCTAGGTACTCATCTACAAAAGAGGAAAACTTAGGGTCTTGTGCCGCAGCCTCTATGCCCTCTACTATAATATGTCCTTGAGTGTTTCTAGTGGTGAATTTGTCTAATAAATTCCTGTGAGGTCTTGTGGAGAATGGATTGATGAATTCTTTTGGGTTCAACATCTTTTCTCTCTCTCTCTTTTCTTAGACCTGGTTTCAACCATGTAAGATAAGCTCAATATGCAAGGAATGCAAAACTACGTCTATGGACAATATGACTCTATTCTATGTTTTTGGGATTTTATGAATGCAAAATAAGGAATGTTCTAAGATGACACTTGTCTAAAATCACAATATCTAAAGATGCAAAGTCTAAGCAAGCTTCTAAGGTAATCAATTTTGTAAACCCGAGACGGAGGGACCAACTACCTAGATTTTAACCAAGGCATCAATTTAGTTAATTCAAGGAACCAATGTAGGATGAGGATCAAAGAAAATTTGAGATTCCTAACTAGACTAATGAGTTAGGAGGACTTGTTGTAGGACAAAGGATAATATGATAGGACTAGGTTCAATGACAGATTTCGTTGATGCTATTATTTTTCCAAAGTGTAGATGGTGAACCTATCGTAAATTTTGTAAAACTGACTTTCCTAGAAGTTTAAATCTAAAGGAAATATGTACTCAAAGATGAAAGTAAAACTCGGAATCAGAACGACTATAGTAATGACTAAATGATACCTAAAGGATGCAAAATTGAGCAAATCGTTTCAGGTTTCTATCCAAGGACAAGTAAGACAGATCAAAGACTCCTATGATAGTGTTGACTGGACTGTGACTGTGAATTCTGGTTTTCTAATAATCTGGCAAATGCATCACAAAATTTATCAAATGCGGTTATACTTCACAGTTGCGGTTTTCTGTCAATCAGTTGCGTGTTTCTGGTAAAGTTCAGTGTCTGAATCTAGAAAATGCGGTTAAGTTTCTCAAAGATGCGACTCGTAATGATAGTTACAACTCAGATTATAATAGATGCAGTTTTCCCAAACTTACGCACTGGTAAAATTTTTGCGACAGTGGCAAATGCATCGTTTGAGATTCCAGTTGCGACTCACCTTGTCAGATGCGTCACATAAATCACAAGTATGGTTTTTGAAGACAGATGTGGTTTTTTACAAAGCAAATGCGAGCTAATCTAGCGGATGCGACTCTAAGGTAAACAAATGCGACTTGACAAAACAATTACGACTTTCTGGTGAACAATTGTGACTCTGTTGTATTTTTAGTGAATTGAAATATAAAACTGATGCTATTTTATGTGATCAAGTTCTGGAAAACAAAGACAATCATAAGACAAAGTATTTTTAGTTTTATTTTGAACTCAAAGAACATTGAATTTGACAACAGACAAGCACATCCTAGGTTATGAAGGACAGTATTTACTTAGTTCTCACTTGGGTTTCCCCAGCTATGCTTATTCAAGGTGGATGATTAGTAGCTTGACCCCTCTGGCTCCCCTCCATGGCTCATTAGCATCATTTAGGGCAGCCAAGCTACAGTACCCATGAACATCCCATGGCATACCTTCATCTCTACACATGAACCGTAAGAATATGAGACGGCTTCACAGGTCTGAACTGCTGCACCAGTAAATAGAAGGATTTTGGACACTACAAAAAAGTTGTTTAATTAGGGCATTCCATTCGTAGGGCATGATCCATGTGGCAAGAGTCCCCTTTCAAATCCATCTCATCGAAACCATACGTGTGATTCTTGGGCTTTCCCCAAGAATCCACTTTTATATACCGACTGGAAGTCCTTCGAGTTCAGGGTGCTACCAGTCTGAGTCGTCCTGGGGTGAGTACTTTTTCCCACTAGAACAAGCCCAATTTCTAGAGTTGGTAACCATTTCTCTTATACCTAGGATCGTACAGATGCACAAGGGGAGAGGATACTTTGATGTACCAAATCGTGAGGGTAATTACACAATTGTTCTTTCGCACCAAACTTAGTAGACACTCGTTAATTTTAATCCAAATGAAAGATTTGCTACACTACCAAACAATTTGTTTCAAAAATTTAACTAGGGTCTTCAACATGCATTCTGCAGAAAGATTCATTAGTAGTTTTCAGTATTTTCTTCGTCAATCGTCCTGCAAAAACTCGTTAACTCCTCAAGACACATGTTGAAAATAGAAGATTAGCAAAAATTAAAAAATGAAAGGAAATTGTAAATTAAAAGTCTAAACCTAAAAATATACTAGTCGGATGTGTCGTTTTCTCTGTCAAATACGTCATGGTATTTTACCAGTCATTTGTGGCTCAGAAAACTATAGATGCATGATTCCTTTTTAGATGTGTTGTTTTCGTTCACAGATGCAGTCAACAAAGTCAATTGCATCGTTTCGTCAAACTGATGCGTTTCCAAATGTCAATTGCGGCGTTTCATCAAACTGATGCATCATTCTGTACAAAAACCTGCAAAGTCAAATAAAAGTCTATGGATACGCGAAGATGGTGTCTTCACATTGGGTTCACCAAATGTAACGTCTAAAAAAATGCAAAAGAAACAGATCAGAGCAAACGTGCAATGCAAATCTAAAACTCTAATGCAATCTAAGTTAAGCAACAAAGAACAAAGGAAAGCCAAAACATAAATAAACTGAACAATCTCACCCAATATGTATGTAATTCCATGTATCATCTCGATTGCCCTACTCCATTTTTCCATTGTAGTATAATTGCCCTTAGATTTTCAAAAGTTTGTGCAAGTATAGCCTATGATAGTGATTTAGAAAAGCATTGAAGATTCAAAATAATTGCTCCAAAAAGTCATGAGATTTCGAGAGAGACTGGAATGAAGAATGACAAATCAATTTATAGAAAATTGATTATTCGAACGACAGGCCAGGATCGAAAGATCAATAGACGGTTGAGATCGACAGATTAGACATGCATTATGATAACTGTTTGTAGTGACATGAGTGATACAAATTAGAAATAGAATTAAAGATTAAATAAATGATTTAATCTTTGAGTTTGGCATTCGAACAGAAGAATTATCTTTGCATGACAAAGATAAAGATTGATTAAAGCAACTCTTGTTCAAATGCACGCACAAAATTTAATTAATTAAATAGGAATATTTAATTAATCTGCATGTACATGCAACTGAGTTAGCACTAGATGACTGAATGATATGACAAAGAGATTACTCAAGAAAACCACTTAGACATTAAATTAAGAGTTAACTGAGTGATTTAAATAGATGTTTGAGTCGAGTAAGAGTGAATACTTAGATAATTTACACAATTATCTAAATATAGAGGAATGTGTTAAAATTGGATTTATGAATTAAATAATTCATTTAATTCAAGATTTGATATTTGAAGGATAATTGTCGAGACCAACCTGGGGAATTACCATCCTTTCACCTACCAAAAAAAGGTCGAGCTCTAAGAAGAATGTGCTGACGAAGTACTCCTAGTGTTGTGCAGTCCTCCGACAGATTCCACTCAAATATCTCTGAGTACAAAAGGGCTGGTAGAACCAGGCACCAGGCCTAATGAAGATGACAACTGGGGATTACTCAGTGATTTCTAGGGGTTCATGGAAAAGTGTGTTAGCGACCAACTCAGCTTGGGTGCCCAGATGAATTTCTAGGATCTCTTGTTGCCAAATTGGTGCAGGATTCACAATGCTACCCATTTTGAGTTTGACTGTTGCTTATGTCAAATGGTAGACGAACACGTCAAAGAATCAGCTACTCCTCGGATTGAAACGCCAAAGGAGGCACCAACAGAACCACCCGCTGATCAGTGCATCGAGCTAGAAAACTCCCCTAAGATTACAGAAACAGTCACCCAGCTGAAAGGGAGCAAAAACTTAGTTGGACCCGAAGTTAAAAAAATTTCCACATGCTGGACGCTCTGATTTGATGGATCCAAGTCCAAGCAAGGAGCTGGAGTTGGGTTCGAACTCATCAGCCCAATGGGTAATACATTTCTTGATGTCCATAGATTGCAGTTTAACTGCACCAATAATGTAGCGAAATATGAGGCTTTGGTCCACGGCCTTCTCATGGCTTTGAAGAAAAATGTCAAAATGCTGCAAGTTTTTGGGGATTATGAGCTTGTAGTCAAACAAGTTAGAAAATTGTATTCCTACCATGATAGAAGGCTTTCCAACTATAAGCACAGGGTTTGGGATCTCTTGGAAGTCTTAGATGCATTCAATATACAATTGATCCTTCGTGCTCAGAATCGTACAACTGATGCCTTGGATCAAGCAGCTAGCACTTTGCAACCCCTCTCTTTGTCTGGGCTCAAGAAATTTATAGTTGAGCTGACATCTACGCCATCAGTCCTAGATAATGTTACCCACTTGCAGGTCTTCAATGATGACAAACATATTCTTAAATTCATCACAAGTTTTGATGTCTTCGCAACCCAAATAATTGATGAAGCTGATCCACAAGAAGCCAAATTGGACATAGAGGGAGTTATTAATCTCAAAACCAATATGATCCCCAAAGGCATGATTCAGTTAGAACATATATTTGATTTGGATCAGATCAAAGATCAGGATCAGCAAACAAAGAAGGAGGCGATAAGAAACCAGTGTGATACTTATAACCTTGGGACAACTGAGGAAATCAAGAATGTCTTCATTGGCAAGGTGTGCATGCAAGAGGAAAAGAAGGGAATTACGGATGTGTTGTGGAAGTACCATGATGTGGTGGCATGGAGATATGAAGATCTAAAGACATATAACACTTCTGTCATTACACACACCATCCCTCTCAAGACAAAAGTGAGACCATTCCGTCAATGGCAGCGTCCTATCAATGCCTTGTTGGAACCCGTCATTTACAAAGAAGTACAGAAGTTGCTCTCGGCAAGGATTATTTTCCCAGTCATACATTCCACATGGGTTTCCAACCTGGTTCCGGTCAGGAAAAAGAATTGGAAAATTAGATTGTGTGTGGACTTCCGCAATTTGAACCGAGCTTTGGAGAAAGATAATTATCTAGTGCCTTCATTAGATGAGGTATTGCAGATTGTCAACGGCTCCCAGATAATGTCTTTCCTCAATGGATACTCTGGGTATAACCAGGTGATGGTACAGTATGAATATCGTCATAAAACAACATTCACTACTAAGTGGGGGACGTTCGCATACAGGAGAATGCCTTTTGGGCTTATCAACGCCGACACCACCTTCTAATGCGCCATGGACATCACCTTCAAGGACTTGATCGACAAGTGCATAATCATCTACATGGATGATTTAACTGTGTTTTCCAAAAGGCGGAGTGATCACGTCTCTGATTTGTGCAAATTATTTCAGATGTGTAGGGAGTTTGGGGTTTCCCTTAACCCCAAGAAGTGCATTTTTGGAGTGACTGAAGGCAAATTGCTTGGACACATCATTTCAAAAAGAGTTAAAATCCTTCTTTGGAAAGATCAACTTCGTTAGGAAATTCATCACAAGTTTCACGGAGATTGTTAAACCTCTCAATGCTATGTTGAAACAAGATGCTAAAATTGAGTGGACTCCTGACGCCTAACAAGCTTTCGAAGAAATCAAATGGGCCATCATCGAGGCACCTATGTTAGTCAGTCTATATTATCTGAAGCCTTTCTACATCTACTCATTCACCTCAGAACATTCATGTGCTAGCATGTTGACCCAGAAAGACGATGAAGGAAATGAGCATCCGATCTCCTTCATGAGTGCTCCCCTGAAGGATACTGAATTGTGATATCACAACGTTGAAAAATAGGTATATGCTCTCGTCAGAGGGGTGAAGAAATTTAGGAACTACATCTTGCGCAATAAGATATTTTCCATTGTCCCCGACTCAGCAATAAAAATGTTGCTCATGCAAAATGAATTGGGTGAACAAAGAGCTAAATGGGTCACCCTACTCCAAGAATATGACATGGAGATCCAACCAATGAAGTTGCTGAGAGGACAGGTGCTCACCCACATGATTGCTAAAGTAGCAGCAGAGGCTAGACTCAAACTCACTGTGCAGCAGTACCAGCTTGAGGATGTCTCCCCGAGAGAGTGGTACAAGAATGTTGTTTATTATCTGCTGAACCACAAGTGTCCGCCGCACTTGCAGGGAGTCCAAAAGTGTTCCCTTAGATTGAAAAGTAATGGTTACATGCTACAAGGGTCTATTCTCTACAAGAAGAATCATGAAGGAATTTACTTAAGATGCCTTGGTAAGGAGGAAGCAGACCGAGTTTTAAAAGAGTTCCATGACAAATTTGGCACGGGCCATGGTTCTGGTTCTTCCGCAGCACACCAGATATTAAGAGCAGGGTATTATTGGCCAACTATCTTCAAGGATGCCCATTGCCATGTTCGCTCATGTCACACATGCCAAACCGCTGCCACTAAGGAAAATAATGCTACTGTCCCATTGCAGCCCATGCTGGAGGTAAGGCCATTCACACAATCTCGATTTCATCAGTCTGGTAAGCCCTCCATCATCCGCAGGACACAAGTATATTCTTACCACAACTGATTACTGCACTAGATGGACAGAAGCAATTGTATGTAAGCAATGCACAACTGAAGTAGTTACTAATTTTCTAGAAAGTTTCATTTTAAATCGATTTGGTTGCCCTTATGCTTTGGTATGTGACAATGGACCTGCTTTCGCCTCATTAAAATTTGCTAGTTGGGCATTCGACTATGAGATTTCCCTTAAGTTCTCATCCAATTACTACCCTCAAGGCAATGGCCTTGCCGAATCTACAAATAAGAACCTGATTACAGTGATCAAGAAATTACTAGATAGGAATCCTAAGGATTGGCATACCCAGCTCCGTTTCACCCTTTGAGCTGATCACACTCGCCATAAGGCTGCCCTTGGCGATTCCCCATTCCACCTTATTTATGGCCTAAAACCTATATTTCCTATCCATCTGAAGATTCCTACTCTTTAGTTTATCAATGACTTTTATGAGGGAGGGGATCATAGGGAAGCTCGATTAGCTAAGCTCTTGCATTTAGAGGAAGTCCAGGACCATGCAATAGAAAATTTTGCCAAACATCAGGGCATAGTTAAGAGATAATTCGACTGTCGAGCCAAGATTAAGGCCTTTAGGATTGCTGATCTGGTCCTGTATTGGGACAAGGCCCATGAAAAGAAAGGGAGACATACCAAATTCGACAAGCTTTGGCTTGGCCCCTTTCAAATAGTTGAGATTTTGGGAGACAATGCCTTCTGCCTAAAGACCCTAACTGGTGAGAATGTCTCGTTGCCAGTCAACGGGTAGAACTTGAAGCATTATTTCCAGGCTTGAGCTCTTTTGAGCTCTTCTTTGTAAAATATTTGTACATAAGGTAGGGTAGATTGCTTTTCTGGTCGCTCTTTTTGCTTTGTTCCTCAGTTGTTTGTTCTGAAAGATGTTCCCCGCCCCTTAGCAGTGGTCGTGCTCACTCGACGAATGGTTTGCTCTGTTGTCCACCCTTGGTGTTCTTCGGCTAAACATTCACTCTCGACCCTCCTTCTCTAAAGAACACCCATGAATGATTTCCTTGTCTGAACTCTACTTAGAACTCGACCCTTGGTTGGATCTATTTATGCACATCTCAGATCTCACACAAAATTTATTATAATTATTTCTAAAGGACTGTACTATGGCTGATGTGACACCCTAGTGAGTGAAAAATCTTAAGTCTGCTCCAGTGACCACTGTGGTCTCGAACCCATTGTAAGCTTCAGTGCTTACCCAGTCGAGCTAAATGATAAATGAGAAAAGGTACATTCAAAGGAATATCAAAACAAAAGAGAAAAGGAATTTTGAAAAATAAGCGACCGTATGGGTGTTCGGGTAACTCTACCGAGGCTATGGACACCTGGCTAGCAGTAGAGCAATATCCGTGGGATTGCAGTGACAACTCCGTCGAGGCTATGGATGCCTGACTAGTAGCGGAGCAATGTCCAAGTTACTTTTGGTGTTAGATGATTTATGTAACTTGCTCGGTTGGATCAGCAACCCTTGGTCAATAGCCTACAGGAAGGAATGAATTCACTACACACACTTCTGAGATGTCTTGTAAACTGACCCAATGAAGGATCTTGTTCTTCCAGATTCGCCTTTGGGAACTACTGTTGGTCTGCAAAACTAGAGATTCTAGGTCCTAAATGAATAATTATCCTTAGAACGCTCAGGAGCGTTCCCCAGCGGAGTCGCCATTTGTTGTGCCCTTGGCACACACGCCCTGTTCAGAATGGGGACCCCCTTTTCTTTTGACTAGTCAGGTCGTTTTTGTCACTGTCTTGTTTTGCATGCCCCATTTTTGGTGTCCCGGATGGTCAATGTTGCTTCAAAGCCTCACCATAAGTTGACTGTTCCTTCCCCTTTTAATTTTGTCATGTTTTGATGCCTTTCGAGGTCTCCCTGGTAGTTTGCTTCTGCCAGCGGCCCTAAACCCAGCCGGGCCTGCCCGCTCGGGTTTCCCTTGCTGGGTTTCCCTATCGTGTCCATCGTCCCTAATGGCGAATGGGCTGCGTCTTCCCGAATTCTGAGCCTCAGCTCTGTAATTGCCATCTGAAGTGTTGGCAGGAAATCTTGGCTGTCGTCAGGCGCCCCAGACTTGGACCTCCAGACTTCTGAGTCTGGAATTTCGTGTAGGTTTCGCCATCTCTGACAGTGGACCTCTGGTAGCACTCCGCCCTCTGGGCCCCGACTCTCTCTTTGCCGCCGTCGACCCCTTTGCGTTGAAATTTCCAAACAGCTGTCGCCTTGTGCCCTCCCAACTGCCTGACCCCGGGTCTCCCACTGCTGTCAGTGAATTCAAATTCATTAACTTCATTGCCTCGCTGTACCTGCATTTAGTGAGGTGATTAATGGTGATCGGGGTATTAATAGAAGGTTCATTCCTGTCAATTTCACTTGACAGAGCCATAGAGGGTGATCAGAGAACTTGCTGGAGGAGCCCACCGTCTTCGATACCTTCATGCTCATCACTCTCGCCATCATCTCATTGATCGTAAGTGGATCCCACACCTCCCCACATCGAGTGTTCGAGGTAGGTCCTCCGTTCGCCCTCCTGAACATTGTTTTCATGATTTCTAGGGGCTAAAATAAACAATAACCATCAAAATAATATGTGAAGGATAAAATATGGCACAACGAACAAAACCCATGTCCTCGAAAGTTGAGTAAACCAACGCAACATCCTCTTGACTAATTCAGAGCTTTATCTCTGCGTGACCATTCTTCACAGGGGCATTCATGACGTTCGGGCCTGGATGCTCCCCTTGCTGGTGTTGACTTAGCAGAATAGATGACCAACTAGCTTTTGGGTCTCTCGAGCCTCGGTATCCGGGATTCCACTCCCAAGATTCCTCCCCTTGTTCTCTGTCGGGGAGACATTCAATCCTACGCCGAGGGCTCCCTCTCTCGGCATAACTTCGCCCGGTCAGCAAGACCTCTACCCGACTTAGAATCCTACGCCAAGGGCTCCCTCTGCGCTGCCCTAAGACCCATCATCTTCGGCAAGACATTATTCTTTTTCCTAGACATTGCGATGATATTGTTTTCTTTTGGTGAGTGCATGACATCCTTTTGTCGCCCGGGTTCCAGGCTTCCTTACACCGTTTGGAAAATCCTGTTGAACCTTGAACGACCTTGACCATATCGGGCTCCACCCTCTGGAGCTCTGTCCCACGATCACCGTTTCAAAAAGAAATCCTCCCCAGCCTTCCATCCATTGGGCTCCGGCTTTCCCATTGCCGCGAACACAAGTTGAGAAATACTAAAGCCGGCCCTGGGCCTGGTCCACACCTTGACAGTCGGCGGGACATTTGAGTGTCAGCGAGACCTCTCTCCGAGGAGGATTTTCACAACGACTGAAACTTCTGGTCGCCGAGACAAAAGAAGAATCTCACCGAGATGCATAATCCACTTTACCCAATTTGCTATAGCTTTTAGATGTCGAGGAGACCCTATGTTGATCATACAATGTTTTACAGAGGGCACCCACTTATTCACATGTCGTAAAACCCATTATCATGCTGACAGGGTGACTTCATCATTCCATTCGGTGAAACCCCGAGCACCTCGCCAAGACTATATACCGAAACAAATAAGCTACACCGAGCAGTTATGCTTTGTTTATTCACTTTCACCAAGACATTTTGGCTTTCTTACCGACAGAGACCTCATCGTGATATCGGCGAGACAAAATGATGTCAGGGAAACCTCATGTAGAGTGCTCTTGTTTCACCGAAAACTACGCCAAGCTAGCCCTTTGTTCACTAAGAAAAAGCAGATCTCACACCGAAAGCCATCGTTACCTGTCGGCAAGACCTGACCTTTTCATTATGACCTCCTATCGTAAACTCATGCTTGGCCGAAACGAAACCCGAATGTCATTCGGCGGGACACAACAAACCTTATGCTGATAGAATCCGGCATAGTCTCACTGTAAGTATATTCAAAAGGGAATCCATGCGTAAGGTTGGCGAGACCGAAGGTCTCTTGCCAAGACCTTACAACAATAGCAGTGACTCCCCCGGATATGCATCCCTTACATGTCGGTCGGCATGACAAAACGAAATCGCCATGACACAGCCCCAACAATGAAACCTCTACCGATAGGTGAATGCACAAGGCTTGTGATCGTCGAGACATCAAAGGGAGTTATGCCGATAAAACCAATGGCATGCAAATGTTAGAATAAAACAACATGGGTGTCGGGAAGACAGTCGTGGACCTATGCCGATATGGACCCAGACATGAAAATGCATAACTCGATTGATTCAATGGGGCAACATAGCAAACTACAGATGAAATATGCATATGGTAGAACTAGGTCATCTATGCTCGGCATCCATCCGACTTCCGAGCTCCGCCATCTGGGAGTCCTTTCCGCATTCGCCATTCTGAGGGGAAAATATCGCCCCCCCCCTCCAGGCTCTAGGCTCCACCCTTCTGACCACCGCGGGATTGAAAACAAAATCGAACGATGGACCCTCGTGCCAGGTCCAGTCTTGCTCTCGACTGTCGGTGAGACATTCATCTCTCGCCAAGACCTCACCCCACCATGGAGACCTTACGCTGACTTTCCTTCCCGTGTGATAGCCAACACTGACGTCGGGCCCGGTTCGTCTCTTGGTGGTCGGCCATACATTAGGTTGTCGCCGAGACTTCACACCGAAGATCAAGTCCTCCTTCCGACACGCTTAGTCAGCGAGACACAAGGTTGTCACCGAGACCTTTCTCCGAGGTGAATGCTCACACTGATTGGAAACTAAAAAGAAGTGGTGGCTTCCCCCCCTGCCAGGCCCGAGGCTTCGGACTTCCATCTGACGATTGCCGTCCCAAATGATGAATGCACCTGGCCACCCTTTGATTTGCCGGACTTCGGGCCCTGGAGTTCTACCTCCAGAATTCTGGTTCTGATCTGCCTTTACCTAACGGCTATCTCCTAACGGCTTTCCGACCTTGTACCTCCGAGTGCTCCTAAACCGATCTAAGTAGGCCCAATTCAAAATCTGAGCTCGACCCACATGCTTAATCTTGGTCTTCTTCATTGTGAAACTTTTAAATTATTGAAATTCGACCGAAGAGAATCTGTGGGAGCCCTCCGCCCTATTTTCCTTTCCAAAACAACATTCATGCTAGGGAAGTCTGGCCTTCCAGTCCTGGACTGTCCCAAAGCCCTCAACCCAAAGACTAGCGATATCGGGAGACAAAGTATCATGTTATGCTTGATGGATTATTTGAAATTGATTTCATCTTTAGGATTACAGCTAACATGGATGTTTTCATGATCAATTGCACTCACTACGCTTTTTATTGTAGAATATATGGAATCAGGTGCGGGATCTTCAGGAGCAGTCGTCGAAAAGGACAAGGGAAAGAAGTCGGGCAAGACCCCTCGAGGGAAAGAGGACAAGGACCAAATGAAATACCAATTCTAGGGTGAGCCACTCCACTCAAAGGTTACCACAGATTGGAAGGAGATCACAGATGCCAATATCAGCCATGTCAATATTGACGAATTCACGCAAAGGGTTAGGGTCAATCCAACGACCAAGAATGCAAGCCTGATAAGGCAGTGCAGAATAGCAAAGGTGGCTGGCTTCCCTCCATCTCTTGTAGCCTCGAAGCTCATCATGGCCTGTCGGCAGGCATATCAATCAGATACAAGAATAATTTTCGACCAGGATGGTAACGTTCTCACCGACATGTCGGCTGAAGGAATCACAGAGACCTTCCATATCCCTACTTTTCAAGAAATGGAAACGCCCACCATTGAAGAATGTCAGGCAGCATTGGATGATAATCCGGCAAGGTGTAAAAGATCAATAAATCAGCATTGGCTTAAGGAAAAGCGGGGCAGTGTTGCGAAGGTTCCTCACGAACTCTTCTGCAGTGACTTCCACGAAGATTACCACAACTTGGTCACGATGATAAGTAGGGTGATGGGCCTCCCTACGGCCGCCTTCTTTCAGGAATGGATGGTGTACTTCATTGAGCAGATCCTTCGGGGGAATGATGATGTTACAACAAAGACCTCATTCAATTGGGGAGGTATAATTAGCAACTGCTTTCATGAGTAGTTCCTCAACGTGAAGAAAAGCTCCAAATTCTATATGACTACATACCTCGTGTACTCCTTGGAAAACTGGAGGCAATACAACAGTTTATTTGTGGCACCCGATCAGAAATAGGGTCAGAAACTCAAGGTCTATGACAGATACCCCCAGCTCCAGTACAGAAACTTCAAGGGGGAGTATTACAGAGTGAATGATGCCTTCATTGGCCATACTTTCAAAATGATTGCCAGTGATTTCGAAAGGAGGGTTTCTCACAGTGCTCGAACATTATTGAAGCAATATTCCTTTCTCTTCATCCAGTACCCAAATTTCACATACATATGTGCCCAAGGCTTCACCGAAAGACCAAACAGGCTGCCTCGATACCCCAACGACCGAATCATCTTACTGGAGCTTTCTCAGCAACTCCAACACATACAGGCGATCTTCAGCAACAAACACATAGCAGGGATCTCTTATCCCATGACTCTCGGCTAGGGCATGTATAAGCTACAAACTTCCCAGTGTGCTGGTAACTCTGAGAAAGAACTAAAAGATTACCATTTCCACCTACACACTGCTCGCCCACGGATAGACCCGTATGGCCACATAAGAAAGGCACTAGGACTGGGATTCGCTCATCTCCATCACATTGAAGACTTTTGGGGAGATTGCCAAGATGATAAAGTATGTGCAAGGCACTATATGTGAATGACTGTGTAGTTTGTAAGGAAGGTGCAGCCATTCCCCATACCAAACTAGGTCGAGGAAGACGAGGCCACCATAATGCACCCCAGGTACCCTGCAGTCGCCAATCTGCCAATACCAACAATAGACTAGGATGAGGAAGAGTTTGATGACCTCGACACCATAACCAAGCCAATCTTGGCCCGTACCAAGGAGTGGGTTGATGAACAAGTGGCCCAATTAAAACAACAAGGGGTGGTCCTAACGTACGAAGGGCTCAAGAGTGAGCCAAGTGCCACAGACGACGATACCACCACCATTTCAATGGGCGGGACATCCAAGTCTTCCCCAGTTACTAAGTCTAAGAAGAGGAAGGAGATGGAAACAGAGTAGTCTCCTGACCCCAAGGTTTATACAAGGAAGGATTTGGGGGGCTCACCATCCAAAAGACTTAAGCAAATAGGGGGTACAACAGAACAACTCTTGATGCAAGAAGAAGAAGTAGAAGGTACTAATCAAATTAAGCCTATCTTGGCTCTTCCTGCCCCGACTGTCACACCACCTACCTCCCTGGCTATGGTCACCACTTCCCCACCAGTGGTGGACATCTCTATCCATCTTGCCTCTTCACCCCCGACCGAGCTTGTGATTGTAATTGACTCTTCTTCTGACTTGACAATGCCTCCTTCCTCTACTGCCATGTCACTCACTACGTCACTCCCATTTCCTATGGTGGTTGCACCAATGCCCACTCCCACCTTGCCTGAGGCCTTCTCGAAGCACATGCATAATATCCCTTCCGAGCTCTCCCAGATCCTCATGGATCCTATGCTTCAAGCAGCCTTGGCTCAGGTCCTCGCCACTGCCCAACCTTCACAGCCTCCGACAGGGCCGCCTACCATGGAAGCCACTATGTTAATTTCCAAGGAGTGGGAAGAGTGAGAACAAGAGGCCTCAAAGCCCTTTAAGGAGGAAGCCGATGAATATCACGAGCACCCGGAGTATGAACATCACATTATTGACAGGGTTGCCTACGAGGAGGATGGAACTGGTTCCTCGGAGAGCTGGGACGAGGAAGATAGCACTGGTGGCAAAGTAATCGTGCAAGCCTTTGACGATGAACTTGAAGAAGAACTGGCCCGGTAGCTAAAGGACACCAAATCAGAGGTAGAAAGGCCGCTCCGTGAAGAAGAAGAATAGTAGCAAGAAGAAAAAACTGAGGGAGAATCCCAAGTTGTCAAGGGCCTCGAGATTGAGCAATTCAAAGAACATGCGCACGAGGTTAAACCAGTTGAAGGAAAGAGAAGGGAGGAAGTGGAAAAGAAAGAAAGTCCCCTACAGCAGTCGTTGTCCAGGCCTCCTATTAAGTGCATTGTGTTCATCCAAGACTCTGATGAAGGAGGAGATGCTACCGAGGAAAAAGAAAAGTCCCCAGAAGATAAGAGAGCGGAAACCTTGGCCTTGACAGAGAGGGGCGAGGGTGATCATGATTCACCTAAGGGAAAATTTGTCATACCAGAATGGTTGGAAAGGCAGCTCAAACGAAAGACCTCTATACTAAAAGACCCAAGGGCGAGGCTAGAGGCTATCTTAGCCCAATCTCGAATCACAACAAAGAAGGAAAAGAAGTTTAAGATCCGATCCAAGGTAACGATGGATGCTTTCGAGTCTCGAGTTGTGCAAGTAGCCACGCCTGTGATTGGTCAGGAAGGGATAACTTACAACATCTCCACCATCGACTTGGGGACCGCCACCAGAGAATAGAAGGTGGGGCATCTTGAGGAGTCAGTGGCCATGGTGGTACATTTGATAAGGAAAGACAAGATTTCAAAGGATGAGCTCAAAGCACAGGTGGCTACTTTAACAGATTACATACAGCAGTGGTCATCGATGGATGACCTGCCTACCATGTCCACAACTATGCCCCAGCTGCTGTCCAAGGAATAGATGGAGAAGATGGAAAGAAGAAAGAACTTGGAGAAGATGACAGAGGACTGGTTCCGACGAGTCTTATACATTGGAAACATGGGAATTAGTCGGGCTATTCGGATAGCCAACAAGTTCTTGGACCTGCAGCAGTCCTTGGAAGGCACCGAGAGGCTATGCACTGACTTCCCTGCAGTATACGACTCCACCTTTCCAAAGATCGAGGCCATTCTTCAATTGCCAGAGGCCACGTGGGAAAAAGAGCTTGCGTTTAAGAAGGATGATCATTGGCTGATGGATGTATGGCGGCAGGACTTTGGCAATAGGAAGGAAAGGTTGGAGCAGATAATGAGCAAGGTGGATCCAGATAGAGAATGGATAAAGGAAATCAGGGCAGAATGCGCTTGTTATCTCAAGATGATGATAGAATATGATATGCCCATAGTGCAGATGGATCCAGAAAAGGTGAAGCCCTACTTCCAGAAGAAAATGGAGGATGGGATGTCTAGTGAAATCATGGTGGAATTTATGAGTTTTTCTGCCCATGCATTCGACCAATCAGAGCTATTCAGAGACTAGAGCGCAAAGTATGATGAGGACTAGAAAAGGCTAGAGGATAATGTGAAGGAATGGAGCTACCAAGTGCTAAGGTATGAGATTATTGAAGTAGACAAGCTCTGGGCGGTCATCCTCAAGTTCATGGAATATGCAGCATCCAAGAAGTAGAAGGACAACCCCGTTGATGATAAAGAACTACCTAAAGAGTAGCTACAGTTAAAAGAGAAATCAGCTAAAAGATGAAGTGTTATAGTGCCGTCACTAGAGGACAAAATAGGGAAAATGATAAAATGTAATTTTAAATTGTGATATATTGGGGGTAGGTGAAACCCTATTTTGTAATGAATCTTGGCCACACAATGAGAATTAATCTTGGCCATTCATTTGACTTTTTGGTCACTATAAATAGGGCTCTGCTCTCATTTGCAAAGGGGGTTGAGTTGTTGTAAATACATGCTGTAGAAATTTATAAGGAAAAGACATTGACTTGGTGCATTTTCTGAGTTTCTCACATGTTGGTTGATTCAATCTCCATTGTTAGATGTTTAACTTAGGTTTTATTGTTGTTCTAGTTAACTGTTTTATTGCTTTGGTAGATTTTAGGAATGTTGTCTTGTGATCATGAAAATTCATGCTGTGTAGATGACTTCTTAGTCCATATTTTTTGTTGTCTGCTAATGGTAGATAGCTATGTAAAGTTAGTCTGGGCTTGAATTCAAAGCTGCTCCAAAACTTTTAACCTTGTTCATGCATGTACATGGTGAATGAAAGGTGAAACATTTGCAGACCTTAGAAGATAGCACAAATTCCATGAGACTGTGAAATCTCTGGTTAAGTGGAATATTGTTTCCAAGAAGCTGTCCATCACAAGAACTCCATCATCACTGTTCACAATTAGTTGCAGATCCAGGAACCTCCTCTCTTCCCTGCCCTTTTTCATTTTATTTAATGAGTAACCTATGCTAAGGTTCATTGCACATTGTAAAGCTAAATCCAATGGAAAAATGGAGTTCAAGACTGCTGTTTGAACCTACAGCAAATGCATAACAACTCTCCATTTTAAGAACTCCATTTCAAGATCCAACTTCCCCACTTTGTAACCCATCCATAAGTCCGCCTGGTGATTCCAGCAAATCACATCAAACAACTGAGATATTCCAAGCACTATCAAGACCTGACATTAGAGACCTTGGAATAGTGTTCTACAATATGATTGTGGAAGATTGTCTTTCAAGAGAGGTAGTGCATCTACACATTGCCTGTGTTGAGAGATGCATAAAAAACACATCAACAAGCACTGGATCATAGCACTATAAAATGGTCATGAGTTATTCAATGAACTTCACTGTTCTTTTGATCACAAAGGATATGGAGATAATAACCAACATACTAATGTGCACAAAGAATGTTCATGGAGTGCAAAATTCCTTACAAAGCAATTACCATAGAAGAGTTTGAGGTGAATTGCACTTGCTATTTTATAGTGATATAGATATGTTCTAACCTGTAGTTAATTGTTTAGCATAACAAATAGGCTAAATAGTTTTTCATATACCTGTTACCCCATTTCTCACCTAAGGGCTCAATCAGTTGGGCAATCTATGCTTCAAGTGTTCATAAAGGCCAAATGGGGACATTGTTGTGTAGGATTAAATCATACATCTAATGCTAAGTCACAAAGAGCTGAGTTGAAAAGCATGCCTCAATCGGTTTTGGAAAAACACTCCTCAGAAAAGAAAGTCGGCAAGACCCTTTCATTGTCTTGCTAACTAGCAGTGCATTCCATTTGGCTGAGCGCGCCAGTCACCAGGGGCATTCAGGTCGCCATGAATCTTTGTGTCTCTCTCTGCGTGGGATGTCTTGCCGAAGGTAGCTCACAAGGTTGGCATCGGGGAGATGTTTGTGTTCGTAGTGATGTCTCGGTGACCAAGCATGAGTTACAACAAGATGGAAAGATCTTCGGCGAAGGGTCTGGCCAACAAGCCAAGGTCTCAGTGAAGTAGGAGCTTGGGGGAAAGAAAAATGAAGTTTCCATGAAGTCTCGGCGAAATCAGAAGGTTTCACCAAAAGGATGCCTTCGACGTATGTAAGAAGGCTTTGCTAGGAGGTCTCACTGAAGACGAAGGTCTCGCCGACAATCGTTCATGAGGTAGCGTCAGCAAAGGAAGTGAGCTTCGATGTGAGGTCCTGGCGACTAACGAAGGTCTTGCCAACTGTTGTGGATGAGTGTTGGTTCCCCCGCAGAATGGTCTGAGCTCACTAGGAGTTGAGGCTTTCGCTATTATGTCCTGGCGACTATGAGAGGTATCCCCAAAGTAAAATGAGCTCTCGGTGAAATGTCTAGGCAAAGAAAAGATGTCTTGCCGACATGAGGTAATATTGGCATAAGTCTTGTTGATCCATCAGAGTCTCAATGAATGAAGCGGCATCAGCAAAGCAAGTTTTCATCGCCACAAGGTCTCGGCGATTAGGAAATGTCTCGTCGATAGAAAGGGGACCCCACCAAAAGAAATGGAGCTCAGAAAACAATATTGCCTTTGGCATAATATCTTGCCGAAGGATGAAGGTCACATTGAAGAAAACAAAGGGGCCTAGCCGAGGGGTCATATTCAGCAAAAGGAAGCTTCGGTCGGTATGAAGTCTCGCCGGCCGAAGGGAGTCTTAGCGACACGGGGTGAATTCGGCATAGGACCTTGCCAAAAGGATGAGTTCACTGAGATGTCTGGGCAAAGCGGAGTGGTCTCGGCGAAGGATGGTAGCATCGGAAAAAGGTCTCCCTGACCACAGAAAGTCTTGCCGACTTGAAGGAGCTCGAGCCCGGAGAAGAAGAGTGAGCTCAGCGAGAGGAGGAGATTGACATGAGGTCTCACCGACAAGGTGGACTCTTCTCAGAAGGAGCTTCGAGCCAAAGAGAGATAACATCACCACAAAGTCTTCCCGACCGATGGGAGTCACGCCAAAAGGGTGTTGTGCTTGGGGAAAGAAGCTGATTTTGCTATGAAGTCTCACCGACACATGGGTGCCCCACCGAAGGAGTTTTACTCGCTAGCAAAGGGGCTTGGTCAGTGTAATGTTTCACCGACCAATGGGGAGTCTCATCGAATGGAATGAATGGAGATTGGGGAGAGTGGAATGTGCTCGGTAAAAGGTCTTGCCGAGGGGTCAAGGTCTCGATGATGAAAGAAATATTTGTATGACCCCTAATGGCTCGCCATGAAGTCTTCCCTAAAGCGATAGTCTTACCGATGGTTCCAAGGGTATCGATATGACTTTTTCTGCTTGGCATAAGGTCTCACCGACAGAGGCATGCTATGCCAATAATAGATGAAGAGCCTAATCACATCGGGGAGACACGATAAGTGTCTCACGGACATGTGATTCAATCTAAGCGACCCTTGACCCTCTAGCAATCTCATGTGTTGTATGATCAACCAATCAGAGAGAGCTAAGGGTGAGCCATGGCAGTCTGACTAGGGAGAAGAAGATCAACAGAATGAAAAGCAACGTGTATCTATTCTGAGCTCAGGAGCATTCAAAGCAGCTCGGCCAAGGAGGTTAGAAAGGGAACACGAGACCAGGAAATGAATGCGGTGGTTGCAGAAAGATCTGAAGAAGACCATTCATGGAAGTGACTCTTCACTGACATGGACAACAAGGATGCAATCGAATACAGAATTAACTCCATTAAAAGATCTATGGGAGATTTTTTTTGAAGGATAGATATTTTGTAAGCCCTAAGGGGTCAACACTCTTTGTATATAAGGCATTTTTGCCTCTTTGTAAAGGAGTTCTCCTGAAGATTTTCTGAAGTCTATGACTTCTACAATCCTCTCTTGGATTAGCAGAATTTTGTAACTCATTTTGGAACATGTTATATAAAATTTACCTTGATTACCATTGATGTTTCATTTTTTGCCTTCTGAT
Organism: Sequoia sempervirens; assembly: GCA_007258455.2. Lineage (NCBI taxonomy): Eukaryota > Viridiplantae > Streptophyta > Pinopsida > Cupressales > Cupressaceae > Sequoia > Sequoia sempervirens. Next base: position 67,790,286 of record VDFB02000007.1, read on the forward strand.
TCTTGTGAAGTATTGTGCACTTTTTAAGTGATTCATCAAGCTACTTAGTGAAATCTTTCTTTTCCTTATAGCTTTGTTTCATGTTAGCATGCCTTTCTTTGCAAAAGTGGTATTACATAGGTTATAAACTTTGTTTACTCAATTCCCCATGAGCTTTTAATTTGTGAAAGTCTATTTTTCCTTCTTCAAAGTGTGTGCATGTTTAACCTGTTTGTATGCATAATCCACAGAATCTTTTTATGCAGTCCCATATCCATCATTAGTACTCAAGTGTAACTCGAGTATCTCATTTTTCTTATCAGTTTTGTGTATCACCTTAGTTTAGTTTCAATTTATGTACTCCTTCTTCCTTTCCCTTTATAGAATCATTAGTTTAGGTGATACCAAAGGAAGTCGGTCTTCTCCGGAGGTTGACCTGTATCTATAAGTGACCCACAACTTTAGAGGTGTTCCCATGTTACATTGAGGCATTGGACATCAGGTTCAACAGGGTGCAACTTCAAGTGTTAACAGTTCTGGCATGCTTGGTGGGACTATCAAGCAGACAGTTTGAAAATTACATGTCTATTATTGGTTTTTGATATGCAGCTAGTAAGATTCAAAACTTTCTGAGGTTAACATCAGCATATCATGGTGACTCCATGTACCAGTGCATCATTGATAATTTTAAAATATATTGAGAAATTTGGTGTTTTTCTCAACAATACCAGCCTTTGGAGGCAGTGCAAATAGCACCATGGCGACTCCAACTTAATATCAGTTGGTTTCAGCAGCCCAAGTACCTACAGTTAAGGAGGTTTTCTATCTAGACTTGCTTATGCTTCATATTTTACCTTGCAATGTCTAGTTATCAGCAATATGGTGGTTATTCTCCTCCATTTCATGAAAATTTAAGCTTTGGGTCTCCAAACAACCTTTCTCCTTATTGCAACCAGCATTATCTGCAATTCTATCATGCTTTCCACCCTCCCGCCCCTGCTCAATTCCCCTCGTAGCACATTAATTCCACTTGGAGCCAGCCTTGTAGCCTCCCGAGTCAGTCCCAAGATTCTAATAATGCGAATACCAAGTTGGGTAGCATCAAGGAGATGTTACAATTTCAAAGGTGGATATTAGACTTAGAAAGGGAAAATGAGTATAATATGTAGCAGGAGGAGCTTGCTATTCAAGCTTATATTCATCAGCAGGAGGTTGAGACACAAAGAGGATCCTATTTAGTACAGGAATTTGAACAAAGTCAGTCTAACTCTCCTGAAGAAAAACTTTCTCAAATTCCCCAATCAGTTGCTACCTTTCCAAATCCTTTCTTGGAGGAAGGGCTTCGCTTTCTGCAAATCAGTGTTCCAAGTTTTGAACAGAATGAGTTTTCTATTGAAAAGAAAACAGAGGAAGAGCAACCCATTGATCTAGACAGCTTACTCTTGTGGGAAAGGATTAAAAAGGTAAATCCTTTACATTTAGCTATAAAGTGTCATCAATTGCAGCAACGAAGTATTGAACAACTAGAAGACATCAAACAATTTGGGCAGTTGTCGATTGATGACAGTCAACAAAACAACAATAGCACATGTGAAGATGATGTTGAATGAAATTCATTGCTAAACCCCTTAGATTTTGATTCATTTAAAAAATATTTTGATGATGTTTATAAGATGGCTGAAGCCAGAATGCAAGAATTGTCAGTTAAGGAGCTCCACTTGTAGACAGAGGATGCCCAAGTTTCTCTAGAAGAGGAGCCACACGAAGAAGAAAAATTGGTTTATTTACTTGACCAACTACCTGGTTTTGTTGAGCAAGCTGAAGAGAACATGCAAGTTCCTATTCTACCAGTTGATTTGGAATGGCCAGAGAATATTGTTGATTCGTTCGATGAACTTCCTCAATTTGTCGATGAAGATGAAAATATCACATGCATGATAGCATCTATGCCTGGTATGGAGCAACTGAATGATAAAATTCATCTAGATTTAATGCAAAATTATGAGCTAAATGATATTATAGAGGCTTTTTGTTCCAACATAGATGATGAACTAGTATCATATGAAAGGGAGGCATGTGATTAGCCAATTCAAGTTGGTGAGACTATTGAAGAAGTTGTTGAAGATAATGCCTTGCAGCTTGTGAACTTATTAGATGAGCTCCCCCACTTTGTTGAAGAGGTGTATTCTGTCATGGACAAAGAGCATAAGGAGCCACAATTTGGAGATTTGTTTTCAGTTATCCAACAGGGATATCAGCTCCTTAGTCAAGAAGATACAACCATCAAAAACATTAATGGTTTTGTTGATGGTGTTTTCTACACAACAACAACTCAGACAGAATATGAAATCATGTCTCTCTTGAAAGGTAAATCTCTATCAGCAAGCCTCAAGAGATAACCCCAAGGTCTCTCATGTCAGTTCTTGACAATGCATAAACAACTTAGTGACAAATATGAAAATGTTGGTAATCATAATGGGACCTTACTACAAGCAAAATAATGAATCGATTCTATCAAATTTAACAAACTGGTGATACTTCAATCCTAGATTTAACCCAATAATCAAAGAAATAGAAAAAGGATAAGGGTTTCAAAGAGATTTCTAAATATAATACTACTCCTAAGATCAACAATGAAGGTAACCAACACTCGAATGGACCAATCCCTCAAAACCGATCTCCGCTTAACCCAGATAAATTTCCAATCTTATAGAGAACAGTGCAATCTTCTGAGGTGTTAGGATTTTCAAATCATAAACATTCATTCAAATAACCCTATTGCAGTTAAAATGAACAAAACCTCACAATCGAACTGAGCACACTGAAATATGAAGTCTAGGCTAACTTTGCAAAGCAACTAAAAATCAGTTGGTTGCGAAAAGTATGGATTGAAGGATTGCTGCAACATTCAAGCATTAAATCACAAACATTATTAAATCAAATCTAATCTTAGTATTAAGCTTCTCAAAGAAATTTTAAAGATAGAATAACAAGAACCATGCAAAACAAAAGGAAACAAGTATGGCACCAAATCACAATGTCATTTCTTGTATTCAAATTGTTCACTGTAGCAACAATTCTAGCTTTCTATTACAATATTTTCTTGAGGGCAACTACCTGCTAACTTACTCTACTTCTAACTAGCTCTGCTCTATATCAATCTCTATATTCTGGTTACAAATTATAATCTTATAACCCCTTACAAATGAGGCGACATGCCCAATATATAGAATTCCCCAGAAACCCATCGGCCAGGCAAGGGTTTCGCAGTAATAACTCGGCACAACCACCCAACCAAGAGAGTCTTCGAAATGGGTCAAATAGGTATTAAATGCACATCCCGTCAAAGTCGGCCCGAGATCCGCAGTGCAGTTCGGACCAATGCGTGGGAAGATAATAGGGAAGCACAAATCGTGTCGCAGCCCATCATTAGCTCCCTTCCCTATTATCCGTATTCAGACCCAGCACTTCACGAACTTTCAAGAACGTCCCATCCAGGCTAGCTATTGGTGGCAAGGGAAAAACCCTAAGTCATCTTTCGATGGATGCAATCTCATCCCTTGAGTGTTTGACTGACTTATCCCAATCTACCTTATACACCAAATACTTATCAATAACTGCAAGGTAGGTGACCGCATCATCTAGCTGGTGCTCAGAAACGGAGCCATTATCAAGTGGTGCATAAACATCCTGCCACCATTCTCTCAACTGCTCCAGGCTTAAATACTTCGAGGAAAACTTCCTTCTTCCTCTCATTAGCTCGAAGAAAGCAATGCAGCCATTGTAGACACCAGCTAGGGTGTCATTAATGTGTCTTCTCTATTTGTAAATCTTTTTCAATACTTTTTGCCTGTTTGCAATTCCTCAAACCACTCCCATGGTTTGGTAGCTCTAGAAGAAGGACGGATCCCATCAGTCACCAACCTGTCTCGGGTGTACTCCATAATAGTCTTGGTTTTTCATAGCAGGAGGTTGGTGTCTTCTTTATCTTGTGCTATTACTTGCTTCATCCAGTCCATCATCTTTGTAGCATCTTTCCCAGTCGACAGGATTTCCTTAATAGATCCATCACCTTTTACCTGTACTCCTTTCAACCAATTCACAGTGGCAATAGTGGATACTTTCATCTTTTCTACCTCGGTTATGGTCTCCTAAGGTAGAGGATTTGTAGCAGAGGAAGAAGGATTAATGGACTGCAGTGGCTTTATTAATTCCTCCAAGCACTTCCTAATATTTTCATTTTCTCTCTTCAGCTCCTATTTGGTCTTCATTTCCCTTCTCAATCTATCCACAATAACTGTACTGAAGACCTCATAGTCTTCAAGATCTTGCTCAACTGATGTAGGCCCTAGATTGAAAGTCTGAACACTGTAATCCTTTCCAACCACATCACCTCTATCTTTACCTGGAGCAGGGGTGGTGATGTGAACAACTTTGTTATGCGCCTCATCCCTTTCAACCCTTGAGATCACTCTAGCATTCTTCTTACCTTTAACCTTCCCAAGTTTAGCTAGGAGCCCATCCCAATTTGGTGGCGTGTCTTCTACCACAACCTGTTTTCTCTTTATCTCTTTGTCAAGCAATTCTAGAACAACAAGCTCTAATTGCACTTGGCTCGGTCATGTTTCCTTTGGCTGACCCTCTGCTATTTCCTCTTCCAAATTTTGTTTCTCAGGAGTCTCATTTTTATTCCTTTCCTCCTCAATGTGTTCCTCCTTATGTTCAAGTGATAGGACCTTTTCTGCTTCTTACTCCCTTGGAGGAGATTCAATCACCTAATTTGTGACTGGTAACTCTGTATATGTAACCAAGGGAGATTTCATTTCTTTTTCAATTTCTAACTCTGCACTATAGAGTTCCCCCTCATGGAATTCCTCTCCTTTAGTATCTAGATGATCCTCAACATCCTCTGACTCGCTAGGCTTGCCTTGAGCTTCGTGAGCGGGAGGCACATCATCATGCTGCTCCTCATGAGAAACCACCTGAGGTAGGTCAGTCCTAGGCACATTGTCCCTGGGAGAAGGAGTCCTAGACCTCCTTGTACATACCCTGGCCTTCTCCTATGAACTTTCAAAATTCACTATTAGCGGGGAAATCACCTCTTATGCGACCTTGGAGCTTGTCTTCTCTGATAATTTGACAATTATTTTCCTCTTAGGCATAGGAGCATCAGCCCCAGGATTTTGTTCCTCAACTCCCTTGTGTTCGGACCTTTCAATCCTTGTCCTTCTCTTAGCCTTTGGCCTTCTCTGTTTCACTGCTTCTTGGGCCTCTTCTCCCTAAACACCTTTTGACTTGATCTTCGATGGGGAGTCCAACTTACCTTTACCCTTAGGATCCTGCTCGGCCGATTCCTCAGAGGTGGAGTGAGGATTTAGATCTCCCATCAGGTTATAAGTACATTTCACTCCTTTATTCTCCAACTCCCATACCGTGCGCTTGAGCCACATCTTGGTAACTTTGATGACTGGCTCCATCAATTGCTTCAGTTCTGTTTGCTTCTCCTCTAACTAGTCTATATCACTAATCGGCCTATCTTTTACTACCTCATAGGCATGATCCTGAATTAAGTTCCCATCATCCTTCAATTCATCAGGCACTGCCCTTACATTATACAATTAGACTGCATCTACCGGAAGCTGAGAGAATTTCTTCTTTCTGACCTCGTATTCATCACTACAATTGGCCCAGTAGTCCTCCAAATGAACCTTATGGCCATATTCTCTATTGTCCTTCTTTTGAGCCTCACCTGTGATATCAAACCTGGACCTCTTGGAATGGAAGGACAAACCAAGAGTACTAATTTCTTCCTCTGAAGCTTGGGCAAAGATAATGGAAGGGCATGCTTCTTCAGTGCCAATCTTTAGGGGAAAATCCCCACCAAATCTTGTCTTGTGTTTTTCCTTCTTGACAATAGCATCAAAATCACAAATCTGTCTAGTTACTTCTAGCAATATGATGTGGTCAGTGGGATACCTTGGAAGTCTGTATGGGGCCCTTTGGTAGCCATCAATCCAAATGTAGGAGAAGGTTGGGAATTGAATAAACCAAGCTCCATACTTCCTGATGAGCTCCTTGGCTTGGTTTGAAATTCTGACATGTTCCGCCCCTTGAAGCATTATGGTGATATACATGGTGCATGCATCATTTTCCCTCCTATAGTCTGAGCTTCCTAAATACAACTGAGGGAAAACTTCATAAATAATATCCTATCTGAAAATTCCCTTTGTATCCAATTCCCTATAGGGATGGAATCTAGCCAGTGCATAGACCAAATACAAGGCCATTGTGAAGGTCCTTGTCTGCAACACATTGGACAACTGCTTGTGAATCACTTGGATAATGACCCCTGCCCAATGGTAGTTAATTTTCTCTTGTTCCATCCTTACAATCGCATGGCACATCCAATTCTGGAATGTACCAGCACTCTTCAATCCAACCACCCTGCTAAGAAATGTGATGGCATCATAGTACTCATTGTTGAATTTTGCTCAGAACAGCTGTTTTGGAAATTTGGAGTAGTGAGACTTGGGCTTCTCCAGCCAGGAATTGATTAGTTGTTGTGACTTCACAGTCTGGTCATTGTAGAACTCTTGAGCTACCTCAATGGTGAACCCCACCACATGAGATCTGTCTGGCATGTCGAAGGTTTGGGCAATGGAGACTAGGTTGAGATTTGAAACAACTCTCCCTTGAGGACTCTTAATCCTCTGTGTGTCTTGATCATAGTGACTAGTGCACTCAAGGACCAGATCATAGCATTGCACTGTAGAAGGGAAACCAGCAACATGTGATAATCATGATTCCATCATCCTTCTAGTCACCAAAGGAGGATTCTCAACCACCATTCTTTCTTTAAATTCTTCATAATCCCATATGCCAACATTTGTATCAGTGACTTCTGACCAGACATAAGTGATCTTACTCTTAGGGACCTTGCTCTTAATGTCCAGCTTAATCCTCTCTGCATCAGACAATGAAGACCCAGCCGCTGCCTTGCTAGATTCAACCTGCACTCAACATGAAAACATCATAAAAACCACAAGAAGGAGTCATGTTAATCCATCAAAACAACGTTAGAATGCATCTCATATAGTCAAGGGGTTATTAAATCTCATACGAAATGACCACAACAAATTTTTAGTTTCAAGACCATCCGCGGAATCTGAGCCAAAGAGGAATTTTGAGAAATTCCATACCGATCGAATTCCAACAGAATGGCCAAGAAACACCTACTTAACCATTAAACCTGATTATTTTCATCAATAAACCATATGGGAGCTCATAAGATAGCATGGATAAATCATAAAATGCATTGAAAATCACTAACATATCATGCTATTCAATATTCCTTTACATTTCATCAACTTTCAGGAAAATCTGCCAGACATGGTTTCCTGTGAAGAACGAGCCAAACAGGATTTTCGGGAAATCTGGGAGATGGCATATTTCGAAGAAATCCAGACCTGGAGGAAATCCGTGGATAAGGAAAAACTCTGAACCAATCAGTGCAAAGGAAAGTACTTCGGCAAAACAACTTCTATTCGGGATGAGGTCACACTGAGTGGGGCACGTCTTGCCAACCGGCTATGAGGAAAGTCATGTCGATGAGAGATCTTCTTCGGGGTAAAGTCAAAGCGAATCACCCTTGTCTCACTGACCATCAGAGTTTAAGTAATAACTTTGGCCAAACTAAAGTTTTCGAAATAAAGTCCTGGCAAAGTTGAGGTGTCTTGCCAACAGAAAGGCTTTCGGCAAGAGAATCACAGTGTCCTGGCGATCAAATACAAACCCACGAAGGGCTTCATTAAGACACAGGATGACCGATGTTACATCTCACCGACTTCAAAGGGTCACAACGACTAAAAAGAACAGAGCTCGATGAAAGCAAAAGTGCTCAGTGGGAGGTCTCGCCGAAGGACGGATGTCTTGGCGAAGCAAATGAATATCGGTAAAACTATTGGATCCCGCTATGACCTCTTGCTGACTTTGAAAGGTAATAGTGAATAATATTTAGAAGGGATGGATTATCCTAGACTACGACGCTGAGTCACGATTTCATCTAGACACTGAATCGATCATGAATTTCAATAGCTTAACTCAGGACAAGTCAGGGATGGACCTTTCATAAATTTTCCTTGTGTTTCAGGCCTGTTTTAAGATGAAATCACCTGATATGGCACCGCCCTAGGTCTAAAACCCTACTCATCCACCATTAGCGCACATGCAAGTTCAGAATTTAATTATTTCAACTGTTAATTCATCACTAGGGTTTACTAATTACTCTCAGGAAAGATTCATCGAAATGCAAACAGATAAATGAGCTCAAAACTCGCCTGGGAGATGACAAATGATGCAATACTGAACAACCCTAGCACAAAATAAACAATTACACAGGAATTCAAATCCCACAAGCTCTCACAATACCAACGTGCCATTCATAATTCAATTCAAAGTAGAGCACACAGACACATACCATTATAAAGTGGAAATCAATATGAGAATCAACAAATACGAAGCTCAATGGTGTCTACAAAGAATAGGAGCACAAATGCACAAGAAAATTCCACCAAATAGATCAATTCAAAGCCGAATTCCCCCAAAATCCTAACCAATCACTTGCAAGAAAGCACTTCTCAGCTCAACGAGGGAAAATAAGAAGCAGGATGGCATAAAAGACCTCGGAATCAAGTTAAATACATCTCTCAGACCATGCACGGAGCCATTAATGCAGTCGATAAGATAGCCAGAGAAGGAATTCAGGAATTCGATGACAGGGTGGAATCTAGGAAAATTCAGCCCATGCAGAAATCCGTGAAGATCGAAAATCCCCGAACAACAAGGATCCAACCGGAGTCTAAGCAAGATCCGGGAAAATTCGACCAGGGTGAAAAATCTCGAATCCAAGCAAAAGCCCAAAATTCATCCAGAACTTAAGACTTTCAATGAGTAACCTGGGGGAAACACTTAGGCATTCAAAATAAACAATTTAAGCACATGCCTAGGTAAGACAAAACCTCAAAAAGAAAGGGCCAAAACACGAAAACCAAAGCAAAAGAGGGTCCCTACTTCTAGCTGGGTGTGTGTGCAAAAACTACACAACAAATTAATGGTGACTTCAGCTGGGAAAATGCTCCAGAGCATTTGATGATGAACAGGAATCAAGAACCCAGAATCTCTGGTTTCAATCTCACCATCAAACAAATAAGCCAGAATGCAAGATTTAAAGAATCAGAACCAAAGGATAGATCAAACCTTCCATAAACTGAAAATCCAAGTGTGTGCTTATGAGTTCATTTTACTCCTTAATTTACTACAGAAACCAAGTTCAGTCAAGTCAGGCTACGTAAGGATTCTATCTTCAAAAGCAACCTAGATAGGGCCTCGCTGCCAGTCAAGCGTCCATAGCCCTGATGAGGTTATCGATGTGACTCTCCTGAACATGGATCTAATGCCAGCCAGGCGTCCATAGCCCCGGTAGAGCTATTTAGGTACCCCTAATGAGTTGAATTTATTCTTTTGATATTCAATATTTCACTTTTCTTTCCTTTGATATTCTTTATACGTCTCTTTCGTTTCAACTTGTGAACAATGAAGCTCACACTCAGGGCTGAGAACCACAGTGGCGCTGAAGCAGAAATAAGATTTTTCACTTGACAAGACTTCACAAGGATTCCTATAGCGACATTAGGATTCTTAAGATATATGATGGATATAAGATTTTTAGAGTACTTCAAATTCAAATCAAAGTCGGTGATCAATCTTCTATAAATTTGACATTAAGGCTATCGGCAATAGTAAAGATTTAAACCATCCTTTCAAGATGCAAGAGTAAAGTTCACCAACAAAATACTTAGAACAATTCCAAAGAAGATAGATTTTCCATGCAGATGCAACACATCCAGGAGAAAATAGAGAAACCCCCAAAACAAGAGCAGAGCAAAAACAAAACAAACCAAAAGGAAACCTACACTAACCAAAACAAACAAAAGCAAAGCAGAAAGGAAAACCCTAATCTAACTATATACACGACCAGAGCTAAAAACATCTCAAGACTAGAAATAATGCTTCAAATATTTCCCATTGATAGGCAGTGGGATATCCTCTCCAGTGAGAGTTTTCTAATGAAAAGCATTATCTCCCAAAATTTCTGATATCTGGTAAGGTCCAAGTCAAAGTTTATCAAATTTTCCATGCTCTCCCTTACGATCGTGGGCTTTATCCCAGGAAAGAACCAAGTCAGAAATCCTAAAAGCTTTCACCTTGGCTCTCTTATCAAACCATCTCTTGACAACCCCTTGATGTTTAGCAAAGTTCTCCATGGCTTCATCCCTCTTTTCTTCAAGGTGCAACAGTTCGGCAATTCTTGTCTCACGTCTATCTCCCTCATCATAATAGTCATTAATGAACTGAAGGGTAGGAATTTTCAATTATATAGGGAACACAGGTTCTAATCCATAAACCAGGTGGTAGGGTGACATCCTTAAGGAAGATTTATGTCTTGTACGATCTTCCCAAAGAGAAAATATGAGCTGGGTATGCCAGTCTCTACGGTTCCTCCCTAATAACTTGCGGATAATGGTCAGGAGATTCTTATTAGAGGATTCAGCCAACCCATTGCCCTATGGATATTAATTGGATGCAAATTTTATGATGATCCCATGATCAAAATCCCAATTAGAAAATTTCAATGATGAAAATGCAGGGCCATTTTCACAAATGAAAGACATGGGGCACCCAAAACGATTAAGAATACCTGATTTGATGAAATTAATTACTACCTCAGAAGTACACTATTTGCATGCAAGGGCTTCTATCCATCGTGTAAAATAATCAATAATGGTGAGAATATACCTATGACTAGCAAAGGAGGGTAGATTGATGAGGCCAATGAAGTTCATTCCCCATTGTGCAAAAGGTTTTACCTCAAAGACGGGCTGGAGTGGGAGAACGACATACTTCTCTTTGGCTGTTGCAGTCTAGCACACATGGCATGTCCTAACATGGTTGTGGGTGTCTTTGAATAACGTAGGCCAATAGTAACCAGCTCTAAGAATCTGGTTTGCTGTAGAAGGTTCTGACACATGACTTGTACCATATCTGTCATGAAATTCTGACATCATTCTTTCAGATTCTGGCCTTCCTAGGCACCTTAAGTACACACCTTCATGATTTCTCTTGTATAGGACAGCCCCTTTTAACATGAAACTGTCACTCTTTAAGCGCAATGCCCTTCTTTGTACTGAATTGAGACGATCAGGGCATCTCTGGGTCAAGAGATAATGAACAACATCATCATACCACTTTCCAGGAGAAACATCCTCTAAAGTATAAGCCTTAGTTGTAAGATCAGGGCCTGTCTCTGTCATTGTCTTTGTGAGCCCCTGCCCTCTTACCAGCTTCATGGGCTGAATTTCCATATCATACTCTTGTAGCGTAGTTACCCACTTGGCTCTTTGTTCTCCCAGTTCATTTTGTATCAAGAGTAGCTTGACTACAAGATTGAGAACTATAGCAAAGATCTTATTTCTAAGGATGTAACGTCTGAATTTTTTGACTGCCCTGACTAAGGCATAAGCCTGCTTCTCCACATTTGGGTACCTCAGCTCCGTATCCTTCAATAGTGTGCTCATGAATGCTATGGGATGTTCATTGCCTTGGTTAGATTTCTGACTTAATACAACATCACAGGAGTGGTCAGAAGCAAACGAATATATGCAGAATGGTTTGGCATAATCGGGACTTACTAAAACTAGAGCTTCAACAATAGCTTTCTTTATTTCAGCAAATGCTTCCTTCGCTTCTGCATTCCACTCCACCTTGGCCTCCTGCTTCAACATTGCATTCAGTGGTTTAACTATTTCTGCAAACCCAGTGATGAACTTCCTAACAAAGTTAATCTTGCCAAAGAATGACTTCATTTCCTTTTTACTAGCAGGTGGTGGAATCTTGAGAATGGCCTCTATACGTTCTGGATCGATTGCAATCCCCTTCTCAGAGATAATATGCCCTAATAATTTACCTTCTATTACTCCAAAGATGCACTTCTTTGGATTGAGCGATATGCCAAACTCTCTGCATTTCTGGAAAACTTTACACAAATCTGAGATATGATCGCCTCTCTTCCTTGAAAATACTGTCAGATCATCTATGTAGATGATTATGAACTTCCCAATTAGATCTTTAAAGGCTATGTCCATTGCTCTCTAGAATGTAGCTCCAGCATTAATCAAGCCAAAAGGCATTCTTCTATAAGTGAAAGTGCCCCACTTAGTGGTGAAAGCAGTCTTGTGTCTATCCTCATACTGCACCATGACTTGGTTGTACCCTAAATAGCCATCCAGAAAAGACATCATCTGAGATCCGTTAACAATCTGTAGTACTTCATCCAGTTAGGGTACCGGATAATTATCCTTTTCTGATGCTCAGTTCAGGTTTCTGAAATCTACACATAGCCTAATTTCACCATTTTTCTTCCACACTGGGACCAGATTTGCAACCCAAGTAGAGTGTCTAACTAGAAATATGATTCTCTCAGACAACAGTTTTTGCACTTCCTTTTGTATTATAGGTTCTAGTAGAGCATTAATAGGCCTCTTCCTCTGTCTGATGGGTTTCACTCCTGGATTGAGAGGGATAGTATGAGTTATGACTAATGTATCTTAAGTCTTCAAGTCTTCATAACTCCAGGCTATCACATCTAGATATCTACGTAGTGCCTCTAAGATTCCTTTCCTTTCTTCTAGGGTGCACACTTTACCGAGGAAGATGTTTTTGACATCATCCTGGGATCCCACATTATACTTATCACACTATCCACTGATGGACTCTTTCTTAGTGTCCTGTTCTTGATCTCTGATCCTATCCAGATCAAAGATTCTTTCTAATTGTACCATCCCCCTAGGAATAGTGTTGGTCTTCAAATTGATTACTCCTTCGAGGTCCATCTCTACTTCTTGGAGCTCAGTTTCATCGATGATGTGAGAAGCAAAAACATCTGTATTTGTGATAAAATCTAGAATATACTTATCATCTTCAAATACCTGGAAGTTAGTGGCATTATTAGGTACTAAGGGTACTGGGGTTAGTTCTACGGTAAACTTCTTCAACCCAAAAAGAGATAGAGGTTGCAGAGTACTGGCTACCTGGGCCAAGGAATCAGCTGTCTGGTTTTTATTTCATGGAATCGGCTAAATGTTGAAGGCGTCAAATCCTTCAATAAGGTCCCATACTCTGTGTCTGTAGTTAGTCATTCTTCTGTCATGACAAGAATATTGTCTTCTAACTTGCTTGACTACTAATTTAGAATCTCCATACACTTGCAAGATCTTAACCTTCTTCTTCAAGGCCATTAACAATCTATGAACCAAAACTTCGTATTCTGCTACGTTATTTGTACAATTAAATTGAAGTCTATGAGCAGCAAAAAATGTCTTACCATTTGGGCTGATTAGCTCAAATCCTGCCCCAGCTGCTTGTTTTGATTTGGACCCATTGAATCTCAAATTCCAACAAACAACACCTATGGACTTCTTTGCTTCTTCACTTACATTGTTGTTGTTGGATGGCTTTTCAGAAGGCATCACTCATTTTCCTTTATGGTTTTTTTGGACATTGATTGAGCCTACAGGAGTGGGATTAGTATACTTATGTATTTGTTTTACCGTGGCTTGGCATAAGCAATAGTCCAATTCTGAATGTGAAGTATTATGTACCCTACACCAATTGGGAAAAATTAACTCTTCAAAGTTCATTCTTCTTCCTAACTGAATCTGACCTTCAATACATTTTTGAATGAACTCTTGAAAACTGTCTAACAAAGCCAGCTAATTATCTTCTGGATCATCATTATTTTTGGTTGGTTCACCATTGTCCTTAACTAGTTCTACTAGGGCTTTAGCACCACTAGACTCTGTTGTGAGGTCATGAGACATTGTATGCAACATGAGGACCTCCTCCGAATCCAGTTCTTCAAGGGGAGCAGAAAGCATATAGTTACCCATACTTACTTTTGACACCAGAATTTCAGCAAAGGTTTTCGGATATTCTGTGGTCATATACTTCATTCTAGGTTCTCTTTCAATTCTAATCTGGTTTTGCACTCCTTTCCAAGGAAGCCACATATGGGAGTGATCAGTTGAAACATATCCATTCAAAGCCCTGGTAAAGTCCCTTCCCAGGATTAGGCCATAAGCATCAAGAATGTCAGCCACCTGTATATTGATAACCTGCTGAATTCTAGGATCAGAAGCAATCTGCATGTGAATCATATTCAACTCTCCTACAACATTCACTTCATTTCTATCCAACTGTGTGAATTTCTTTTTAGAATCAGTAGGGGTGATACCCATAGCTCTACAGACACCAAAGAGCATAACATTGGTTGAGGCACTAGAATCTAGCAGACAATTATGCAAATTCTTGTCAAACACACAGACAAAAATCAGGAATGGAGGAGTATTTGTTTTCCCTTGAAATAGAGTTAAGGGAGTGTCTACTTGAACAACTTGAGATTTGTCCTTTTCTTTTCCAGTATCTCCAGGGGGCATATGGTCTTCATTATGAGCTCGATTTTTCCCTCCTATTGGCTGAGAACTAGATACTTTATCGACATTCTTGCTAACTGATTTATCTTGCGACATGGAATTTGCATTATAAGAACCTAGGATTGCATTCCTAATGGATGGAACTCTTAATAGCTCAAATGCAGATAGATTTATCTTCAATTTTCGGAGTTCTTCAGCAACATATGTGGCCAATTATTCTTCATTTAAATCAGTGGGGGTCTCCCTTGGGTATTCCACCATTTTTTCTTTACTTGCATCAACATTTCTTCCTTTTGGTACATCAGCATGTCCTCCTTGAGATAAATATTTCTTGGAAACCAGGGGCAATGAGGGATTGTTGCTAGCATTAGGGTCTGGAGGTGTGTTGAAATTATTCAGTGGGATAGAAGTAGTAAAGGGACCTCTAGTCTGTGGGTGCCTATGTGGCAGTTCCCCAAGTCATACTTCTTGACAGGCCTCTGGAAGGTCTGTACTTCTTCAATGTAATCTTCCTCTTCATCTCTAGGACCATTATCATTCACTAGATTTTCATCAAATAATTGTGTCATTTCATCTCCATTGCACACTTGGTCTGCCTCGTCCTCCAACTGGTCAAATTCCTCTTCAGGTATATTCTCCTAACTTTGCAGAAAAGGAGCATGGTTTAATACCAACACTGGTGAATTATAAGGAATAGAGGGTACAATTTTTGGACCACTTACATTGTTCTCCACCTCATACTGGAAAATTGAGGCTGCTATTTGGAACTCTTGATAGTCTAGCTCAGAATGTTGACTAGTCTTGTGGAGCCTACACCACCCTGATAAAGTAGCCTCAGCTAGATATACACTACCAGGAGGCTTCTCTTGATTAACTGGCTAACTGGCTAACTGATTGACAGGTTGAATAACTGGTTGATTCAGTGGGGTGGAAACTCTTCCATTGTTAGGACCTATGTTCCAAGTCCTATTATGTCTTGATTACTACCTTCTCTCGAATCCTTGTCCACCACCTTGCCCTCTGTCAAAGTTCTGACCTGATGATTTTCCGTTATCATAATTATGTCTTCTATCATTATTATACCCTCAGTCTTGGTTATATCCTCTATCAGAGTTATGTCCTCTATCATTATTGTATCCTCGGTCTTGACGTTGTCCTTTATCAAAGTTTTGTCCTTGCAAATTCTCCCTATTTTGATTGGACTGCATGTTTCTCTGAGCAGCTTGCAACTGACTGTTCTGATTTCTCAAGTAGGTTACCTCCATATTTAGTTTCTTTATTTGTTCAAATAACTCATCTAGTCTCTCCTTGTTAGGATTACTATATGAAGGTTGATTCGCATTATTCTGGGAATACCCTACTGTAGCATTGGTATTTAGTGATTGGTTCAAGACTTCATAATTTTGTAGGTATGAAGGATAACTAGCCTGAGGCTGGATGTGTAGGGGTTGATTCCCACCTTGCTAAGGGTACCTAATCATGGATAACACTTGTCCGCCAGGAGGTCCTGGGTAAGGGACCAGAGGCAACTGAGGAACTGGATTCATGATTGGAGTATGGTTCGCAAGAGCCTGGTTGAGAGCTGGAACTTGTCTAGGGTGAGCAACGGGTCCTAATGAGGGTAAAGGTTCAGACAGATGTTTCCTTAGATTAGTGCTAACTTTTACAGCCTCTACATATGCATCTAGTAAACTCTCAAGGGGGTTATTACTCCATTTCATAAAGGTAGCTGTAAAACTATCAAGTCCTTCATAATAAACTTCTAAGGCAGTGATTTCATTAATAGCATAAGGGGTCTGTAATATGGTATAGGCACGATGAAACCTATTGTTGAAAGAACCTATAGGCTCATTGACCTCTCTCTTCACAATAGTGAACTGACGGTAAAGCTCATTAGAACTAATGGGGATCGAAACTTTTGCAAAAAGGCAACTTCTAACTCAATCCAATGTTAGATAGATCCAACAGGTAAATGGTTGTACCAATAGAATGCATCTTCCCCTAGTGAATAAGGAAATAACCTACATGCCACATCCTCATGGTTTATCCCTCTATCTTTAAGACCAGTCTGAAAGATTCTAATGTGTTCTTCAGTGGTTCTATTGGGATCATTGACATGGAATTTTGAACAGAAGTGTTCAGGCTTTTTTGGCATGACATTGTAGACAGAAAAGCTTAATGGAGATGGGTTGGTTGCTAGGAAAGCCATTGGTGGAGGTGGGGGTGGTAATGGCTAATTTATGGCTGGTTGAGGTTGTGGAATGGGAATTTCCTCAGACTCGGATGAACTTGATGAAGATGGGGATGATGGAGGTGTGGGTGGTGGATGGGAAGATGGTGATGATTCCCTTCTTATGTTGGTCCTTCTTGACCTAGTAGGGTCTAGTAATTCTTGAAACTCTTCCTCTCTTGGAGCAGATCTGGTTCTTCTTCTGAATCTCTCAGGAGAGATGGCATTCAAAAATTGATCCAGCTTCCTTATTCGGGCCCTCCTTCTAGCGCCAGTCCTATTGATGGTGTTTTCTACACAATAACTCAGACAGAATATGAAATCATGTCTCTCTTGAAAGGTAAATCTCTATCAGCAAGCCTCAAGAGATAACCCCAAGGTCTCTCGTGTCAATTCTTGACAATGCATAAACAACTCAGTGACAAATGTGAAAATGTTGGTAATCATAATGGGACCTTACTATAAGCAAAATATTGAATCGATTCTATCAGATTTAACCCAATAATCAAAGACATAGAAAACGGATAAGGGTTTCAAAGAGATTTCTAAATCTAATGTTACTCCTAAGATCAACAATGAAGGTAACCAACACTCGAATGGACCAATCCCTCAAAACCGATCTCTGCTTGACCACGATAAATTTGTAATCTTACAGAGAATAGTGCAATCTTCTAAGGTGTTAGTATTTTCAAATAATAAAAACATTCATTCAAATAATCCTATTGCAGTTAAAATGAAAAAACCCTCACAATTGAACTGAGCACACTGAAATATGAAGTCCAGGCTAACTTTGCAAAGCAACTAACAATCAGTTTATTGCGAAAAGTACAGACTGAAGGATTGCTGCAACATTCAAGCATTAAATCACAAACATTATTAAATCAAATCTAATCTTAATATTAACCTTCTCAAGGAAATTTTAAAGATAGAATAACAAGAACCATGCAAAACAAAAGCAAACAAGTATGGCACCAAATCACAATGTCATTTCTTGTATTCAAATTGTTCACTGTAGCAACAATTCTAGCTTTCTGTTACAATATTTGCTTGAGGGAAACTACCTGCTAACTTACTCTACTTCTAACTAGCTCTACTCTATATCAATCTCTATATTCTGGTTAAAAATTCTAATCTTCTAACCCCTTACAAATGAGGCGACATGCCCAATATATACAATTCCCCAGAAACTTGTCGGCCAGGCAAGGGTTTCGCAGCAATAACTCGGCACAACCACCCGGCCAAGAGAGTCTTCAAAATGGGTCAAATAGGCATTAAATGCACATCCTGTCCAAGTCAGCTCGAGATCTGTAGTGCAGTTCAAACCAATGCACGGGAAGATAATAGGGAAGCACAAATCGCGTCGTAGCCCATCATTAGCTCCCTTCCCTATTATCTGTATTCAAACCTAGCACTTCACGAACTTTCAAGAACGTCCCATCCAGGCTACCTACTGGTGGCAAGGGAAAAACACTAAGTCATCTTTCGATGGACAAAATCTCATCCCTTGAGTGTTTGACTGACTTATCCCAATCTACCTTATATGCCAAATACTTATCAATAACTGCAAGGTAGGTGGCTGCATCATCTAGCTGGTGCTCAGAAACGAAGCCATTATCAAGTGGCGCATAAACATCCTACCACCATTCTCTCAACTGCTCCAAGCTTAAATACTTGAGGGAAATCTTCCCTCTTCCTGTCATTATCTCGAAGAAAGCAATGCAGCCATTGTAGACACCAGCTAGGGTGTCATCAATGTGTCTTCTTTATTTGCAAATCTTTTTCTATACTTTCTGCCTGATTTGCAATACCTCAAACCACTCCCATGGTTCGACAGCTCCAAAAGAAGGAAGTATCTCGTCAGTCACCAACCTGTCTCGGGTGTACTCCATAATAGTCTTGGTTTTTCATAGTAGGAGGTCAGTGTCTTCTTTATCTTGTGCTATTATCTACTTCATCCAGTCCATCGTCCTCGCAGCATCTTTCCCAATTGACAGGATTTCCTTAATAGCTCCATCACCTTTTACTTGTACTCCTTTCAACCAATTCATAGTGGCAACAGTGGACGCTTTCATCTTTTCTAGCTTGGTTATGGTCTCCTGAGGTAGAGGATTTGTAGCAGAGGAAGAAGGATTAATGGACTACAGTGGCTTTATTAATTCCTCCAAGCACTTCCTGAGATTTTCATTCTCTCTTCAACTCCTACTTGGTCTTCATTTCCCTTCTCAATCTATCCACAATAACTGTACTTGAAACCTCATAGTCTTCAAGATCTTGCTCAACTGATGTAGGCCCTAGATTTAAAGTGTGAACATTGTAATCCTTTCCAACCACATCACCTTTATCTTTACCTAGAGTAGAGGTGGCGATGTCAACAACTTTGTTATGCGCCTTATCCCTTTCAACCCTTGAGATCACTCTAGCCTTCTTCTTACCTTTAACCTTCCCAAGTTTAGCTAGGAGCCCATCCCAATTCGGTGGCGTGTCTTCTACCACAACCTATTTTCTCTTTATCTCTTTGTCAAGCCATTTTGGAATAGCAAGCTCTAATTGCACTTGGCTCGATCCTATTTCCTTTGGCTGACCCTCTGGTATTTCCTCTTCCAAATTCTGTTTCTCAGGAGTCTCATCTTTATTCCTTTCCTCCTCGATGTGTTCCTCCTTATGTTCAAGTGACATGACCTTTTCTGCTTCTTCCTCCCATGGAGGAGATTCAATCACCTCAATTGTGACTGGTGACTCTGTATATGTAACCAAGGGAGATTGCATTTCTTTTTCAATTTCTACCTCTGCACTGTAGATTATCCCCTCATGGAATTCCTCTCCTTTAGTATCTGGATGATCCTCAACATCCTCTAACCCACTAGGCTTTCCTTGAGCTTCGTGAGCGGGAGTCACATCATCATGCTGCTCCTCATGAGAAACCACCTGAGGTAGGTCAGTCCTAGGCACATTGTCCCTAGGAGAAGGAGTCCTAGACCTCCTTGTACATACCCTTGCCTTCTCCTTTGAACTTTCAAAATTCACAATTGGCAAGGAAATCACCTCTTTTGCGACCTTGGAGCTTGTCTTCTCTGATAATTTGACAATTCTTTTCCTCTTAGGCATAGAAGCATCATCCCCAGGATTTTATTCCTCAACTCCCTTGTGTTCGGACCTTTCAATCCTTGTCCTTCTCTTAGTCTTTGGCCTTCTCTGTTTCACTGCTTCCTAGGCCTCTTCTCCCTGAACACCTTTTGACCTGATCTTGGATGGGGAGTCCAACTTACCTTTACCCTTAGGATCCTGCTCGGCCGATTCCTTAGAGGTGGAGTGAGGATTTAGATCTCCCATTAGGTTATAAGTGCATTTCACTCCTTTATTCTCCAACTCCCATACTGTCTGCTTGAGCCACATCTTGGTAACTTTGATGACTAGCTCCATCAGTTGCTTCAGTTCTGTTTGCTCCTCCTCTAACTAGTCTATATCACCAATCGGCCTATCTTTTACTGCCTCATAGGCATGATCCTGAATTAATTTCCCATCATCCTACAATTCATCAGGCACTGCCCTTACATTATACAATCGGGCTGCATCTACCGGAAGCCGACAGAATTTCTTCTTTCTGACCTCGTATTCATCACTACAATTGGCCCAATAGTCCTCCAAATTAACCTTATGGCCATATTCTCTACTAGCCTTCTTTTGAGCCTCACCTGTGATATCAAACCTGGACCTCTTGGAATGGAAGGACAAACCAAGAGTACTCATTTCTTCCTCTAAAGCTTGGGCAGAGATAATGGAAGGGCATGCTTCTTTAGTGCCAATCTTTAGGTGAAAATCCCCACCAAATCTTGTCTTGTGTTTGTCCTTCTTGACAATAGCATCAAAATCACAAATTTGTCTAATTACTTTCAGCAATATGATGTGGTCAGTGGGATACCTTGGAAGTATTTATGGGGCCCTTTGGTAGCCATCAATCCAAATGTAGGAGAAGGTTCAGAATTGAATAAACCAAGCTCCATACTTCCTGATGAGCTCCTTGGCTTGGTCTAAAATTCTGAAATGTTCTGTCCCTTCAAGCATTCTGGTGATATACATGGTGAATGCATCATTTCCCCTCCTATAGCCCGAGCTTCCTAAATACAACTGAGGGAAAACTAAATAAATAATATCATGTCTGAAAATTCCCTTTGTATACAATCCCCTATAGGGATGGAATCTAGCCAGTGCATAGACCAAATATGAGGTCATTGTGAAGGTCCTTGTCTGCAACACATTGGACAACTGCTTGTGAATCACTTGGCTAATGACCCCTGCCCAATGGTAGTTAATTTTCTCTTGTTCCATCCTTACAATCTCATGGCACATCCAATTCTTGAATGTACCAGCACTCTTCAATCCAACCACCCTGCTAAGAAACGTGATGGCATCATAGTACTTGAATTTTGCTCGGAACAACTGCTTTGGCAATTTGGAGTAGTGAGACTTGGGCTTCTCTAGCCAGGAATTGATTAGCTATTGTGACTTCATAGTTTGGTCATTGTAGAACTCCTGAGCTGCCTCAAAGGTGAACCCCACCACGTGAGATCTATCTGGCATGTCGAAGGTTTGGGCAATGGAGACCGGGTTGAGATTTGTAAAAACTCTCCCTTGAGGACCAATAATCCTTTGTGTGTCCTGATCATAGTTCCTGGCGCACTCAAGGACCAGCTCATAGCATTGCACCGTAGAAGGGAAACCAGCAACATGTGACAATCATGATTCCATCATCCTTCTAGTCACCAAAGGAGGATTCTCAACCACCATTCTTTCTTTAAATTCTTCATAATCCCATATGCTAACATTTGTATCAGTGACTTCTAACTAGACAGAAGTGATCTTACTCTTAGGGACCTTGCTCTTAATGTCCAGCTTAATCCTCTCTGCATTAGATAATGAAGACCCAACCGCTGCCTTGCTAGATTCAACTTGCACTCAACATGAAAACATCATAAAAACCATAGGAAGGAGTCATGTTAATCCATCAAAACAATGTTAGAATGCATCTCATATAGTCAAGGTGTTATTAAATCTCATATGAAATGACCACAAAAAAATTTTAGTTTCAAGACCATCCGCGGAATCTGAGCTAGAGAGGAATTTTGAGAAATTCCAGACTGATCGAATTCCAACAGAATGGCCAAGAAACACCTACTTAACCATTAAACCCGATTATTTTCAGCAATAAACCACATGGGAGCTCATAAGATAGCATGAATAAATCATAAAATGCATTGAAAATCTCTAACATATCATGCTATTCAATATTCCTTTACATTTCATCAACTTTCGGGAAAATCCACCAGAGACAGATTCCTGTGAAGAACGAGCCAAAGAAGATTTTTGAGAAATCTGGGAGATGGCAGGTTTCAGAGAAATCCGAACTCGGGGGAAATCTGCGGATAAGGAAAAACTCTGAACCAATCGGTGCAAAGGCAAGTACTTCGGCCAAACAACTTCTATTCAGGATGAGGTCACGCCGAGTGGGGCACGTCTTGCCGACCGGTGATGAGGAAAGTCATGCCGATGAGAGATCTTCTTCGTTGTAAAGTCACAATGAATCCCCCTTCTCTCACTGACCATCAGATTTTAAGTAACATCTTCGGCCAGACTAAAGTTTTGGATATAAGGTCCTGGTGAAGTTGAGGTGTCTTGCCAACAGAAAGGCTTTCAGCGTGAGAATCACAGTGTCCTGGCAATCAAATACAAACCCACGAAGGGCTTCATTGAGACATAGGATGACCAATGTGACATCTCACCGACTTCGAAGGGTCACAGAGACTGAAAAGAATAGAGCTTGATGAAAGCAAAAGTGCTCGGTGGGAGGTCTCGCCGAAGGACGGATGTCTTGGCGAAGCAAATGAATATCGATAAAACTATTGGATCCCGCTATGACCTCTTGCCGACTTTGAAAGGTCACAGCGAATAAAATTTAGAAGGGATGGATTATCCCGGACTACAACGCTGAGTCACGATTTCATCTAGACACTGAATCGATCATGAATTTCAATAGCTTAACTCAGGACAAGTCAGGGATGGACCTTTCATAAATTTTCCTTGTGTTTCAGGCCCGTTTTAAGACGAAATCACCTAATATGGCACCGCCCTAGGTCTAAAACCCTACTCATTCGCCATTAGCGCACATGCAAGTTCAGAATTTAATTGTTTCAACTATTAAGTCATCACTAGGGTTTACTAATTACTCTCAGGCAAGATTCATCAAAATGCAAACAGACAAATGAGCTCAAAACTCGCCTGGGAGATGAAAAATGATGCAATATTGAACAACCCTAGCATGAAATAAATAAATACACAGGAATTCAAATCCCATAATCTCTCACAATATGAATGCACCATTCATAATTCAATTCAAAGCAGAGCACTCAGACACATACCATTATAAAGTGGAAATCAATATGAGAATCAACAAATGCGAAGCTCAATGGTGTCTACAAAGAACAGGGGCACAAACACGCAATAAAACAACACCAAATCGATCAATTCAAAGCTGAATTCCCCCAAAATCCCAACCAATCACTCGCAAGAAAGCACTTCTCAGCTCAACGAGGGCAAATAAGAAGCAGGATGGTATAAAAGACCTTAGAATCAAGTTAAATACATCTCTCATAACACGCACGGAGCCATTAATGTAGTCGATAAGACAACCAGAGAAGGATTCGAGAATCCGATGACAAGGCAGAATCCAGGAAAATCCGGCCCACACAGAAATCCATGGAGATCAAAAATCCCTGAACAACAAGGATCCAGCCAGAGTCTAAGCAGGATCCGGGAAAATCTGACCAGGGCGAAAAATCTCGAATCTAAGCAAAAGCCCAAAATTCATCCAGAACTTAAGATTTTCAATGAGTAACCTAGGGGAAACACTTATGCATTCAAAATAAACAATTTAAGCACATACCTAGGTAAGAAAAAACCTCAAAAAGAAAGGGCCAAAACACCAAAACCAAAGCGAAAGAGGGTCCCTGCTTTCAGCGGGGCGTGTGTGCAAAAACTACACAACAAGTTTCTTTTCAGAGACTATTATATATGATGCAAAGAAGCAGGACTCCTTTTTCATTGCAGAGCTAAAAGAAAGAATAGTTGATCCTCCTATAGGCAATAATGGTCGAATCTTTTAAGAAGATCAAACTGTAGTAGCCAATGAACAACCTGCATATTACCTCCAATCAGCATCTTTTCAAGGAAAAGATGAAGTCTTTAGAGACAAGCAAGAGATCAACAAGGAGAGTTCAAGCTTTACCCTTACTAGAGGTTGTCCAATCAGATACCTAGCTCAGATGGAGTCCAATACAACACCAAGCACCAATCATGTACCTACACATGAAGGTACAACAAAAGAAGATATACAAGATGCACTGATAGCCAAACAAGAGTATGTTCAGCTCATTTGTCCTCCTTTCGTTGACAATACGTATGGTCTGTTTGGTGAGGTAAGTGAATTTATTCACCTCTTTCAAAGGGTAGTGCATCGTCTTGTTAAATATCTTCTTGTGTCCCATTTTTATTCAGCTGTCATTAAGCATGCCAGTCATTATACTTTGAGAAGAAAGGGTAGCTATTTCAACCATCCTGTGAATGGTTTTGTTTGACCAGTTTCTTACTGGTTAGTATAGGGTAGGTTTAGTTGATGTTTCAATTCCCTAAGTGTTTTCCAACACAAATAAGTAGTTTCCATTCAGCTATTTTTCCTGTTTTCAATAAATTATCTAAGTGATCTATTTCTTGAGTTACAAATGTGTTATGGTCATGTACAAAGCTGCTCTTGGTCCATTCCTCAGCTTTCCCCAATGACTCCATGCCCAATGGATAGGCCTAGGCTATTTTTTTATGTGTTTAGCAGGCAAACATCCAGCAAAGGTCGCCAGAAATGTTGCCCCATTTCTTACTTGCGGGCTCAATCAGTTGGGAAATCTATGCTTCAAGTGTTCATAAAGGCCAAATGGGGACATTGTTGTGCAGGATTAAATCATACATCCAATGCTAAGTCACAAGGAGCTCAATTGAAAAGCATGCCTCAATCGGTTTTGGAAAAACACTCCTCAGAGAAGAAAGTCGGCAAGACCCTTTCATTGTCTTACCGACTAGCAGTGCGTTCCATTTGGCTGAGTGCGCCTGTCACTAGGGGCATTCGAGTCGCCATGACTCTTTGTGTGTCTCTCTGCGTGGGATGTCTCACCGAAGGTATCTCACAAGGTTGGCATCGGGGAGATGTTTGTGTTCGCAGTGATGTCTCGGTGACCAAGCATGAGTTGCGGCAAGATGGAACGATCTTCGGCAAAAAGTCTGGCTAATAGGCGAAGGTCTCGGTGAAGTAGGAGCTTGGGGCAAAGGAAAATGAAGTCACCATGAAGTCTTGGCGAAAGCATAAGGTTTCACCAAAAGGATGCCTTCGGCATATGTAAGCTGGCTTCGTTAGGAGGTCTCACCAAAGATGAAGGTCTTGCTGACAATCGTTCATGAGACGGTGTCGGAAAAGGAAGTGAGCTTCGATGTGAGGTCCTAGTGACTAACGAAGGTCTTGCCAACTATTGTGGATGAGTGGTGGTTCCCCCCACGGAATGGTCCGAGCTCGCCAGGAGTTGAGGCTTTCGCCATGATGTCCTACCGACTATGAGAGGTATCTCCGAAGTAAAATGAGCTCTCGACGAAAAGGGGAGACTTCAGAAAAATGTCTTGACAAAGGAAAGATGTCTTGCTGACATGAGGTAATATCGGCATAAATCTTGCCAATCCATCAGAGTCTCAATGAATGAAGCGGCATCGGCAAAGCAAGTTTTCATCACCATAAGTTCTCAGCGATTAGGAGATGTCTCGCTGATAGAAAGGGGACCCCACCGAAAGAAATGGAGCTCGGAAAAGAGTATTTCCTTCGGCATAATGTCTTGTCAAAGGATGAAGGTCACACCGAAGAAAACAAAGGGGCCTAGCCGAGGGGTCGTATTCGGAAAAAGGAAGCTTCGGTCGGTATGAAGTCTCACCGACCGAAGGGAGTCTTGGTGACACGGGGTGAATTCGGAATAGGCCCTCGCCAAAAGGAGGAGTTCGTTGAGATGTTTGGGCGAAGCGGAGTGGTCTCGGTGAAGGACAACAGTGTCAGCAAAAGGTCTCCCCGACCACGGAAAGTCTTGCCAACTTGAAGGAGCTCGAGCCCAAAGAAGAAGAGTGAGCTCAGTGAGAGAAGGAGGAGATCAACATGAGGTCTCACGGACAAGGTGGACTCTTTCCGGAAGGAGCTCTGAGCCAAAGAGAGAGAACATCGCCACAAAGTCTTCCCAACCGATGGGAGTCACACCAAAAGGGTGTTGCGCTTGGGGAAAGAAGTTGATTTCTCTATGAAGTCTCACCGACACATGGGTGTCCCACCGAAGGAGTTTTACTCGGTGGCAAAGGGGCTCGGTCGGTGTAATGTTTCATCAACCGATAGGGAGTCTCATCAAATGGAATGAATGGAGATCGGGGAGAGCGGAATGTGCTCGGTAAAAGGTCTTGCCGAGGGGTCAAGGTCTTGGCGATGAAAGAAATATCTGTATGACCCCTAATGGCTTGCCATGAAGTCTTCCCGAAAGTAATAGTCTTACCGATGGTTCCAAGGGTGTCGATATGACTTTTTCTGCTTGACATAAGGTCTCACCGACATAGGCATGCTATGCCAATAACAGATGAAGAGCCTAATCGCATCGGGGTGACACGATAAGTGTCTCACCAACATGCGATTCAGTCTAAGCGACCCTTGACCGTCTGGCGATCTCATGTGTCATATGATTGGCTAATCAGAGAGAGCTAAGGGTGAGCCATGGTAGTCTGACTAGGGAGAAGAAAATCAACAGAATGAAAAGCAATGTGTATCTGTTCTGAGCTCAGGAGCATTCAAAGCAGCTCAGCTAGGGAGGTTAGAAAGCGGACACGAGACCAGGAAATGAATGCGGTGGTTGTAGAAAGATCTGAAGAAGACCATTCATGGAAGCAATTCTTCACCGACATGGATAGTAGGGATGCAATCTAGCATAGCATTAACTCCATTAAAAGATCTATGGGAGATTTTTTCTGAAGGATAGATATTTTCTAAGCCCTAAGGGGCCGACACTCTTTTGTATATAAGGCATTTTTTCCTCTTTGTAAAGGAGTTCTCCTGATGCTTTGCTGAAGTCTATGACTTCTACAGTCCTCTCTTGGATTAGCAGAATTTTGTAACTTGTTTTGGAACATGTTATATAAAATTTACCTTGATTACCATTGATGTTTCATTTTTTGCCTTCTGATTCTTGTGAAGTATTTTGCACTTTTTAAGTGATTCATCAAGCTACTTAGTGAAATATTTCTTTTCCTTATAGCTTTGTTTCATGTTAGCATGCCTTTCTTTGCAAAAGTGGTATTATGTAGGTTATAAACTATGTTTACTCAATTTCCCATGAGCTTTTAATTTGTGAAAGTCTGTTTTTCCTTCTTCAAAGTGTGTGCATGTCGAACCTGTTTGTATGCATAATCCACAGAATCTGGTTGTGCAGTCCCATATCCATCATCAGCACTCAAGTGTAACTCGAGTATCTCATTTTTCTTATCAATTCGGTGTATCACCTTAGTTTAGTTTCAATTTATGTACTCCTTCTTCCTTTCCCTTTACAGAATCATTAGTTTAGGTGATACCAAAAGAAGTTGGCCTTCTCCAGAGGTTGACCTCTGTCTATAAGTGACCCACAACTTTGGATGTCTTCCCATGTTACACTGAGGCGTTGGACATCAGGTTGAACAGGGTGCAACTTTAGGTGATAACAATACCATTGTTTCAAATTCTAAATTTCTATACCTTATTCTAGGAGAAAATCACAGGGGGAGTCTATACATAAGACACCATTGTTTCAAATTCAAAATTGTTGGAGCTCTTTCACAATTGTTTGCTTCATTTATTTGATCTAAGAAAACCTATTGTATAGAAGATTCTCTCAAAATCATAGTAAAATCCTTTATTATGAGATGACTATTCAGAATCTTCCCATCATAACAATGAACAAAAGCATCATTCATTAACTTGAACTTTACTTTGCAAGAGTTTCATCAAATTCTACTTTTCCACTCTCTTTTCCATTCTAAATTTTATTCTTGGTTTCATCCATGAAGAACTTCCTCAGCCTGTAGATCTTGTTGTTAGCCATAACTTTACTAGGTTTTGAGGATAGCTTCAAGTTTTTACCCAAGCAACAATTGACAAAATTCAACCTGGTAGGCTAAATTTTTTCCAGGCCGAATTTTGTCAATTGCTACTCTGGTAAAAACTCAAAGCTATCCTTGACACCTAGTAAAGTTATGGCTAATATCAAGATCTATAGGTTGAGGAAGTTCTTCATGGATGAAATTGGGAATAAAATTTAGAATGGAAATGATAGTGGAAAAGTAGAATTTGATGAAACTCTTGCAAAGTTCAAGTTAATGATAGATGCTTTTTTTCATTGTTATGATGGGAAAGATTTCGAACAGTCATCCCGGAATAAAGGATTTTACTATGATTTTGAGAGTATATTCTATATAGCAGGTTGTCTAAGATCAAATAAATGAAGCAAACAATTGTGAAAGATCCATCAATTTTGAATTTGAAACAATGGTGTCTTATGTATAGACTCCTATGATTTTCTCCTAGAATAAGGTATAGCAATTTAGAATTTGAAACAATGGTATATGAACAACTATTTAGCCTATATGTTATGCTACAACAATTAACTACAGGCTAGGACATATACATATCAGCATAAAATACTAAGTGCAATTCACCTCAAACTTTGTTGTACCTAAGTATAACAATACCTAAGCTTCTGGTGTTTCTATACGAAACCTATAGCGGAAAAGTGTAGTCTCCATCTGAAGGAACCATCTTCGGAGCTCTTCCCTAAAATGAGGGTTGAAAACATTAGAAGATTTAAGAAATATAATAATTCTAAAGAAACAATTTGTATCAAGCCAAATGTCATAAAGTATAATTAAAAAGACAAATCCTTACAATTGGACTAAGCAAATTTATGATTTTATCTTTAGAATGTAGGAACTTTCTCTGTCGAAGCTTCACGACCTCAAATTGGATCTCAAATTGGTCCAATAAAATTTATGATTTTATCTTTAGAATGTAGGGACTTTCTTTGTCGGATCTTCATGACCTCAAATTAGATCTGAAATTGGGCCAGCAAATTTATGATTTTATCTTTAGAATGTATGAACTTTCTCTATCGGATATTAAAGATGTTAGGTTGGATGTCAAATTGGACCAGTAGATTTATGATTTTATCTTTAGAATAAAGGAACTTCCTCTATCGGATATTCAAAAATTCCTACACCTAGGTTCTGCTTCCCAGTGAAAACACCCGGAAGTGTTTCGCACCGACTCAAGATACTCTCCAACCTAGTTATGTCACTGATAGTAATCCATTTTTTCCTAAACCGTCCATACCCAAATGTTGCATCATAATCTATTCTTCCTGCACATAAAAAATGCCACATATTAACCCCTTATAAATAAAATAGCAAAATCATCATAAAACCATAATTAATAAATCATTTCAGTTTCAAAAAGAATTTGATGTCATTTACTATTAAAACAAAAGCTATATAAATCACAAAAAATCCATGAAGCCATCCATCCAAAGAGAAAATAAGTAATGTAAGTATTTGAGAAATATAAGTCCAAAGGGTTATGTTGTAATGGTAATGGAATCACCATAAGAGCACAACCAAGGAAAAAAATCTCGTGACTATAATTATGTGATCCATAATTCTATTGGTCATGTGGCACAGTTGTGCTATATCAAATACAGCATGCATTCATGTGTGACCCAAGTTTAATGTGGCTATGTTGTGATAGAAATGGAAGCACTCATATGAGCACAATTCATGTACAAATCATTGTCATCACAATTAGGTGTCAATCATCATTGGGTGCATTCAGGTTAATTCAAGTTTAATAGGTTACGATGTAATGATAGCATGATCCAAGAGTGATTACCTCTTGCTGCAATAAAGAGCCTATAACTCTGGTTGATATGTAGAGTGGTTGTGTTATATCAATTATGTAGTGCATTCAAGCACAACCCATGTTTAATGGGCTATTCTAGAGAGTGATCAAGATTTTCTAAACCTTACGAATGTTACTTAAAAGTGTACAGCTTAAACTACAAACCAAGTAACTTGTTACATATTTGAATGCAATCTTGGGTTACCACAAACTATAATAATGTGATCTGCTAATAGCCATTATGGAAAGTATTAAAGAAAGACCCATGCTATATAGGATATATTTCCCTGATCAGGTTTACATACCTTAATGATCAAACACAAGCTTCCCACACACTCTAGGATACAATCCAAGATCATACCACAACCCTGTCAATACAGCTAATTTTTTGACCCAAGATTTAAGGTTGGTTTTTAATACCAACAAAAGCATTGGTAAGAGCATGACTAGGCTAAAAACCATAAGCTTCTATAGAAACATAAACCATAACCCTAGCAGATTAGTGAGGTTGCAATACCAGAAAGATTGAGACAATGTAGCCAATAACAAAATCTTGCAATCTAAAGATTGTAGCCAATAACAAGCACACTATGTAGCTCAGTGACATTTGTAAATGCAATCTATGGTAATAAGAATGATAGTCACTTGAGATGTGACAGTCAAAAAGAGGTTGAGCAGTGACAAGATAATAAAGCTCAAACCTTGCATAGTAAAGTGGATATTTTAACAGTGAGTTTCCTTACCCTCTTGCTGACCTTAAGGGTTTTTCAAATACTATTGGTAGTGTTAGACAAGGCAAATGCAATCAAGGAATGATTTTCCAAATGAAGTAATAGTGGTAATCATAGGTTCAATGTTTCTTCTAAGACATTGTATAATGGAGGTGGTGGATTGCATGTTTGAGCGGTGTTTTGAGACTCATCAAAGATGGGAGAATAGTTAATAATATCTTGTGGACTATGAAGTAGTGACAATAATATTAGAGGATCTTAAGACTCACAATACCTTGAAACAATGAGTCCCCTGTAGTAAGTAGGCAGTCTATAGGGCATAGTTTGATTTTATAGAAGGATGCTCATGAAAGGAATATTCAAGTGACAATGAGTGAGTTGTTTGAGATTGCAACTGAGTGTGCAATATCCAGTCTTAAAAGTAGCTAGCAAAGCAATAAATTTGCAAGAAAATAAAATCGTACACAGCAAACAATTAACAATGTTATCTTGCATAATGCCTTGTGTTTGAAGACAAAATCCTCATTGTATCTTGATGAAAGTAGTGACCTTAATAGTCAATCACTGGTAACCATCATTTTAAAACATGTTATTATGCTTATGGAGGCAACATTTTAAGCAAGTGTACCATAGAAAACTGGATCATTGACATTTTCATGGTCATTTAGGTCTTTTTCCTATGATGCTTGACCTATTTTGTTTACATTTAATGTTGCAATGTAACTTAAAACATTCACATTAGGTATTGAATATTCAAATTATGATGTCTTGTGAAGGTGTTGTGAAGTGTTATAACACATTTCTACACTTTTCTAGACTCTTCTTATTATAATTCATCTAAATATCATCTTTTTATCCCTTATCAAGTCCTATTTCAAAGTGTTATAAAGTCTTGTAACAAGCTTTCATGCTTTTCTAGGCTTGTCACCACTAAATACACCTTTCTTATGCTTTATTTGGCCCCTTTATGCACTTATAAGCCTTAATTAAGTGTTTTTTTAAATACAAACTTCACAAATAACATTAAAAGAAACTTAATTCTCGACACCCACTTGCAAGCCTAGAGTGGGACCCATTCACCATGGGTGGCGAATGAGTCCCTCTTGGCACAAAATTCAAAATAATTTCAAATTTCTTTCAATTTTTTATTCATTAAGACCTTATGTCGGCCTATGATGTTGTATTATTGGGTAATTAGGGCATAAGTGTGTATAAATAAGTTTTTTTCAATCCATTTGAAGCCCCATTCATCTCATTCACTCATTTATTATCAATTAACATTCTTGCATTCAATCCATCATAGCATCATTTGATCAAGCAAACATCAAGCATCTTGGAGCAGCCATTGACATATCTTCAAACTTCAACAACAAGGATTTGGTGATTTTATGGCACTTTCATGTTGTTTATTCATCATTCATTTCTTTTTTTATTTAATTTCTTTATCAAGGGTTTGATTATCAAAGTGGGATTTGACCAAGGAAAATCCTTATACTCTAACCCTTAACCATTTTCCCCCTCTTTGCATGTGTTTTTGCATGTCTTGTAGGCATATTTTTCAAAGAAATAGGTGTTGAAAAGTGTTCAACAAGTCATCAAAGTGATTCAAGTAAACTAAGCCCTAATTCAAGCTTGGAGACAAAATTCAGGCTATTTTCTACATATTTGATTTTGTCAACCCAACAAGAAGACAAGTGTAGATCTGGACCCACAGAGTTTATCCTTGAATTTTTAGATTTTTGGAGGAGGATTGATTCACCATTAGTGGCGAATGAGTCCCACTACTAGGCTAGAAAAGTTGATTTCATCAAAATTCAATTCCCAACAATCGGAAACCAATTTCAGGACAGTTTACCAGAAGTAAGACTGATTCGCCATCAGAGGCGAATAAGTCCCACTGGTCATCAATAGTGATTTATGTCAAATTCCAAAACCTTCCAGCATTAGCATTTAACTTCCAGGTGCTCTTTGTTTAGTTTCATTAAGTTTTGAGTTCATTTGTGCATGTTTCTAGTTCATTTATGCATATCACACTATGTTTTCAAACATTTCATATTTCTTAGATTTTGCATACATAATCAATCAATTTTGTCATTTTTTTGCATCTATATCATTGCATTTAGGCTTAATTCCATCTTGCATACATTATTTTGAGTGAACCACCTCATTTTTTAGGTCTATCTCTCTCCTTTTAGGTGAAAAACCTTAAGAGTGCAAGAGAAGTACATAGATAGCCCAAAAATTGTTCATTTTGGTGAACCTGCATATTGAACATCATATTTTTTATTTGTATTGCATTTACATCCTAGGACTCATAGCATTAGCCTTTGCATTATCTTTTTGCATTGTTTTTGCATCCTAGGATTTACACATTTGCATTAGTGAATATCTCATATAGATTTCATTTTTGCACTTCAAAACATTACAAAAACTAAAATTTTGCATCTGCATCTTTATTTTGCATTTGAAAAGCACAAAAATCACCTTAATTTTTTTGAAAAAACACAAGAAAATCCACCCATGGACTCATTCGCCACCTTGGGCGAATCAATCCAGTTGCACTTTTTGCACAACAATTTCTATCATTTTCACAGTAATTTCTGCATTTCTATTTTTTGTTATTGTCTTCCTATTTTAGTTTAGAAAATTTCTGTTAGTTGCATTTTATCATTCCTAGATTGCATTGCATTTCAATTCACCCCACCTCTTGTGATACTTGTATGAGTTTTTGGTGCCCTATTGATAATACTTTAGTGAGAAGAAGTTCTCGACTCACGGCATCCCACAATAACACACTCATTGTGGACCTTGGGTTGTCTTAAGCTCCTACTCCTGGTATAGAAAATGGCACATTAGGAATGAATACTACCATTAGTACATCTCTACCTTCACATACAATGCATGTTGACACACAAAATGATCTCATTTTGCAAGATAAATTCATTAACATTCATGAGGATTTAGCACATTTTCAACAAAACTTGTGTCTTCAAACCATTTCCGCCACTGTAGTTCTTGCTATTGACAACATTCATCGAATGCTTGAGAGTGATGAGGGTTTAGATGTCATGAAACAAATTATTGAGATATACCAAAAACATACTTCTTCTACCTCTAACACATCTCAACCATCAAACACAGTGGTTAGCCAAGGAGGATCTCACATTCCTCTTCCTTCAACTATGGCATCCATACCCGCCTATACCACTCCTCAAGTTGCAACAAGTTAGTCATGTGACTCCTTTCGCTATTCCAACTAGCATTCCTAGTTCTTTTGTGGCATCAAATGTTCCATCCTCCACCACCTTCAGCCCTCTTAGTGTTCCCTTCACTTCTCCTAAAATTACATACACTCCATCACCATTATCTCTTCCCCCTCATACCACTTACACTGACCCTCTCTTTACACAACTCTGTCAGACTATTTCCTCCATGCAACAACAAATATCCACCATTAACCAAAATCAAACTGCACCACCCACATACTATTTTCGTAGTAGCCCATTATCTTTAGAGATCTTAAGAACATCGATTCCACAAGGAATTGAGATGCCTAGGTTTGAGAAGTACGGAGGAAAAGGAGACCCTACTAATCATGTCAATGCCTATACAGCCTTGTTCAGTAATTTTGTCCTTGATGATAAACTGTTAGCCAAATTATTTCCTAGGACCTTAAAGGACATTGCCTTGGAGTGGTTTTCAAACTTACCTAATCATTCAATTTGATCATTTAATGAACTTTTTGATGCCTTTATAGGTCATTTCCAAGTCCATATGACTCCCAAAAAGACAATGGCTGATTTAATGAGGTGTAAACAAAATGAGGATAAAAAAGTAATTGATTTCATTTCACGTTATCAGTCATTGTATGCTCAAGTAGATGTCAAAGTTCCTAATTCGCATCTCCAAAAGATGTTTATTTAAAACTTGCAAACTCACATTCAGGATAGGTTGACCATGATGAAATTTCCTTCCTTCATGCATCTATGCACAACCCTTTGTGACTATCACAACTCAATTACTAGTCATGATGCAAAATCCACTTCTAGCCGAGCTAAGAATTCTAAACAAAGCAACCAAAACAACTCACAAAACTTCAAAAAATCAAACAGAGGATTTTTATAGTTCAATCCTCCTCCTCCACAACCAACTCAACCTGTTCATAATCAAGTGGAAGTTGTTAAAGCAACAGTGCTCTTTACCTATGGGGACTCGAAGAGACAATTTACCCCCTTACCTGATACTCTCCATAATACAATGAATCAACTGCTACAACAATAGACGATCACTTTGCCTATAGTCAAACCACTTGATACTACCAAACCTTTACCCCCCACCTTTTAAAAAAAATCTTATTGTCATTTTCATCGCCAAAATGGACATAACACAGAACAATGCAAGCATCTCAAACATGTAGTGCAAGACCTCATGGATTCTAGTCGTCTATCCATTGTGGATGTTAATGATCAAGGCAATAAATTCATTGCACCCCACAATTAGAATTTACAAATCTTTACCAATCCCATGCCTAAACACGATATATCATTTTTCAAAGCCAGTGAACCTTCAAACACTCATGTGATGAATATTGATACAAATACTGAACAACATGATTCTACTCCACATGTTACCAATGTTAATCTTGTGGATGAACTCATGGGTACGATAGATGTTATCCCTCATAAGGGACCAACTAAAAAATATCTTGATATTACTTTTTCTTCTCATGATATAATTAAAAAACTTCCCAATGGTCCTCTTTACATAGTTAGTCGCATCTATGATAAGCCCACCAATGGGATATTAATAGATCCTTCCTGTGGTGAGAATGTAATCACAGAAGAATTTTTAGTATTACATGATCTCTATCAAGATGATTATGAAAAACCAACTACATGGATTAAAACACATACTAGTTTTGCATGCCCTATGATCGGATTGATCATACTCCCATTACAGATAGGACCTAAAACATTGGATGTAACATTCTCTATCATTCCACAATCAGATCATTTTCGTCTACCGCTAGGTCATCCTTGGCTTCACTCGATGAAAGTTGTCCCTTCAATTGTTCACAAATGTTTGAAGTTTCCACTTGATAATGAGATATTTACTGTACACCATAGTAGCTTCAATCCATTTTCTTCTAAAGTTAATTTTTCCTTAGAATCCTTTTGGCTTGAACCTATGGAACCCATCACCCCTCGCAAAGACTTCTTTTTTATTTCCTATCAAAATTTCAAAGCCAAATGAATAGTTGAATTGTCTCTTGGCCACATGTCCCTATCCACTTCCACTACTCCTATCCTAGATGAGACAATGCTTCAAACTGAATCCGAACCTAAACACACAATGCAACCCCATGAGAAACTAATAATAAGCACTTCACCTTCATTATCTAAACACCCAAGAGATAATGAAACCAACCCCATTGTGCCTTCTCACATTAAACAAGTTTATAAAGCTAAAGAGAAATTGATTGAACCATCTCCTTCGGTTCCTTTTGTTCCTCCTCCTTAGGAAGAAAAGGATCCTATGGTGGATCAATCTACTCTTACACCTACACAACTTTAAAATAGAATTAAAAAATTGTGGTGCTAGAGAGCATAGGTGTCATCGTCGTCTCCTTGCTCGTTAGTTACAAATAGAAGAAAACAAATAAAATCAACCTCTGCCTTTGATAGAAGCAATACATGTTCACCCTCCTCCTCCTGACCCGCCACAAGATAGTATGAAATGACCGTCACAACAAAATGATCTGATACAACAACCATAACTCTTGATACATCCTTCATTGGAAATTACCATCTATCCTCCCATCGTGATTAATCTTGATGATGATGATGTGGAGATCTCTAAAATAGATGAAGAGGTGCATAACAATCCAAATTCTTTATTTTCCTCTTCCATGAGCTTAAATGATAAATCTCCTACACCAAGTGAAAAACCTAGCACTTCCCCTAGTTCGGCACTTGCAATTCTCCCTTTGGACAGTCAACCGCCCTCACAATACACTGAACATGATTGGGAGGTGGATGACCTGTTAGATAGTTGACTTGCATTTTCCTTAACTAACCTTTTCCCTTTACTTTTTCTCTTTCTTTGGTGTGATTGTATGTGTGTATCATGTTCCCCCGTAATGTTTGTTTGATGTTCTCCCTCTCTTTGTGAACTTCCTCTATTTGTACCTCCATTCTTCTATATGTCATACTTTATCCTTTCTTTTT
The DNA here is from genome assembly GCA_007258455.2 of Sequoia sempervirens. Lineage (NCBI taxonomy): Eukaryota > Viridiplantae > Streptophyta > Pinopsida > Cupressales > Cupressaceae > Sequoia > Sequoia sempervirens. The sequence goes on from VDFB02000007.1 coordinate 67,827,032, forward strand.
CTCTTTTGTTTTGTTTTTTCCTTTTGGGGATCATGCAAAACATTGAGATGCCCTATGTCTCTTCCATGTTGACCCAAATGGTCCCTTTTCATTTTTACTTTGCCTTTTTCTTGTGTTTTTCCTTTTGGGGATGATGGAAGGCATTGAGACCGAAATGTCTCCTTCATGTTGACCCAAAAGCTTTTCCTTTTCTTTTTCCTTTTCTTTTTCTTTTCACTTGTGTTTCTCCTTTTTGGGGATGATGCAAAGCATTGAGACCGCAATGTCTCTTCCATGTTGACCCAAAATGGACTTTATTTTTTTTTCATTTTCACTCTCTTTGTGTCATTCTTCTAGTTCTATGTATTTGAGGAATGATGACAATTCTGAGCTCTTTAATCAAAATATTGCAGCAATGACCATACTGACCCCAAATCCATAGATCCCTTATGTGTTTGGTGTGTTCCTTTTTGGGGGAAACACCTCTTTATTTTTTTCCTTTTCCTTTACATGGTGTAGCCTTACTCAGAAACATATGACTTGGCATAGGGGATTTCCAAGTTGGCTCTCATGTCTTGTTTCTTGTTTGCATTTTTCCTTCACTAATTTAAAGTAATTGCTCACAAAGCGGTGTGTAGCAATTCCCTTAAAGTGGGGGCATACATTGGCATTATTCATTCTACGTTTTTCATTTTTCTTGGTTCTTAGTGCATCCTTGTTACTTCATATGATGCATTTGTCACTTTTTGGATGACACTGGGTGTGATGTCCTTCATAAGCGTGATCTATCTTAGCATATTACCTTGCTCTTAGTGGAATGATATGACACACTCCATCCCCTAAGTTGTGAATATTCTATACATTGATTGTTCCTCTCTTGGAGACATTAGACATAATTTTCCCTAAGTGATAGACCTCGCATGAACTTAGCAAGACTCCTTTGAACATATTTTACATTCATATGGCCACCTTGCATAACACAGCTTGCATGCATGTGGTTCCATCTTGTTTTTTCATGATTTCTAAGAATTATACAAATCTTTTTCTTGTCTCATGAAGCACGAACCAACATTTTCCTTTGTAGAACCTTATTAAAGTTATCATGAGGTATAACTTTGATATGGTTGAGTGGGAATCCCATTCTGAGGCACGAATTTCCCCATAGCCACCTATTTGTTTGTGAGTACATACCACCCGAGCGTATGTTTCTCACCTTTTGGGCCTTCTCACCCGGTGGACAGCCATGAGTTATGTTGCCCCAGAGTGAGTATGCATTTTCCTTTTTAGACAAACAGCCTAGATCTAATCCACAACAAGTTGGAAAAATGATCGAAGCTTGATCTGACTTTTTCTTTTTCTCTTTCTTTTCTCTTTCTCTTTCACATGTGTGTTCTTTTGTTCTTATGTTTAGTTTTCCATGGGATCTTCATCCTAGGGGCTTGATCATCCCTCTTGATCCTTGTCATTCCATCTTTCTAGCATAAGTGCATTTGGATACCTCTCAATATGCATGGCTACTTTAGTGTGAGTTTGAAGCAAGTTCATCCTCTCACTAAAGTAGGGGCTAAATATACCATAGAAAAATAGATCATTGACATTTTCATAGTCATTTAGGTCTTTTTTCCTATGATTCTTGACATAATTTTCTTAAATTTAATGTTGCAATGTAACTTAAAACATTCACATTAGGTCTTGAATATTCAAATTACGATGTCTTGTGAAGGTGTTGTGAAGTGTTGTAACATATTTCTACACTTTTCTAGACTCTTCTTATTATAATTCATCTAAATATCATCTTTTTTTATCCCTTATCAAGTCCTATTTCAAAGTGTTGTAAAGTCTTGTAACAAGCTTTCATGCTTTTCTAGGCTTGTCACCACTAAATACACCTTTCTTATGCTTTATTTGGCCCCTTTATGCACTTATAGGCCTTAATTAAGTGTGTTTTTTAATACAAAGCCGAAAAATAACATTAAAAGAAACTTAATTCTTGACACCCACTTGCAAGCCTAGAGTGAGACCCATTCACCATGGGTGGTGAATGAGTCCCTCTTGGCACAGAATTCAAAATAATTTCAAATTTCTTTCGGGTTTTTATTCATTAAGACCTTATGTTGGCCTGTGATGTATTATTCTTGGGTAATTAGGGAATAAGTGTGTATAAATAAGTGTTTTTCAATCCATGTTAAGACCCATTCATCTCATTCACTCATTTACCATCAATTAGCATTCTTCCATTCAATCCATTATAGCATCATTTGATCAAGCAAACATCAAGCATCTTGGAGCAACCATTGACATATCTTCAGACTTCAACAACAAGGATTTGGTGAGTTTAGGACACTTGCATGTTGTTTGTTCATCATTCCTTTCTTCTTTTCATTTCATCTCTTTATCAAGGGTTTGATTACCAAAGTGGGATTTGACCAAGAAAAATCCCTATAATTTAACTCTTAACCATTTTTCCCCTCTTTGCATGTGTGTTTGTAGGTCTTGTAGGAATATTTTTCAAAGAAATAAGTATTGAAAAGTGTTCAACAAGTCATCAAAGTGATTCAATTCAACTAAACCCTAATTCAAGCTTGGAAACAGCATTCAGCTCATTTTCTATAGATTTAATTTTGTCAACCCGACAAGAAGACAAGTGCAGATCTGGACCCACCAACTTAACCCTTGAATTTGCAATTTTTTGGAGGAGGACCAATTCACCATTAGTAGTGAATGAGTCCCACTTCTAGGCTAGAAAATTTGATTTCATAAGAATTCAGTTCCTGATAGTCAAAAACCAATTTCAAGATAGTTTACCAAAAGCAAGACTGATTCGCCATCAGTGGTGAATGAGTCCCATAGTCATCAACAGTGATTTCTGTCAAATTTCAGGACCCTCCAACATCAACATTCAACTTCCAGGTGCACTCTGTTTAGTTTCATTAAGTTCTGAGTTGATTTGTGCATATCACACTGTGTTTTCAAATACTTCATATTTCTTAGGTTTTACATACATAATCAATCAATTTTGTCATTTTGCTACATCTAGATCATTACATTTTGGCTTAATTCTATCTTTCATACATTATTTTGAGTGAACCACCTTAGTTTTTGGGTCTATCTCTCTCCTTTTAGGTGAAAAACCCTAAGAGTGCAAGAGAAGTACATAGACACCCCAAAAATTGTTGGTTCAACAAGGCAATGAGTGGTGGTTTGGAATAATGGTAGGTATTAAGGAATTGCTTTATATGCATACTATGTAGTCTAGCATAAGACAATGTTCTTAGAAGAGATTGAAGATGGATTATGGAACTCAAGGGTTACCATGATAAAGATTAAAGCAAAGGTTGTGATCTATTTAAAAGCTATTGTCATGAAGATATTAAAGATATCACATGCAAAACCCTAGCAACCAGAGTAATGAATACAGTGCCAAAGAGGACAATGTGTTGGGGAAGATTTAGGAGATCTCTACATTATCTAATCACAAGAAAATATATCATTTATTTATTTTTTTTAAATTAAAAGAAATCATTCTAAACCCTATATCTAGGATACATTGATACTTCAAAAGCATCTGAAGGAATTTGAGATTATGCAAATATATTTCAATTAAATACCTAGATTACAAATAGTAGCATGAATAATGTAACCCTTGTTGAGATGAGCAGGAATGAGATAAGCAGCAATGAATCATACGCCCCCTATCATGCACATCTCCGTACCATTCTCTATCATTCTTTACTGAAACACTTCTCCATTTTGGCGGGCTACACCTAAAAAAAGGTTTCAAAGAAGGTTTTAGAGTATTTTTATTAAAATGAAAACTCCATTTTGGTGAGATAAGACTGAAAATAAGATTTTGACAAAAGTTTTAGAGTATGTTTATTAAAGTTTTAGAGTATTTTGGCAGGCTATTGATTCTTGATTCCTTAAATTATTTATTCAAATGGATTGTGACTAAATAAATGGCTAACCATTTACTCATTTTTATTTGTGTGACTAAATTATTTTTAGTCAACGACCAAATTAATCATTTATTTACTTATTTATAGTTGAGTTGCAAAAAAATAGTAGAATTTAGTCATTTTTAGTTGTTGTGACTAAAATTTTTAGTCACGTAGTCATTTATTTTCTAAATTCTACTCATGCTATACATTAAACCCTGAACCCTCAATTCTCAACCATCTACCCTATACATTGAATCCTCAACCATAATCCCTCAACCATATACCCAAAAACCTATATATCAACCTTATACCCTCAACCCTCAACCCTAATCCCTCAACTCTAAAACCTTAAAACCTAAACCTCATCACTCAACTCTTAAACCCTTAAACCCTCAACCCTCAAATGCTTAAACCCTCAACACTCTACCCTATACATTAAACCCTCTATCCTATACATTCGAACATCAACCCTATACCCTCAACCCCTATCCCTCTCTCTATCTATTTATCTATATCACCTCTCTCTCCCTACCTAAACCTTTAAACTCTCTACCCTAATCCCTCAACCCTATACCCTCAACTCTTAAAATCTTATATTCTCAACCCTTAACCCTCAACCCTCAACCCTCTACCCAATACCCAATACCCTAAACCCTCAACCCTAATCCCTCAAACCTAAGCCCTCAACCCTTAAACCCTTAAACCCTCAACCCACAACCCTCTACCCTAAACCCTAAACCCTAATCCCTCAAACCTAATCCCTCAACCCTTAAACCTTAAACCCTCTACCCTAAACCCTCAACCCTCAACCCGTAATCCCTAAACCCTTACTCACTCAACCCTAAACTCTAAACACTTAACCCTTAAACCCTAAACCCTCAACCCTAATCCCTCAACCCTCAACCCTTAAACTCTAAACCCTCAACCCCTATACCCTCTACCCCTATACCCTGTACCCTATACATTGGACCCTCAACCCTAATCCCTCAACCCTCAACTTTAAACCCTCAACCCTCAACCCTTAAACCCTCTACCCTCAACCCAATACCATCTACCTCAACCCAATACCATCTACCCTCTACCCTATACATTAAAACCTCAACCCTCAATTCTCAACCCTCAAACATTAATCCCTCAACCCTCAACCCTTAAACCCTAAACCTTCAACCCCTATACCCTCTACCCTATACATTGGACCCTCAACCCTAATCCCTCAACCCTATACCCTCAAACCTATACCCTCAACACTCTACCCTCAACACTAAACCCTCAACCCTCAACCCTTAAACCCTCTACCGTCTACCCTTAACCCTAATCCCTCAACCCTATACCCTCAATTCTCAACCCTCTACCCTATACATTGGATCCTCAACCCTCATCTATCTCTATCTTTCAATCCTCTTCTCTCATTCTCTCTATATCTCACTTATCCCTCCATCTCTCCCTCCATCCATCCCCACCTTTCTACCCTAATCCCTCAACCCTATACCCTCAACCCTTAAACCATCAAACACTCAACCCTAAACCCTCAACCCTCAACCCTTAAACCCTAAACCCTTAAACCCTCTACCCTCTACCCTCAACTCAATACCCTAAACCCTCAACCCTAATCCCTCAACCCTAATCCCTCAACCCTTAATCCCTCAAACCTAATCCTTCAACCCTTAAACCATAAACCTTCAACCCTCAATCCCTAAACCCTCAACTATCAACCCTTAATCCCTCAACCCTAATCCCTCAACCCTTAACCCTTAAACCCTAATCCCTCAACCCTTAAACCCTCAACCCTCTACCCTCTACAATATACATTAAACCAACCCTCAATTCTCAACCATCTACCCTATTCATTGGATCCTCAACCATAATCCCTCAACCATATACCCTAAAACCTATATACTCAACCCTATACCCTCAACCCTCAACCCTAATCCCTCAACCCTAAACCCTTAAACCATAAACCTCATCCCTCATCTCTAAAAGCCTTAAACCTTCAACCCATAACCCCTCAACCCTTAAATGCTTAAACCCTTAACCCTCTACCCTATACATTGGATCGTCGACCCTAATCCCTCAACCCTATACCCTTAACCTCTATCTCTCTCTCTATATCGATCCATCTCACCTCTCTCTCCCTCCCTCTATCCTACCTTTTCTAATTGTCTCTACCTACCCTCTCCCTCTCAGACTCCCTCTCTACCCCTCTCTCTCGGGTCTCTTCCTCCCATCCCCCCTCTCTCTCTCGGGTCTCTCCCTCTAGCACTCTACCTAAGTAACTCTCTCTCTTTCCCCCCCCCTCTCTCTCACACTCCCTCTCTCTGAATCCCTCTCTCTCCTACTCCCTCTCTCTCCCTATCTCTCAAGTCTCTCCCTCTGGAACCCTACCTATATAACTCTATCTTTCTCTCCCCCTCTCTCTCTCCCCCCTCTCTCTCTCCCTCTCTCTCAAGTCTCTCTCTCCCACCCACTCTCTCTATCTCTCTCTCCCTCTATCCCTCCCACCCTACCTATCTAATTCCCTCTCATTCCAACCCCTTTCTATCCCACTCCCTCTCTCTTAGGTCTATCCCTTCCACCCCCACTCTCTCTCTCTCTCTCTCTCTCTCTCTCTCTCTCTCTCTCTCTCTCTCTCTCTCTCTCTCTTAAAATTCCCCCTCCCTACCTAGAAAACTCTCTCTCTCTTAAAATTCCCCCTCCCTCTAAAGACATACATACATACATACAAATTATCAGACATACATACATACATGCAAACATACATACTTACATACATATATATGTACATACAATCTTACATGCATACAAGCATACATACATATGTACATACAATCATACATACATACATGCATACATACATACATACATACATACACACATGCATATACATACACTGATACATACATACATATACATACACAAATACATGCATACATACATACAAGCGTACATACATACAGATAGGCATGCATACATACATACATACATGTCATACAAGCATACATACATACAAACATACAAATATATATACATGCATTCAATAGACTAGAATTTAACACAAAGCAAGACATAACATGAGCATGTTATAACACACTCACATTATGTCTTTCTAGGAAATTCTTGGGCACAAATGCAAAAACATGTCAAAACTATGAAATAATGCAAGCGTTTTATAATGTGAGCACATTATAATGTGCTCACGTTATAACGCAGTTGCATTATTTCTTGCTTTGGGAATCCCCAAGCCTTAGGGTTGGTATTTTCTTTGGAATACCAACCCAAAGGCTTGGTGTGCCTTCCCAACATCCAAAGACTTGTTTATGCAAATTCTACAATGTTTCACATAATCATGTTTGTGCTAAGCATCAGGTTTGCACATGTTTCAAGGTCAAACAAATCAAACACTTGGGTAATGTTAGGCTCTCTCTTAGCTATCTAATGATGTAATTTTTTTCACATTTTGACAATGTTAAGCCTTTGATCTATAATTTATTTTGTTTGTGTGTCTATTTTTTGGAAAAAACCATTGTTTGGTGTTATTTTCATTATAAATTAACCGTTCATAGAAATTTCAAATAAATTATATTTTTAGAAACTATACTCCATTCTACACATATTAAAAAAAATGATTTTCAATTAGTTTTCAAAATTTATATGAGTAGCACATGGCCAAAATTCTATTTTTCAGGAAGTGTCCACTTTGAAAATTAGTAAAAAATCAAATATTCATTAAAAAATTATCAGAAAAATCAAGCATAAACTAAATACTGTTAGCTAATTTCTCACTGAAGTGATTTTAAAAAATACTAAAAAAATGTTAACCTTTTGAGGGAGCCACAAAAGTTGCTATGTTATGTTTTTTGACAAAAACAACACCAATTTTTGTGGCCCCCTCTTTTGAACCCCTTAATCTCTACCATTTTCAAAAAGAATTAGTAGTTTAAAATAGAAAGTAGACTCAAAGCACTACGATCATTGTTTTTGTTGCATCTCAAAATTTTAAGTGTAACTATCTTCAATTTCACATCCAAGGTTAGTATTTCCTGATTTAAAAAAAAAAAAGTGGCCACTTAAGACCCATTTTTGGCCCCCCGATCTTTTAGCACTTACCCATAGGAAAGTTATCAATAATAAACAAGCTAGTGGATAAAAGGGATGATGATATAGATTTGACTCTTAATAAGATTATTTTTTCTTTGTATATGGATTTGGATTTGGATTGAGAGATGAGATAGGTGAATGATGAGAGATGATTGGGATTGGATGGAAAGATAAGATAGCTCAATGATGAAAGATGATAAATTGGAAAAATAAGACAGATCAATGATGAAAGAAAATAGATATTTGTTGTTGGGTCCAAGGTCTAAGGATGATGATGACGATGTTTAAGTCTAAGTAAATGGATGAAAATAATGAGGTTTTTTGGATGAATGGGATGAAAATAGTTGATGTTTTGGGTGAAATTATGGTCCAAGATGGGTTTCCTAGGTTTAACTCAAGTTTTCAAAGTTAATCTTTTGGATTGGGGTTCTAAAGTGGTCAATTGATGGCACAATTGCATACGTGCAACTTTATGTAATAGAGGTACCACTCTATGAAACAAAGGTGCAACTTTGCAAAAAATTATGCATACTAACCTCAAGATGAAGCACAAGAACCTCAAGATGAAAAGAAAGCATTGAATGACAATTTGGGGTGTTTTGATGGATTTTAATCAAGAGAATAATAATAAAAAAGAATAATTAGTTGAAATAACTCTCAAGGTGAGAAGTCTAAATAGATTTCATTGGTTTTTCACATGAAGACATGCCAAACACATGAGCACAATCCTAGAATTAGTTAAACGGTAGGTTAATATACTCATTGTGGGCCCACCAACTAAATTATAATACCTCAAGATTAGTGTGAAACACTTCTCTTTCAAGATTTGATAACTAGTTCTCTAGTGGCACAAGCGCTCACCTTTTTTATTTCCTTAGTGGTACTTAGACCTTTTCCAAAGAGCTTCTACTCAAGGATATACATGGTGAGTAGCTTCAAGCATGATATTGTACCTTACACCACACTAAGCAAAGACCAAATGTTCTTAAAGGATTCTAAAAATAAGGTGTTTAGTGGATATGTGAATGGCGAGCTCATCTAGTAGTGCCCAAGATTAGGAGGGTCTCTCCTCTCCTCACCAAGCAAGTCTCAACATATTGAGGGTCTTGAGACTTGGCTTGAACAATGTTGGAAAAAAATTTAGGTACACATTTTTCTCTTTCCCCTTTGCTATACCCTAATAGAAAATATGATTGAGGTTTCCCTTGAGGTGATCAAATCCTCAAGTAGGCCTCTTAATGGGAAATACTAGATACTAGGACTTTTTGATAACCCAAGATCACACGAAGGGAAAGGGGAGAGCATACACATAAACTAGTAAGCCTTGGGATATAACGTGGAACATAACAAAAAGCGTGTGATTTCTAATCTGCAATATCACACTAAGTGCAAGTAAAGAGCATATGTCTACACACCCTTCCAAACACACAAGTAATGTTCATTAACCAACTAAGCTAGATTAGTGCCTAGGTTAGTGAGAAAAAATATTGGACAAATGAAACCTACATCAAAAAATTAATAATCTTGATGAAAAGAGTCTTTGATAGGAATTTACAAGATGTACCACTTGTTAGTTGACCAAAAATGTATGTTATATGACAAAACAAGCTTACAAAACCTAGAAATTATAAAATAAAATAAAGGTGTAACTCTACCAAAAACATGCACCATTTTATGATGCAAAAGCACCTCAAGATGCTATAGAGGAATAGCTCTATGCAATAGAGGTTCCTTTCTATGAAATAGAGGTGAAGTTTTATAGACAAGGCCCTAAAACATGTCTTAGGGTCTGAAAAATGAAGTTTTAACCTAACCAACTTGAAAACTTGCAAGATGAGATTATAAAACAAGGGAAAACATGCACAAATATTATAAAAATATGTTAGAAAATAAGCCTAAAATATCATAAGATTTATTCAAACTCAAATCTCCTAGAAAGCTTCAATGAAGCCCTAAGTTTAAAAACCCCAAAAAACCTAATTTTTGCAATCACTGAGTTAGATAACCTACAAAAATGGAGCATTATAACAATGAAATCCTATAAGATAAGGCACCAAAGGTTAGCCAAACCCTAGGAGAAACACTAATTGCTCAACCCAAATACACAGAAAGAAGGCATAGTTATGGGTGATAGAGGTGCAACTCTATGATGCATAAGCACATTTTTGTGAAACAAAGGCACCTTTTCACAATCTAAGTGTCAAAAAAAATTCTACATGAAAAAATAAATAAAAATTCACCAAAAAAAGGTCAAAAACAAGGCCATGGGTCCCATCGAGCATGGCAAAATGAAGATGGTTGAAAATGAGTTGAAGTAAAATAACATAAGATAAAGCATGTAAATCAAATATATACCTCAAACAATCTCCATCCTCCTAGATGAGCAGAAATGGAATGCACCCTAGTTTTATATGACTCGCTTTTATGATATTGATAGTATATGGATTGGTCAATAAACTACCATGACCTTGGTATGATTGCAATGAGATAGAAAAATGATAGCATAAGAGTATGATAGTTTGATTCTTGCTTGATGATGATGGATGAGAACCTTTAGATATAGAGCTTTCAAGAGGCAAAATTAAGGGATGGGATAGATTGATGATGGATGGCTAAGATTGAATGAGGATTAGGGTTAGGTTCAAAGTTGTAGTCATGTGACAAGTGTCGAATGAGGGATACGATCTAGGTTTAAGATTGAGATAATGAAAAATCCTTATGTGAATGAACTAGGATTAAAAGGTAGGATTGAAATGAGTGGATATGATGAAAAGTTATTTTGGTTTTGGGTAGGTTTCTAGGTTCAACAAATATGAATAAGGAGTTAGTTACACATGTGGGGACACTTGTCACATGATGACAATTTTAAATTATGATCCATGTGAAAAAATTTAATGGCTAGGATTAGATGGATAAGGATAGAGGATAAAGTGGAATTAAATATATAAATAAAATATCAATTTAATTAATGGGATCATGTGAGGAAAAATAATTAAATAAATAATAAATATTTATTTTATTAATAGTTTAGGATAGGATAAAATTAGGTGTGCTTGGGTAAGGTCAAATTTTAAATGTCTACACATTGAAATATTCAAGTGTTATTGTCACCTATAGGAAGTGGCAAACTCATCAAACTGCATTTTATACTTCATGCTAACATCTACAACTTGAATTAATAGACATAAAAAATTCTAGAACATCCATACTACCTTCTAATCCATTTTGCAAAGTACCATGCATCATACTGCAATAGATTTGTGCAAGAAGAATCTCCTAACTGTGACACTATAGCTATTCTAAAGGGGTTGGGGGTTGTCCTAAGATATGTTCTCCAAGTGATCCCATTGGTCTAGCTTTAGTGACTTGTTTTTTGGATCAACAAAAAAGGCACAAATAGTAGGTTCATTTCTATTCATCAAAATTCACTTCCACATCTATACACCAATCAAGACCAATTCCACAAATGCAAAAGTGTTTGTATTTGATTTGTATAGCTTAATCATCTCAATTTACTGATTAACTACCCAAAATTAATTTACATATCAATTGTTTATCACAAAAAGATTACCTCTTTCTCATCAACACCAAAATACACACCTATTATTTATTATTTTATTCTATTTCAAAATCCACTCAAGTATATATTGTCTTTACCAACTCAAAGATCTAAATTAGTTATTTTATTGACCAATTTATTTATTTAATTAAACTAAACAGTCAGATAAGGCTATTTATCATGCAGAAGTTTTAATTTTAAAGCATTAAATGTTGAAAATTCATACTTCACAAGTTTATCTGGTCTTTTGCAGAAATAATTATTCATTGCACTGGCAGTGATGAAGTAGTTTTATTCCGCTGTTATCAAAATCCATAAGAGAAGACAATCCTGATGTACCCATTTGCAGCCTCGATTGAAGAACTTATCCTTACATCAGAGAGCTACAGAAGGGAGCTGTATACTTTGTTTCATCCATTTTGATGGTCTGTAGACACAAAATACACAGCAGTCCAACCCATATTTTTCTGTATAATCTATACTGACCTAAGATACTGAAAGAAGACAACAATCTATTAAAAGATCCTCTGTCTCCAAGGGCCTTTAACTTAAGCCTTTCCATGATTCAAAAGTTGGTGTTAACATAAACATCTGCCATTGTTTCTGTTCTGATCCTCTTGAATAACACGCATTAATTCATGGAACTTGTCCACCTTGCATGGGATTCTAAGAGGCCCCTTTTGCTCAAAGCCATACGCTTCCTCGGCCTTCTGTAACAAATCTTTAAAGAGTGGATGACACAGATATTCAATACGAATAATGAAACGTACCTGCTCTTCAATGCCTATGTAGATTGGCAAGCAACCTTTGGCAATATGGGTACTGAAATTCCTTCCTTGCGATCGCATCAGAAAAGCTTCTTCCCCCATTTAAGACATTTGAAACCAGACAAATCCAGAGATTAGTTCAATCCCTTTTATCTTAAACCTAATTCTAAGCAAGCAAAGCTTTAGTTCTCATAACACAGATAAGTAAGGTAAGTTATATTAATACAGGAAGTTGAATACTGTCCTCTGGGCGATCTAGCTCATATATTCTTTCACTTTTATTACCCGAAATGTGTGGCGAAATTTAAGGGTCCGACATCCAGAGGTGACAGATCACTCAGAGGGGCATTGAACACTGTTTATATAGAGGTTCTGGTGGAGAGATTTCCACGTCTTCATCACAGTTTTTCAGTAAAATATAATTATTTCAAAAGAATAAACTTTGGTATATGACAAGATGGTGCCATTGATTTCATTGAATCGCAGCAGAATTATATCGGCACAATCGAATATTGTGCCCCGCGAAGATTCCGTAATGATATCCATATCTCCTGGAAAGTAAACGCTCGGTAGATTCTCAACTAAATTGATAAAGTAATATAGGTATTGACGACTTTAATCTTCAAAATCTCCATAATTTTATATTGGAATTATTAGAGCTGATGACACGCTATAATGACTGCCTCCCTCGTAGGGTTAATTATGTGGGGGATCGGCTGGACACGATTAATAGAAATATTCTTTTCTAGAATTATCTGTATTAATTTTCTTGATATATCTAATCGAGGGAGTACGAATAATGATTCTTGGGCCCAGTTCAATATTCAAATGGATTTGATTGCAACAAGTCTCTGGCTGTTCGATGTCTATTGCCGTTTACTGGTGCTTGAAATGTTCTTGCTGGGCTGCTGGGTTTTCAGTCCTGGCTCATGGCAGATGGAGTTTATCAAATGTTTATGTTGGAGTTGATGCAGTATATGGCATATCTAGGCCTTATTTTCTTAGGTTTTGGGCCCATTTTGATTAGAGCGTCTTCTATCTAATAATAAATTCACAGGTTGTTTGTTTTCACATGTTTTATTCTAGCATATTTTCATTATCACTTATTTTTAGATAACATTTTCAGTCTTCATGTCTTGCAGTCGGTACTTTGGTTCAAATTTAGGAGTGTTGAATTGACCTAGATCATTTTCTTACATGTAAAATTGGACATCAAACTTTTAAATCTCAAAATTTAAATTGAACATTGTCAACTTCTTGTCTAGACATTGAAACTCAACATAGCACACCCTTGTGTAGAATTGTGAGCTAGGTTGTTGATTTCGAGGTCATTACCTGTCCATTTAAAACCATGCCACATGCCCCAATCTATTTATACACACACATCGCAACATTATTGAGCACTCTAATTCTATTATTAGATTGCATCATTATCCTAGGTGTAATGCATGCTTCCTATTGTCTTCAACCCTATTTTGTCATTATTAAATCATTTTGCTAAAGGGACCGACCAAAGGAGGATAAATTCATAAAAAAAAGTTCTCGAATGATGTCTCTCATAACCACTCTAATTTAGATACAAATACGGTGAGCTAAGATGAATCTATAATAGCTATCAATTCTCTACCAATCCTACAAGTACCCATTTTTGCACCATGTTGTATTGATTCATTAGTTTTGTCCAATGATGTTGCACATTCCATACAAAACACTTTGTAGCACATTTCTAAGTTAAATTGGTTGCTTATACATCCCATAACTTTCCATGCCCTTAGATCATCCCCTAGTCAACCTTACCATCCCTTTGAACCTTTTGTGTCTTATTTTCTGTTTTTATATATTTTGTATACTTAATTCCATTTCTTTTATTCTAAAGGATGAAACCATTGTGAAAACTTCTACAACTATCTTAGTAGTTGCATTTCTAGAATGGCAATCTTGCTACTACTATGATAGTTCCAAAACCACTAATTTGTTAAAATTGATGATTTTGCATTGTTAGAACTTGTTGTACAACTCATTTTTCCTTGACCCCTCACACCTCTAAATTTTTGTTTAAATATTTCATTTTTAGGGCTCCGCTTCTTGATTTTTCCCTCTAGAACCTTTTTAACCAACTTTGATATATCCATAGACATTGAAGTTTACAAAGTTGCATCCTTTCCCTACAAGTCCTAATCATCCTAGCTCTACTTCTTTACAGTTCTACCATTAATTAGAATAGAGAGGTAACTATTATAGGAAAATTGAGAAACTTTGGAGTGTTTGTAAAGACATTCATTGTTTTCTTTAGTTCTTTATCAAATCTTTCTTTGAATTTGTAGACATATGATGCACATAATAAATGTGTGTGTGTGTGTGATATAGAAAAAGGGATACTAGGTCCTAAATGCAAAGAACCTAGAATGCAAGGGGTCCTTTTTCCAAGTTACATTAAGATGTAGATCAACAAGGTGAATAGATTGACTTTCAACCATGAAGGTGAGCCAATCATACCTGAATCTACATCTAGTTGAGGGTGGGAATGGATTGGAAATAATTTGGAATTATTAACCTAATGATCCTATATGCCCTAATATAAAAATGCAAGATCCCAACAATTGAAAATTTGAAACAGTCGAGGTCTAACAGGGAAGGTGCAAATGACTGACATGTACCTACCCAAAAAAAATGGTTTGGCTATGCATACAAGGACTCGACCGCCTATGGATAAATGGGTCTTTGATAGGGTGTCTTTAAGTGCTTTTGGAGTCCTCCGATGTTGGATCTGAGCTTCTATTTTCTGCTTGCAAAAGTGTCAGAATATCGTCTGATAAATCTGTAAGTGAGTTTATGTTTCTTGACAAGGTTTGTGACAACAAATACAACAATGCAAAAAATTTCTTCTTGAAATCCTTCTTCAATTCTCTTCAACCTTGGATCTGCACATTCACAAAGAGAAGAAATGTTGGGCCATTTTAAAGGCTTGCCTCAATCAAACCTCATGAAAGCGTTTCCAATTCCACAATGGAAAATTTTCAATGATAAATGATAATGAAAAAGAAGGAATGATGAATCAAAAAAGTGTTGCAACTCACCACCCTTCAATAGATTCCTTGAAGAAATAAAGTCATACACATCACCTCAAGGATTTCAATCTTTCTTGCTTGAATGCTTGAATTCTTTGGAGACTTGCAACAAGGTTTAGCCTTCACAAAACAATGATAACATGAACACCCAAACTCACATACACTTTAACATGATGATTTGATCTTGAATTGTTGTAATAAACTCTGATAATGCATATCTTGACTTGCTCTAAACAATAATGCTTTCTTCTAAAATCTCCCTTCAGTTTCAAATGGTGAAAATACTAGGTATTTATAGGTATTTATCCAATTTCCTAAAAATTAGATTCCAAAAGTTGACGCTTGATATTTGAATTTTAGATGTTAAAATGCCACCAAAAACATATTTAAATCTGTGTCTCGGCTAAGCAGGGGGACCCATTCTCCCATGGGAAAATGGGTCCTAACCCAAATTTCCAAGACACACTTAGTCGGGAATAAAATAACAATTGGGTGCATTTATTCAATGTTTGTAATCCTTCAAAAAATGGTAAAAATTAGGCCTTGGAATGTATAATTTAGTAAATTAGGGGCTTATTTAAGTCCAATAAATTAGGGAGAAAAAACATAATGTAAAATTTTAAGGGTGACAATTTTTGACACTACATTTAGCCCCCACATTAGTGAGAGTATGAACATATGCTCAAACTCATACTAAAGTAGAGATATATGTGTCAAGAGGGGTTCGAATGTACAAAATGTTGAGGAGATAGGATGGCTAAGGATAAAGAGAGTTGCACAAGCCCCCAAGATCAAAGATCCCATGGAAAACCAACATGAGCACAAAGGAACACACACATGTACATGATATGCAACAAGACAACATACACAAACATACATGTTAGAAAACATGAAACATATGCGATGAAAACACGTGGCATGATGGAACATAAAGATGATAACAAACTGAATACAAACAACACAAAGAAGACAAATGAAAACACACAAAAACATAGGGTCGATTCTAAAATATTAAAGTCGTTAAGGCAAAGAGACCTCAATCTTAAATTCTCAAATACCAATCATCATCCATCGAATAAAGAACAAAATGCTCCATGAGAACTGAAGTCATACACATCACTCATGGAATACATGGCTCCACTGGCAAGCAAGCTATATTATTCTAGGTGGCCATTTTAAAAGGCATCCATGACTCACACAATAATAAAAGTCTGCTATTCAATAGGTGAATCACAAATCGGGAGACACACAGGCTAGTGAAGTTTGATATTCACTAGGTGGGCCCCCAAGACAAGGTAAAATGTGAGACATGCACTAGGTCTACAATGTGTGCTCATAACAAGGTGGAAAAAACTGGAAAACACACGCTAGGTCTACTAGGTGTTCCCATAACAATCATACCAAGAGTTATACTCTTTGATAACCTTGATAAGGTGCCACAAGATGCTATGCCAATGCTACACTAAGTTCAACTCTCATGAACAAAGTGAAGAAAAATAAGATACATATGGTTGGAAAGCTATATTATGCTAATTTCCATGAAATAAAAAGGTTTGCACATGGCTAGCAAGTTGTATAATGCTAGGTTCCATGAATATGACAAGGTTTAATGTCATAGGGGATGAATATGACAAGGTTTTAAAAGCTCACTTGAGATGTTGTAATAACAACACCACAAAAGATAACAATCAAAAGGGTTTAACTTAATACATGAAGGTCACACCTTAGGGAACATCATGATATCACCACCAAGAGAGGACTAGTCGAAGAATAGAAAATTGCACCTTAGGGAATGCTAACTATAGCATTACAACCAAGGAGAACGTCATATGCTAAGAAAACATACACTCTTATGGGACATCAAGCCTAATATCACCACAAAGGAGACACATCAAATGGATTAAGAAGACCACATTTTGGTTGACAAGGTCACACTTCCTAGGAGATGTATACTATCATCATTAAGAAGGGACCATTTCCTATGCAAACAATGAGCGGGAGACTATATATCCCTTGTTAAAATGTTAGTGTAATTTCTACACTAATGTTTTAAGGAGGTAAAGAGGGATCCCTTGCTAGAAGGAATGCACCTAATACAATGCTACCTAACCCCTTGCCCCCCAAGTGTAGGAATAAAAATGAGCCTAGACATGGATGATGATATGTTGCTCCTTGTGAAATGACATATGATTGCATAAAGAAAATTTTATACCCCCATGGATGGTAGTGAATATGTTATAATATTACCACTACCACATGAAAGGAGCAACAACTAATGTTATTGATTAAGTTAAATGCTTTTTGATGTTTTTGAAGGAAAATTTAGCAAAGACCTCTTGTTGTTTCTTGCATGTTAGGTTATATGAGTACATGGATACCTTGTCCTTTTACACCACATCCTTTTCCATTATAGCCAAATTGTTTTAACAGTTGAGAACCTCTTCCATAAAAAATTTTCATTTCTTTCGAGGAAGGTGGTTTTTCATAGTCACTTTCATCATATGTGGATGTGTAATTTATTTTTTCTTCCTTGCTAGAAGTTATGAACTCTTGTGTCTTAGATGTTTCAATGTTAGATTGTGCTGCTATCACTACAACTTCTTTCTCTTTTTCTTTCATTTTTTCTATAATCTTATATTTCCCCATGAAAGTAGGTGTGAAATCTAATGATCCCCAATCATCATGTACAATTACTTTGTCGTGAATGGAAAGCTAGATCATCTCTATCCTCAAATTTTAAAGGTTCTACTTTTGTATTTGGTGTCAATGCTCTAAGAGAATCCTTTCTTCTCGTTTGAGTTTGTAAATGTTGTTCAAATTTTGGGTTAGCTTTTATCGTGTAAACCCTATTGTTGTATACATACTTTAGTGAACAATGAAGCGTTGAACCTGCACTGCATTCATTTCATGAATCCATGGTCTAGCCAAGAGAAGATTATATAAAATATCCTGGGGCATGACATGGATTAGAGTATGTAAAGTAACATAGTTGACTTTAACAGCTAATGTTAGCACACCAAGCAGTTGTTTTCCCACATGTTGTCAAAACCATGAATAGACAAATTAGCTAGTAGAATTTCAGTCCTATCCGCCCCAATTTTATCCAAAAGGTTCACACTATAAACATTAAGTCCCAAACCATTTTCAACAAGGGTACACCTAATCCCAGCCTTATTAATAATAGCTAATATTATCAAAGCATCATTTTTTTTGTGTTTTTAAAGGAGGTAATTCACTTCAAATGATGAAAGATGATGTTCAACTTAGGTTGATTTATATTCTCAATCAAAGATATTGCATCATATGGTTGCACACTAGGAGGGATTAAAAAAATTTGCAAAGCCTTTTAAAGCATGTGCCATGGTAAGCAGGTGATGTTTGAATCAAATCCCACAAGGATATCATAGCAAGAGTGTTACGAAGTTGCTCAAAAATATCAAATTCTTTGCCACTACACTACGGGATGTTAGGTACAGGTGGGAGATATGGTTGAGGAATTTGAATGGATGTTGGGGTATGTTTGGGCTGCTTATTGTTTCTAGTGTTATATGTGTGAGCTATAGTATGATAATTTGGTTGTTGTGACACATGATTACTAGTAAGTTGTTTTGCAAAGTTTTGGATAGAGCTTGGAGGTTTAGGAGGTCCAGTAATTAGAGGACTTTTATGAGGTAAAATAATTATATGATACTTAGGAGGTTCAATAATCAAAGGACATCTAATAGCCAATTGTGTGTGCATAACCTCAATGGAATTAACTTCTTGTTGATGGTCTTCTATCGAGGGGGAATCTAATGTCACCTTAGAATCTTCATCTAAGAAAGGCTTCTTACCATATTTTGAAATACATGTATCAATGATGTCATCTTCTTGTCCAACAATATCTTCCCAAGTGGGGGAAGCATTGGGAGAGGGGAAAAAAATATTCTCATGGTTCTCAATGATTGGATCTTCTAACATTAGGATACCTTCCTCACAAGTAGGAGAGGGATTGGGAGAAGGAAAACTATGATATTTCCATGATTTTCTATGATTACATCCTCTTTCACCAAGCTAGCCTCACTCATAGGAGAGATAGTGGGAGAGGGATCAATGAAAAAAACAAAAGAGGGGCAATGAACTTATTTTCATATGATTGTAACAAAATTTCCTTAAAATGTTCAACAAGATTTGACAATAGAATATAAATTATGATAACACAAGATTTTTTCAATGAGAACATGATGTAAAAAATTGACCTATAGATATGAAGTGTAGCAATTTTTCCAAAATTTGCAACAAATCAATCAAGATGACACTTTTCTTGCACATGTAATAACACTGTTTCAAAATTTCAAATTAGACATCTACAAGAAGAAAAAATTAGAACTATAGAGATAGAAGTATGTGTAGAGTTTCTCTGAGACACCTGTAGTAGGATATGGATTCCCAAGGGCATTTGAGTCCCTGAAAAGGGTTCAAAAACTTGAAAATTTGAATTTTTATGTTACTGTTTCTATTTGTAGATAGGCTTAACAGTGATTTTTTTTCTAGAATTTCTTCAATTTAAGACAATGTAATTTAAATGCAAATGTGCAACAATAAGGATGATTTTCAATTCAATTTCTAGATCTTAATCATGCAAAAATTGATTGATTATAAGATGCAAAATGTTGAAAATGATTATATGATTCAAACTTGAAAAAAAAACAATGCAAATTTTTACTTGTTTTTTATCTAAATGAAAGATGCAGTTTAAATACAATGAACATTTAACCACTTAATGAATTCAATTTGAATGTAGATCTAATATAAATGAATTAAATAAACCTTAATGCAACCTATGATGCATTATGTGATGCAAAAATTTCAAATGTATTTTGTATGCTTTTATTATGTAGAAATGAAAACCCTAAATATGATAGCCAATGATAGCCCAAATTGCACTACATGCTCAATAAAGGAGATGAATATGTGGGTCATAGATAGTGGTTGCTCTAGCCACGTGAATGGAGATAAAAGTAAGTTTTAAATTTCAAGAAATTTGAAGGTGGTTCAGTGACAATTGGAAATAATTCAATTGCCAAAAAAATTGGTAAGGGTACTTTTAGTCTAGATGGTGGAAAAACAAAGACACATTATGTTCTATATGTTGAAGGTTTAAAGCATAATTGGTTAAGTGTTAGTCAAATGTGTGAAAAATGCACAAGCTATCTTTTAGTGCTAAAGGTTGTGAAATTAGGGAGTCAAGTATTGGTGAACTGATTGTGGAAGGAAGGAGGACAAACAATGGCATCTATCATCTCAATGAGTTGAATGGATAGAGTTCTCTCACTGCGCAAAAAGATGAAATTTGTCTTTGACACAGAAGGTCAAGACATGAATTTTCATGATATTGTAAAGATTATTTCAAGAGGACTAGTCCAAGATATGCCAAAGATTAAGAAACCTTAATCAATCAGATGCAAACCATGTCATGAAGGGAAGCAAACAAGAAGCAAATATCTTGCTAAGGAGTATTCTACACCAAAACTATTAGATCTAGTTTATACAGATTTGTGTAGACCCATGAGGACTAAAATTCCACAAGGAGATAGGTATTTCATGATGCTTATTAATGATTACACTAGAATGACTTAGATAACATTTTTGAAAGAAAATTCAAAACCATTTGAGAAGCTTAAGGCATTCAAAGCATTAGTAGAAAATGAAAATGAAAGGACAATTGAGGTTTTGAGGTTTGATAAAGGTAGAGAATTAACTGATGAGAAGTATGAAATTTTTTGTGAAGGGCATGGGATCCAGAGGTAGTTTTCATCTCCTAGAACTCTGAAATAAAATGGAGTTGTAGAAAGAAAGAATCAGACTATATAGGAGATGGAAAGAACTATGCTATGCCAAGAAAATCTATCAGATATGTACTAGAGCAAAGCTACATAGGATATTGTATATAATGCAAATAGAGTCTAAATCAGGTGCAAAAATAAGAAGACAATATATGAGCTATGGAGAGGAAGACTGACATAAGTAAGACATCTCAAAATATTTTGAAGTAAAGGCTACATCAGGAGATATGAAGAAAAATTGGGTAAGTTTGATTCCAGATCATATGAAGGTATTTTCCTTGGTTAGTTGAAAGTGAAAATGTATGAGTTAATGAGGCTTTTTAATCTACTAGTATTCTAGAAGTAGAAGATGATGAAGAACCAATTCATAGTAGCATTAAATATTTAGAAGAAGTTGTTCTAAAGACTCCAACAAAGTATGTTCAGAAAAATCACTCTACAGACCAGATCATAGGTGAAAAAGGTAGTTGGGTTTATACCTAGAAGAAAATAGAGAGAGAAAGTGAGAAAGTAAACTTCGCATTACTGTCAAAGATAGAACCTAAATCATACAAAGAAACATGCAAAGAGAAAGGTTGGATAGAAGCTTTGGAGGAAGAATCGAATTAGATCATGAAGAATGAAACTTGGGAACTTGTCCCAAAACCTAAAGGCAAGAGTGTTATTGGAACCAAGTGGGTGTTCAAAAACAAGCTAAATGAAGAAGGTGAAGTGATTTGAAACAAGGTGTAATAACCCATTCTAATTATTACTTAATTATATTATTGCAAATGACATTATGAATATTTAATTTTAAAAATACATAACTAAGCAACTATTTTCAATCATAGCAACACATGTCCAATTAAAATAAGAGTCATAATAATATGTATTCATTTCCAAATGTCAATTACAATAGCCAAGTTGACTTGGCTCATAGGGCCACAAATTCAATACACTATACAATTTTACATCAATGTTATATCGCAGTCCATGATAATCATGAAAAAATTCAAGGTTTCCTCTTGACGCTCGCCCCCAGTGGTGGATGAAAACATGGTTGAAGCGCTTTACTTCCCAACCACAAAGCTTACACTTCCCCGGAATTCTTCCTACTTGAAGAATGCCCAAACCTGCATGGAAAGTTTAGCAAGAGAACAATCTACAAAGTGGAATGTGGTGCATTCCCAAACATCAACATACATCTCTATCTATGATTTAGAAAAATGCAAGATCTATGCTAGGAATGATAGAGAGTGTTATCACAAAGTCCATACATACATAATGGTCTAATTACTTGGCCAAGAATAAAAATTTAGTTGCAACAACAAAAGATAGGTTTTGGATAAAGCAAAAACCTATACTCTCTATACTCCATTTCGACACTCGTCCTGGAAGGTAAATTTCAAACAACATAATTTTACTCCTTAGCAACTATCTACCCTCTAGTAGCATCTACACTGAGGTGCTCTAGTCTACTTAGGTGTTGTTTTTGTACTAAAAATTGACATTAACCATTCAATTCATACATATGTCACATGATTACATTCATCATAATGCAATATTCATTAAGAATGAATCAAATAAATAACTAAAGAAGGTATGTCACAAGTATGTGTATGTATGTTACAAAGGTCTATGTGCATACACATATATGTTCCAACTTAAGTTTATATATATATATATATATATATGTGCATACATTCTAAAATAAAAACCATTATAACAAATTTCTTTCATCCCAAAATATTACTACAAACTTGTCATATCATTTGACAGTAATACAAGATGTAAATTTCCTTTTCAAAGAAATAAAAAAAAAATTGTTTGAATAGTTTCCACATACTGATGTGTTGTTTGTAACATAACAATGCTATTTGAATCATTTCAATGTTGTTTGTATCATAACAATGTTTTTTGTATCATAACAATGAGCTATTTGCAGAAGTTTATGAGTTATTGTGTCATTATGTCTCGTTAACAATTTCAAGTTATCCAGTATATCATGTAAACAGTCAATGTTTTATCATTCTAGTTATATAAATATATGAACAGTACTAGTGTTCTTTTTGTGCAAACAAAATTATTGAATGACAGGCTTGTCATTTTAAATCACATACAAGTTGGAACATTTATACTACTATTTTGGGATAAGAGAGACCGTGTTTCTATGGGTGATTATTATGGATATAATTTCAAGCTATTGTCATTTTAAGAACAACTAACAATCAAATGACTATTTGGTCTCATCACAAACATTATCATTATCCGAACCATGAAGAATATCGATTATCGGCTTACATTGTACAATGGCCTACTGGTAAAACTCACTCATAGTGATCGTTCTAAGGAACGATTTGAGCATTGTTCAAGGAACGATATGTGCATGCAAAATAGACTAGTGTAAACAACATATGAGAGCATTGCATGTATTCAAAAATAAATGGGGATCATTTTGTTGAATGATTAAATCTATTTACAAATGGTATAAGTTGCAATCAATCTTAAAGATCGATGCCCACATAAATAAATGGAACAACATAATTGTTCCTCCATCGTTCGAGTTGAATGAGGTTTCATTCTTAAACAATGATATATTATACATATACATCATTCTATGAATGATTATTGTAGCCTTCGTACCCATTTCAAGCGACATACCTATTCATCCTAGCCAACAAGAAGAACAACAAAAGTGAAAGATTACAATAGTGATATAGGAATTTCCCTTAAAGGAAAATGATAATTTTTAAATCGTTTAATATAAAACAATAAATCAAGCTTTTGGAATCATTCGATTAAACATGTAATGGTTATTAAAAGTTACATGCAAGAAGTAAATGAAAGAGGTGAAACAAATAAATCATACAATGCCTAATCTAGTTCGACTTTCATGCTGATAGAAAGAATATGAAAATATATGGTGCATGCAAACATTCGTCGATAAGGCCCTTGCAACATTTTTTCAAGAAAATAGTTGATCTCAAATTGAAACGCCCTAGTCCCAAAACAAAATACACTTGGAGGAAATAGGCATCTAATATTTTTCTATCAATTCAAATGAAATCAACAAAAAGTAAGGGAAATGAAAGTTTTGAATAGTTTTAAATGCAAAATTCAAGCATAAATAGCGTCAAAACAACAATTTTTACCTTTGTCTGTGGCTTTTCCTCATCTTTTTCCCTCTTTTCCAGATGAGTCGATTCACTGGTTTTCTTTTTCTTGATTTCTCATTGCCACTGCTAGACCCCTGTCGATTTCTTACCAGTATTTTTGTGCTACCCAAATGGAAATTTAATACATCTTTTCCTTACTTGTTCATAGCATTATGGGGCCATTTAATTCATAATTGGAATTAATTTGGTCGCCCCACTATTCAAATTTGAATATCTTGGCCTTAAATTTGAATATAGGCCACTATTTCATTATGTCTTAATTTAAATATTATTTAAATTTAACAATATGGTTTTGATAATTTTGACCCCATATTTGAGCTTTATAAAGAATATGTATATATATTTATAAATAATATGTATATATATGCATGCATATATATAAATATATATACATATTCTTTATAATAGTATAGTATTCAATCACCTCCAAGCAAGGAATAAACTTTTATTTTATTCAAATATTTTTTTTCAAAAGAAGTAGTTTTCTTATCCTTCAAGCATGCATTTTTAATTACATACAAATATGTTTAATCATGCTATCATTATCTTTTTAATTTTGAAAACATATGATCAGAATAAACAATTGAATAAGAAGTCACATGTATAACATTCCACAAGCCTATTCTTTTCAAACATTGAATCATTTTGAATCAAGTCAATATAATTTTCTATATGAAAGTTTAAATGCAATCTATCAAGCTTATCATTCAATCTAGCTAAATGATCCTACTTCAATTGTGTTTTAGTCCTTCAAACTGTTACCCTACATGTGCACACACTTGCACTTACACAATTCATCAGTAACGTTCAATCATGGTAAAGTACGAAATAGTTCATAAGATCACATGGTCAAAAGATGGTCAAATTTTTTCAAACATTTCAAAAAGATCAAAATGTTTGTTCAATATATTGAATTTCCTAAATAATTCAATTTATCATACCATAATTTAAATGCAATAAAAATTAGGTTATGACATCCTTCCCCTCTTGGAAGAGACATCATCCTGGTGTCTATTTAATCAAAATTTAAGCATATATGTCTATTTCAACATCATATCATATTGTTTCCAAGCTAAAACATTATAATATTCAATCTAAAACTTTCAAACATAATCATCGAAATTCACTTTCTAAGATCGAAAATGTGCAAAGGAGCATTCTATTTCTTCCACGATGGTCCCAAGTAGCACTGTCTTGTGAATACTAGTCCCATTGGACCTTAATTGAGAAATGTCTCTGCTTTGAAACTTAACGTTGTGTCTATCCAGGATTCTAATGGGCTCCACTAGCACCACTCCTAGGTCATGTAGCTTCAAGGATTTCCAATCAAGCACATGAGCTACATTAGGATGATATGGCTTAAGAAAAGAAACATGAAACACATTATGAAGTCGAGCCAAAGTAGGTGGTAGAGAAAGTCTATAAGTAATTGGGTTCATAACTTCCAAGACCTCAAATGGACCCACATATCTCGAGGCTAACTTGGAAGACTTTCTAAAGGCAATGAAACTTTTATGAGGCCTGACTCTTAAGAATACTCTATCCCCTATCGCAAACTGTCTAAGACTTTTATTCTTGTTGGCATAACTCTTCTATCGGTCTATCGCCTCCTTCAGTCTGCTCTTAATAAATCTCATTTGTTCTTCCATCTCCTTAAGCATTTCAGGTCCTACTATGATCTTGTCTTCCAATCTATCCCAACTGATGGGTTTTCGTCACTTTTTCCTATAAAGAGCTTCAAACGGTGCCATGCCTAGAGATGTGTGATAAGATTTATTGTAAGTAAACTCTACCAATGGTAAGTATTCTTCCCACTTATAATGTTGGTCCATGCAGTACATTCAGAGGAGGTCTTTGACTACCTGATTCACCCTCTCTGTCCTCCTATCGGTCTGAGGATGATAAGTCGAGATGAAATTTAACTTCATTCCCAATGCGACATTTAGGGTCTTCCAAAATCTTAAGGTCATTCAGGTGTCTCTATCATAAATGATATTCTATGGCACTCCATATAAGTGGAAGATCTCCTCAAAAAAATTCTTATCCAGGATCAACAATCCATCCTTAAGGTTTCTTGGAATGAAGTGTGCCACCTTGGTCAACTTATCAATCACAACTAAGATAACATCATGTTGATTCTTGCTCAAAGGTAACCCCTATATTAAGTCCATACTGATCACCTATCATTTATACTTAGGTATGTCATGAGGATGCAATAGTTCTATTGGATGTGCATGTTTAGCCTTGACTCGCTGACACTCTAAGCATTTGGCTATGTACTCCACTACATCCTTCTTGAGTTTAGGCCAAAAGTATAGAGTTTTTTATTTTGTGATCATTTTGGATACTTCGAGGTGTCCTAAATAAGGTGCATTATGGATCTCTTCTAGAACCAACTTCCTTAGCTTTCCAAAGTCTAGAATGTGCATTCTTCTCTAGTATCTTAGAATACCATCCAATTTGATCTTGAATACCCATTGAACCAATGATCTAATGGATTCTTTACTAGGGTGATCTTCACTCTTCCGTAGTGCTCATCCCCTTGCAAATGTTGTATCACCTACTGACTCAAATTTGACCTTGTCGAGATCATGGCTACCAAATGTCTCCATATTCTAAGAGCATTAGCCACCCTATTCTCTTTTCCCTTTATATACTCAATTTTAAAGTCATACTCACTAAGGAATTCCAACCACCTTCTCTATCATGCATTAAGGTTTGGTTGAGTAAAAATGTATCACAATCCTAAATGGTCTATCTTGGCTCAAATAGATTTCCCAAGAGATAATGCATCCACATCTGCTAGGCATGAACTATTGTGGCCAACTCTAAGTCATGTGGTGTGTAATTCACCCCATGTTGTTTAAGCCTCCTTGATTCAAACACTACCACTTGTCCATCCTACATTAGTACTGCTCCCAATCCCTCTTGAATAATTTGTGATTACAATGAATCTTCCATTATGACCAAGGATGGTCAAAACTAGTGCTATCATGAGCCTCTCCTTCAGGAGTTGGAATGCCTTTTCACACTTCTCGGTCTGTTCAAACCATGTTCCTTTTCTTTGGAGTGACGTGATTGGAGACACAATCTGGGAGAACCCTTGCACAAAATTTCTATAATATCTTGTGAGGCCCATGAAGCTACGGACTTCTAACACATTCTAAATAACTTTCCATTCCACAATCGCCTTGATCTTCTCAGGTTCTACAAAGACTCCCTTGAATAAAATAATATGGCCTAGATAATGCACCTTGTCTTGATAAAATGAGCATTTGGATAGCTTCCCAAAGAGTTTATTCTCTGTCATCCATTGTAAAACTATCCTCAAGTTCCTATCATGATCTTCAATAGACTTTGAGTAAACTAGGATTTCATCAATTAAAATCAAAACAAAGTAATCCAAACAGTCTCTAAACACACTATTCATGAGGTTCATGAAAGCTGCAAGTGCATTGGTCAAACCAAAGGGTACCACAGGGTACTCACACCCTACCAGCATCACATTTCATGTCTACTATAACTTAACACTGGGTTCTACAAGTAAATGTTCTTATTCACATACACTACATGCACATACATATATCACTCATTCATGGAAGACATACACATTCATAAACATGTTTTGGAGTTCTTCACTTGAACACACCAAAAATAACATCTTGCTTTATTTATGTTAAGTGTGGGTCAATAGGCCCTTATTTACAAAAGATTCTTGTTACATTAGTCATTTTTCTCATTCTCAGAGAGAGGACAATCCTCTGGGTCCTCGTAAGAATTTACATCAATTTTCTCAAAAGAGGGTTGAGCACATAGGCTCTCCTTTTCCTCCTTAGTTAGCAAGGGTGTGTTTGGTCCACACCCTAGGGGCCAATCTCCGATTGTGGAAAGCTTCTTAATCTTAGGAGTTCGCTTCGACTCCTCAATCTTCTTGCCCCTCTCCAACTTAAGTCAAGTGAGGGCTTGAGCGAGAGTCTCATCGTCGGGAATCTAGGGTTGAACCTTAGTCTTGGTGTTTTCTTCAACTACAACTTTCTTGTTTGAGGTCCTAACAGTCTTCCCTTTCTTTCTTCTTGACTTATACCTTCTCATACCTGCATTCAATCTAGGTTTGGTCAATCCTCAGGACAACTCAATTTGGTCAAGGGTCAACTATCCTCTAGTCATGGCTATTGTGGACTCAAAAGGCCTAGAGTTGAACCCTAAGCTTTGATACCAAATGTAATAACCCATTCTAATTATTACTTAATTATATTATTGCAATGACATGTTATGAATATTTAATTTTAAAAAGACATAACTAAGCAACTATTTTCAATCATAACAACACATGTCTAATTAAAATAAGAGTCATAATAATATGTATTCATTTTCAAATGTCAATTACAATATCCAAGTTGACTTGGCTCATAGGGCCACAAAGTCAATACAATATATAATTTTACATCAAGGTTACATCATAGTCCATGATAATCATGAAAAAATCCAAGGTTTCCTCTTGACGCTCACCTTCACCGGTGGAAAAGAACATGGTTGAATCATTTTACCGCCCAACCACAAAGCTTACACTTCCCCGAATTTCTTCCTACTTAAATAATTCTCGACCGTGCATGGAAATTTTAGCAAGAGAACAATCTGCAAGGTGTAATCAGGTGCATTCCCAAACATCAACATGCATCTCTATCTATGATTTAGAAAAACATAAGATCTATGCTAGGAATGGCAAAGAATGTTATCACAAAGTTCATACATACATAATGGGCTAATTGCTTGGCCAAGCATAAAAATTTAGTTACAACAAAAAAAATAGGTTTTGGATAAAGCAAAAACCTATACTCTTTGTACTCCAATTCAGCATCTATCCTGGAAGGTAGCTTTCAAACAACATAAGTTTACTCCTTAGCAACTATCCACCCTCTAGCAGCATCTACCCTGAGGTGCTCTAGTCTAGACTTAGGTGTTGCTATTCTACTAAACAAAGAGAGTAATTTTTACACACAAGTCTATGGAAAAGTAATTTAGTCTACTTACTCCCTTAACTTAAATAAATTCAGAATAATTCAAATGGATCTTTTCAATTCATTAACCATTCAATTCATACACATGTCACATGATTACATTCATCATAATTCAGTATTCATTAAGAATGAATTAAGCAAATAACTAAATAAGTATTTCACAAGTATGTGTATTTATTTAGACGAAGGTCTATGTGCATACACATATATGTGCCAACTTAAGTTAATATATATATTTGTGCATACATTCTGAAATAAAAACCATTATAAAAAAATTCTTTCATTTCAAAATATTGCAGCAGACTTGTCATATTATTTGACAGTAATACAAGATGTAAATTTCCTTTTCAAAGAAATAGGAAAATATATGTTTGAATAGTTTCCACGTACTGATGTGTTGTTTCTAACATAACAATGTTGTTCAAATCATGACAATGTTGTTTGTATCATAACAATGAGTTGCTTGCAGAAGTTTATGAGTTATTATGCCATTATGTCTCATTAATAGTTTCAAGTTATCTAGTATATCATGTAAACAATCAAGGTTCTATCATTCTAGTTATACAAATATCTAAACAATACTAGTGTTCTTTTTGTGCAAACAAAAGTATTGAATGACATGCTTGTCATTTTAAATCACATACAAGTTGGAAAATTTATACTATTGTTTTGGGATAGGAGAGACCATGTTTCTATGGGTGAATGTTATGTATATAATTTCAAGCTACTGTCGTTCTAAGAATGACTAACAATCGAATGACTATTTGGTCTCATCACAAACATTATCATTAGTCGAACTGTGAAGAATGTTGATTATTGGCTTACATTGTTTAATGGCCTGCTGGTAAAACTCACTCATAGTAATCATTCTATGTAACAATTCGAGCATCGTTCAGGGAATGATATGTGCATGCAAAATGGATTGGTGTAAACAACATATGCGAGCATCACATTTATGCAAAAAGAATTGGGGATTGTTCTATTGAATGATTAAATCTATGTACAAATGGTATACTACAATCAATCTTAAAGATCGATGCCCACATAAATAAATGGAACGATATAATCATTCCTCTATCATTCGAGATGAATGAGGTGTCATTCTTAAACAATAATGACATATTATACATATACATCATTCTATGAACGATTATTGTAGCCTTCGTACCCATTTTGGGTGACATACATGTTCGGCCTCGCCGACAGGAAGAACAACAAAAGTGAAAGATTACAATAGCAATATAGTCATTTCCCTTAAAGGAAAACAATAATGATTTTTAAATCGTTTAATACAAAACAATAAATCAACCTTTCAAAATCATTTGATTAACCATGTAATGGTTATTAAAAGTTACATGCAAGAAGTAAATGAAAGAGGTGAAACAAATAAATCATACAGTGCTTAACCTAGTTCAGATTTCATGTCGATAGAAAGAATATAAAAATATATGGTGCATGCAAACATTGGCCAATAAGGCCCTTGCAACATTTTTTCAAGAAAATAGTCGATCTCAAATCAAAACACCCTGGTCCCAAAATAAAATACACTTGTAGGAAATGGGCATCTAATATTTTTCCATCAACTGGAATGAAATCGACAAAAAGTAAGGGAAATGAAAGTAAAAAATAGTTTTAAATGAAAAACTCAAGCATAAATAACATCAAAACAACATTTTTTACCTTTGTTTGTGGCTTTTCCTCAACTTTTTCCCTCTTTTCCAGATGAGTCGATTCACTGGATTACTTTTTCCTGATTTCTTTTCGCCACTGCTAGACCCCTGTCGACTTCTTCCCAGTATTTTTGTGCTACCAAAAATTGAAAAATACATCTTTTCCTTACCTTTTTGCAGCATTATGGGGCCATTTCATTCATAATTGGCATTAATTTGGCTGCCCCACTATTCAAATTTGAATGTAGGCCACTATTTCATTGTCTTAATTTAAATATTATTTCAATTTAACAATATGGTTTTGATAATTTCAATCCCATATTCGAGCTTTATAAGGAATATGTATATATATATTTATATATATGCATGTGCATATATATATTTATTTATTTATTTATCTCTATTTTACTTTTATAATAGTATAGTATTCAATCACCTCCAAGCAAGGAATAAACTTTTATTTTTTTCGAATAATTGTTTTCAAAAGTAGTTTTCTTATCCTTCAAGCACGCCTTTTTAATTACATACAAATATGTTTAATCTTGTTATCATTCTCTTTTTAAATTTGAAACATATGATCAAAATAAACAATTGAATAAGAAGTCACATGTATAACATTCCACAAGCCTATTATTTTCAAACATTGAATCATTTTGAATCAAGTTAATATAATTTTCTATATGAAAGTTTAAATGTAATCTATCATGCTATTTTTTGGTGTGTGCATCCAAATTCCATCAAGCTTACTGTTCAATCCATCTAAACGATCCTACTTCAACCGTGTTCTCGTTCTTCAACCTGTTACCCTGCATTTGCACACAGTTGCACTTGCACAGTTTATCAGTAGCATTCAATCATGGTAAAGTATGAGATAGTTCATAAGATCATATGGTCAAAAGATGGTCAACTTCTTTTAAACATTTCAAAAATATCAAATTTTTGGTTCAACATATTGAATTTCCTCAATAATTCAATTTATCATACTATAATTTAAATGCAATAAAAATTGGGTTATGACACAAGGCAAGACTTATGTGTAAAGGGTATGCTCAAGTTGAATGCATAGAATTTGAAGAGACATTTGCTCTGGTGGCAAGGCTAGAGGTAATCAAAATGTTCTTAGCTCTTTCAGCATTCAATAATTTTAATGTTATACCAAATGGATGTGAAGTCAACATTCTTGAATGGACAACTTGAAGAAGAGGTTTATATTGAATAACCAAAAGTATTTTAATGTTCTATCAATCCTGATTATGTTTGTAGATTGAAGAAGGCTTTGTGTGTACTCAAGCAAGCTCCTAGAGCTTGGTATTCAAGGTTGGATGGGTACTTGCAACAACAAGGATTCTGGAGAGGAAGTGCAAATAGTAATATGTACATAAAAACATACGGAGAAAAAATGATGATAGTTGTGGTCTATGTGGATGATATCATTTTTGGTGGTATCAGTGATGACATGTGCAAGGAATTTTATAAGGAAATACAAAATGAATTTGAGATATCTATGTTAGGAGAACTATCTTTCTTTCTTGGGTTGCAGATTGTACAATCAAACAAAGGTATTTTCATTTCATAGCACAAGTATATCAAAGAGATGTTAAGAAAGTTTAGGATGGAATATTGCAAACTGGTTGCAATACAGGTTGAGTAAAGATGATGAATCTGCTCTAGAAGAAAAAACTTTGTATAGGTCCATGATTGGTAGCTTGTTGTATGTGACAACATCTAGACCAGATATTATGAAGGCAATTGGAATGGTTGCTAGATTTCAAGAAACACCTAAAGAGACTCATGTTAAAGTAGTAGAGAGAATATTTAGGTATTTGAAGGTTACTAAAGATTTTAGACTATGGAATCCAAAGATTAAAATTTCACTTTAACTACATACACAGATGTAGATTAGGTAGGATGTGTTGATGACCAAAAGAGCACAAGTGGTAGTATATTCTTCCTTGGTGATATTTTGGTATCCTAGTTGAGCAAGAAACAACAATTAGTTTCTTTATCTACAACAGAAGCATAATACATTGTTGCAACATCATGCTACGCTCAGGTGCTTTGGATGAAGCAAAATTTGAAGGAAATGAAGATTGAGTTTGAAGACCCTATTATTATTCTTTGTGATAACACTGGTGTAATAAATATTTCAAATAATTTGGTGATGGACTCTAGAACAAAACACATTGTAATCAAGTATAATTTCTTAAGGAAGAAGGTCACAGAGAAGGAAGTAAGCCTAGAATATGTTGATACCAAGGACCAAGATGTAGATATATTCATAAGACACTTCCTAAGGAGACATTTTAGTTTCTCCAATAGAATTTGGGATTTGTTTCTCCCTCCTCTTGAATCAAGAGGAAGCAAAGGGTGAGGGGGAGCTTGATCTCCTTGCTGCAAGAAGGATTGGTGGGCTTGTAGAGTATTTTTAGATACAGTGAAGCATGGAATTTGGGGGAGTCTATATGGGAAACAGGTTTTAGGATGGTAGGAGGAGAAGGATGTGGATGCAAATGTCAACATAAATGTTGACCATTTTCCATTGATGTCAAAGGGGGGGAGAGTGAACTCAAAATGTTGAGCTTAGAATGTTGAATTGCTTAGAAAAAATAATGATCTTTGAATGCTATATCTTCCATAGGGGGAGAAAGTGAAGAAATTGCTACAACAAATAAATTATTCAAAGGAGGATATTTGTGTTCATGTGTAGTCAGCTAGTTTAGCGGTCCAACATTTTGATGTTTTCCATCAATGACAAAGGGGGAGATTGTTGAGAATAGGTTTTCATTAATGTCAAAAGTTGTCATTGATGTCTGAGTTTGCAGTTAGAAGTTTGTCAAGGGTGAAAGGTTTTGTACATGAATTGTCAAATTATATTCCCTTTGACTTAAAGTGTTGTATGTCAGAAGTTCACTCTATTCAGTGTTGGTAATTTTACTGCCATGATGAAAAATCAAGAAATATATTACCAATTGTTGTTGTATGCTTGCAATATCTTGCTTTCATCTATTCTCTATATATGTGGTGGTTTGAAAGTTTGTATGAGTATTTTTTATTTCAAAGATATCTTTTGGGCAGAGAGATTTCTCTGGAAATACAATTATGGTCTGCATTTCTTTCATAAATGAATGATTACTCTACAGTTTGCAAGGGGAGTATGTCTACACTAGAATTATTCGATTCTTGAGTTTCTAGAGGATATGTTCAACATGTTATAATATTGAATAATACAGAAGGTTCTCTATGTCTGCCTATCAACTAGGTGAAGTTCAAGGTGTGTGTGGTAATGATTAGTTACATGTGGAATTCAAATTTTGCATGTGGTGTTAAGATAGGACCTGGTTAAGCTCTTTTTGGTAGCACACATCAAGTTATTTCAGCAATAAGAAAATTTAATTTTGGGCCATTGTGTTACGTTTGTTACATGTAATTTGAATTTAGGTCCACCCTATGTCATCCTAGTTATTTGCAGATCCATGTTCAACATGGAAGAGTGTTAATGTAATGTCATGTATATATTTCAAATGTTCAGATGCATTGGTATGGATCTATGTGTGACTACATTAATTATAATTACATCAGTGTGAAGTGAAGAGTTGGTCACTGGTGTAAATTAAAGAGAAGGTGAAGGAGAGTTGCATTCCAATGTGTGTGCTTGTATTAGAAGATCATATTCAGTGAGGAAGAGTGTTAACTATAACTTTGACATGTGTTGAGTTACCTTGAAGATCTACAAGCTCTATCTTTATAATTTTGATAGGATTGGTGTTCTACCCTCTATACTATTCCAGTTGGGGATTGGTGTCTCTAGTAGGTTGGTGCCTACTTTAGTGTGTAAAATTCACTTGTACATTTCTATATTATGAGGTTGGATTTGGATAGTAGATCCAAGCAAGTTTTCTCATCGTGTTTTTTCCCATGTCCTAGGTTTCCACATATATCTAGTGTTCATGTGTGCATATGCGTGTGCTTATGTTGTCTCTTGATCATTAGCTTTTTGCATTGGTCAAGTGTGATTTAAGATATGTGCATTTGAGTTAAGAGATTTAAATAGATTTGATCTACTGATTCACCCCCCCTCTCAGTAGATTGTGTGCCATTCAATCAAACACTTGGAAACAAATAAAAATGTCTTGCAACTTTCATAAATTTCATACTAAGTTATTAAAAATTCCATCCACTTGCCTCTAGAAACCAAGCATGAGGATATGTGTACGGGAAAGGTAAAGTTCCCTACAAATTGAGTTAAAATTCATAGATGTGGGTGATAATTCTCTATACTAGATGGGTAATGTATTGCCATGGATATAACATTCTCAATTATGGAGGAAATATGTGTATCTACAAGTTTACAGTGAAATATATTGCATCATGTTGGATAATTAACTAGCTCAAGAAGAAACTAATTTGATTTTTTATGTACAAAATACAAATTTTCAGACCTTGATAGCTATGAAATTAAAATGAAAGGTTCTTGTAAAGGAGGGAAGCACATGGATGAGAATGGTTTTCAAAAGTAGAGGTAAAATGATTT
This sequence comes from Sequoia sempervirens, assembly GCA_007258455.2. Lineage (NCBI taxonomy): Eukaryota > Viridiplantae > Streptophyta > Pinopsida > Cupressales > Cupressaceae > Sequoia > Sequoia sempervirens. Next base: position 67,862,637 of record VDFB02000007.1, read on the forward strand.
TGAGTGTAGGTAGAGTGTGAAGACAAAAAATGTAGGTATTTAACTGTTCAACAAAATTCCTAATTATTTGCAGTGAAAAATGAAGATTTATGAAGGTGAGTATGCTTGATAAAAAACATGTTTTCACATGCCAGTAATTGGGTAATTGATCAAGATTAAAAAAAATTCACTTGCAAAGTGAAAATATGGTTGGGAAAAGTATTTTACCACAAGGGTAAAATTTTGCATGAGAATATCAGATAGAATTGGGAATCTTTTTTTGTTTGCCTAAGTTTTTGATTAAGAGGAAAAGATGGCTTTGAAGGGACCCAAAACCTTGTACAAAAAAGAAGTTGCAAAGAGAGTAAAACACAGCCTACCAATAGCCAAAAAAAAGTAGAATAAACAATGACAAAATTACTTCATATTTTTCAGCGTGTCAACCACCTCTAACTAGTGCAGTTTTCCTAAGTTGGGATAAGTGGAAGAAATGTTAAAAGGTTTTATGGCATATTCCTTATGCCTAAGTTACAAAATCAAAAGGCTCAATTGGTTCTAAGTTTCAAAATTGTGTTTTCAATCTTAGTTTTTTCCATTCTCATTTAATGTATTTTTTGTGTCATTCATAAGGGGTTCTAAGAATTTGGAGAACTTTATAAAGGGGTGGGATTGTAAGAGGTTCATTGTAGTGTGTTGATTCTATGTTTGTAAGTCATTAATGATCGTATTAAATTGCAATCTAGATTGTGTTAATATGAATACACAAGTAATTGTCTCCAAATTTGAAATGTAATTTTCTCCAACTTTGAAATGTAATGTAATTTGAATAATATGATCAAAGAGTGTTGATTTTTTCATGCATATTTGATGCATTAAATTATTTTCATGGTATAATTTCTATTCAAGGAATGGTATAATTTATTTCCTAAAAATAATGGGAATGTTATGGTTTCAAATGGATCAATAAGTATGATTGCATTGTAGGCTCTAATAGGTATCATTGTCATAAGATGATAATGTTTTATATGAACATCAAGGTTATTTTGAATGTTGTGATGCAAAATACATGACATTATGAATGTAGCCCATGATAGGCATCAATTAGATTCTCTCCACACAATCAAATCTCATAGTTACTTTCAAAATTATAAATCCTAAACCATCCTTAATTTATTTATAATTTTTTTCTTTTTTCATACTTGGGTTTAAAGGATTAAAAGGAAATGCCCCTTTTCAAAACCAATATACAAATCCTTGTTATAATTGTATGAAGTCTTTCATTTGCTAGGCACTGCGTTGTAATTTTGTATCTATTTTCATTTTGTATTTTGAAAGGGGAACCCATATAGGTTTTGCAGAGACTAAAGTGTAGAGGAAAATAATCATTAAGTGTGCTTCTTGTTTGTTGGACAATCTCTCAATGTCTAATAATAAGACCTAGAAAATATTTAGGATTCATTGGGTTGTAGAATGGAGAACCAACATAATGTTGAGCCTTGCATGATCAAATACAACAAATTATCAATATATATGTCACCATTCTTCCATCTATTGTTGCACTTGTCTATTCTTTGAATGACAAGTGTCGTTGATGTTCACCTATGTCTAGTTAATTATTCTTCCTCTATTGTGGTATATTTTTTTGCTATCCACTATGTAGCACATGCAACTTCTTTTTTTCTCCAATTACCATTCATGATGGTACAATCTTATGTGCAACTATATTTCTCTTTGGTAACAACAAAATATTCTCTCATTTTTTCCACACCTATGTTATGTCAAGCATGAAAAAATTATTCTTGGAGTGCATATCCTTTCTAAGGATCCCCTCTCTTCTTTCTTCCCCTTTTATTTTCCTTAAACATTCGCATACCATACATGATAATATTTTAAGGGGGGCATACATTCTACTCAAATGTGCAATCATACATGCACCAAGTACTTTGTTTTTTCCCTGCAGTATTTCTTATTTCCCCTCTTATGGTGCTAGTTTATTTACATACCCTATGAAATTTTTAATTGTTACACTCCTTGAAGAATGCACTCCCAACAACATTGGTAGCCCATGGTCACCTAGCATAACAAAATCTTGATAGCTTGTGATCCATGAGAATATTATTATTTGCATGACCTCTAATGATAGATCAAACTAGTGCCTAAGTCAAGTTATTTTTTTAACATTGATTGCTTCACTATATATTTGTATATCCTCTCCAAGTAAATAAATCAATAAAATTAAATTATTCTTTTCATGTAAGAATTCCTCTTTTGTTGTTCTTATTTTGTTCATTATATTTTGGGGACAATGCATAATTTTGAGACACCTTTCACATTGAGCTCTTATTGACTTCGCTAACCAAAATATTTCTTTTTTATATATTTGCTTTTCTTGTTTGCATATATATTGTTTATGTTCCATATATATGTTTGTGATGTTCTAACTCAATGGTTTTGTAAGCTTATGTTATTCTAATGTTGTTGTTTTATGTAGTTTTTTCTTATCTAGTATTTTTTTTGTAAGTTATTAGCATAAGAGAATGATTCCTCAATTTGAAGAGTTTTCTAAATCTTCTATAGTATCCTTTTAGTTTTGATGTTATTTTACTTTCTAGTATTTTCCCTTTTTACTTTAGCATACATATTCACGTAGGTTCATAAGCCTACTAAAGTGGGGGAAATATAATGGAAAAAATTGCATACCCTTGTAATTTCATGCTATATTTTACTTGCTCACTTTGGTGTCCATTATTTATTCTTTCTATAGGTTCATTTTGGCCCTTGCATTAGCCTTTCTCTCCCAAGGTGCTTAGGTCTTATTTTTGCACGTTCCTTTTTTAGTGTCACCATTGTGTTATCCTTGTTTTTTACTAGTGTCTCATCATTTTTGAACCTAAATTATCTTGACATTTTTGCAATGTGTAGATGTCCACATAACACATTGGTGTCCCATGATATTTTCTCATCTTATGGCTATTTTTGAGTTTTTCCATTTCTCCTTCATAGGTCAATGGAAACCACCCAAGACAATTCCAAATGACCCATTAACCTCCTCTTGCATATTCTTCTTCTTGAATCTAATCTTTTATGTTTATAATTTGTTAGCTCTCTTGAGGCTTTTCTTCTTGCAACCTTGCCTCTCTTGGGACTCTCTCTTGTATATACACACAAATCTCTTGAGCATTCTACAACTCACTACAACTTTATCCTTTGAAGTTCTTTTATCTCCTTGGCTTTCTCAAGCTCTATTCAAGTGATATTGGTTGTGTATTTTCATTGCTATGCAACATCCATTTCGACCAGTGACTACCTACACCTGCAAAGATGATGCCTGCCTCTTCGACGACTGCGAGGATTGCTTTGACCAGTGACAAAACCCGTTGGCTTAATCTTGGTGGCTCCCTCGATAACTCCATGAATGAAGTGCTCGACCGAGATTATTTCTTTTGTGTTGGAAGAGAACTGGAAACCAATGTGCCCATGATACAAAACCTGGGGTTCGTTAAGCTCAAGAGGTCTGTTAGTAGTAAGCTGGACAGAGGCTCTAAACAAGTGTACATTCCCCCTCCTGAAGAAGCCTCTTTAATGAGACTAAAGGCAGAGACCAGAAAAAGTTAGGGGATTAAACGAACTATAGCTCAAATTGATTATATGTTTTTAAATGTTGGAGCTTAAGAATTGAAGGTTTATCTGGAAAGGACTAATTTCCATTCGCCATGCTTGATAAGCACTAGGTTTTGTTTGCCTGGCTTATGTGGAAGTAGGGGTCACATACTTTTTCGTTGAATAATCCACTAAGTTTCTTCTCTTGCGTGTAGCTGTTTAATGCTGACATCACGGTAGCCATGTTTATGAATCACCGTTTGTTGTTTGGTGATTGCCATTCCATTCTTAACATGCAAACATAAAACCAAATTGGTGCTTATTTCATATTTTTATTTTAGAGAGTACTATAGTAAAGATTAAGACTAGCAATGGCACCTTGGTGTGTGGAAGGTAAATTAGGGAAAAATATGAGTTTTTTTTTTTTGGCATATATTTGTGTAGGTTATTTTAGAAATATTATTATTATTATTTATTATTAGTAATTTTATTTTATATTTTTATTTTATTAGATGTTGGGTTCTTTTTGTTTATGGTGTGTTATTCTCATGAGTAATAATGTTAAATTTGTGCCAAGCTCCTTTCTCATATATTGGTGGTTGCATAACATTTGAGCGGTGAGAAACATCTTACAAGACTCATCTTTTTGGGGAATAATATGCTTTATAAAATGTTTATTTTGAAATGTTTCCTCCCATAGTTTTGATACCTATGACTCAAAAAAATTATAAGAAAATTGCAATCCTTTCATTCGCATGCAAAGTACTAATAAAATAACCAATCATAAATATGTGAATCATCAACATCCTCTCTCCTTTCACCAGCACTACATTTGTCAACAAATAAGAGAGTGGCAGATAACACAAAATGGTAAATGAACATAAATATTAAGTTTTTAATTAAGACACAATAGTTCCAACAGGTGGCAAATAACGCTAACTCCCCTAACACCTGGCAATACACATGTTCTAGTTTGCTCCACTTTCCAAAATAAAAAACGTGAAAGCTTGTAGTTGTAACACGCTAAGGAAGAGGAAATATAACCCAAATTATCAGGTTGTGAAGACCAGTGTAAGAAGTTTGATTTCGGAACAGAAAGATTCGTTTTTTCATTCGCTTTCTTCTTTTACAGAGATAGTAATGGCGAACAGGTGGGATGACTCTAGGCCCTATGTGATCAGCAGTTAGAGTCTTGGGGGTGGCATGGAAGGCTGTGGGGTATCATCGTAACTTGATTCAACCCCTCTGATAGGTAGCGCTTGAGGTAGCCTGTAGAACGAAGGCTTGTTAGGTGATACAACCAGCGGCCATAGCAACGATGCAAAGCACCACAACTCATTCTCTAACCATTGTGTGATAGCCATGTCACTAGAGTTATGGGTTGCCTCATTGCTTTTGGGATCTATTTGAAAATGGATCATAGTCTTAAGAGGAGCTTCATTGTTTATTTTTCATTCAATTTGATAAAAACCTAAAGATTTCACTGGCATTGGATTAAATGTCGTATGGATAGCAAACAGAAGGGAGGCTATTTGAAGCACGAAGGGAATAGTTCATAGTCTGCCACTCATTATTAATTGTGAAGGGGACAGTGTATGGTGGAATACTGTAGAAGACAGCATACTAACACAATCCCTGCACGACATAAAAATGTGTTACTTCATCTATTTCCATCAGATGCAACAGTCACAGTTATGTGATGTGAAGGGGAATGATTGATCAGATGCAGCAGTTACGATGATGTAATGTGAACGACCCAGTTAAAATCTCATCTCATCTACAATCAATGGTTGGCGAGGAATGAAATGTCAACCATGCCCTCTAGTGTGTTTATATCCGTTGAAGGACAAAATGAACTTCAAAAGTTCATATAGGGACATGCCTTCGGCGTAATTAAGGTTGAACATGCTAAGTAGCATAGACTATACTCTTGTAAACATGTAAAATTGACCTAACACCTATCACACACTCTAAACGACATTTTCACATCATCAGTATCATTTTCATCAAACATCACTGCATTTCACATCAAAACCCTAATTTCCCCCATTAATTGAATAATACTATATTATTTAATTAATTCACTTTTTCCATCATTTTTGACTAATTAATTAAATTCCATTTATTTAATAAAATCTTAAAACCCTATTTCTGCTATTAATTGAATAAAACGAAATTATTTAATTAATTCACGTTTTCATCATTTCGACCAATTAAATAAATCACATTTCTTTAATAAAGTCTTAATCCCATGTTACTTCGTCCTGGTTAGTTAAATAACACCAATTATTTAATTGCATTGCTAAATCAATTTATTCCCCTAAGTTGATTAAATTATTAAATCATAATATTTTAATTAACTCACTTTCCCTCGAAATTTGAATAATTTGAAATCAAACTATTCAAAACATCATAAAAATCAAATCAAACTAATGCAGCTTTGTTTGCAAAAGTCAAACTTGATTTTCACATTCAACTCCAAAAAGGAATTAATTAATTAAATCAATTAATCAATTTTCCTCACCCACTTTCCAATTGAACAAATTACTATTGTTGACTAAGCCATCTAATTTGTTGACTTAGCCATCTATTTCCTAACTAAGCAATCTAATTCCTGACTAAGCCATCTATTTCCTAACTAATCAATCTAAATCCTAACTAGTCAATCTATTCCTCAATCACAAAAACTGTGCAATCTACTTTGCACAGTCTATTCATGTCTAAATCCTCTCAACACCTTTCAACCATCGATCTGGATATTCTCCAACACGATCTTGGTCGTCCATTTCAAATCACATTTTATATATAACAAACCTCTTTCCTCACAAAAAAGGATCGAAGAGTCAACATCATTTGCACAACGAAGTACTACCGACATTCACAACCACCATTAGAGCTTCAACACATTTCTTCGATCAACCAACCATTCAATCATCAAGCTTTTGTACATGAACTATGGAGGCTTCGCAGTTATACGAACAATCCAACATCAAGCGAACACACTCTGATACGGGATGGTAACACTTTGCTTTGTTTTGAGTTCAATTTGGTAATCATAGGATTTCCTAATATGTTTTCAATAGCTTAGTTTCATTTCGTAAGTGTAGGATTAGATCTTAGATTTATGTTATTGTTCTTAGATTAGATTCTAATTTTGAGTACATTTCTCTTGTTTAGCATCTATGATTTTCCCTCTCACACATTCTAGCACACCCAATGGGACTATGGTCCCCTACACTAACGTTTCTATGAGCCATTTTTGAAGTTGCAGGTTCCATAATTTCTTCTGGAGAAGTTTTCATGCACTGTCCCAATTCGCACTTGTCTATCAAGAAAACCGCGCACTTGCCTCTGAAAACCACGCATCTGACACCAAGAATGACGAATGATAAAAGCACTCCAGATTTACAAACATTTTTTTGTTAAGTTAGGAATATTTGTTTTGGTGCATTAAAAAGAACAAACACACTTTTTTTTTAAGGTGCTCTTAAAATGAACTCTTTCAAGCTTTCTTAAAATAGGAATTTTCATTTAGTGCTTAAAAAGAACCAACAACGAACATATTTGTCTTTGATGCTTTTAAAATTGAATCATTTCCATGCTTTCTTAAAGTTAAGAACCTTTATTTGGTGATTTAAAAAGAAAAACATAGATGAACTTTTCATTTTGGTGCTCTTAAAATGAACCATTTCAAAGTTTTTCTAAAGTAGGAATTGTCATTTGGTGCATAAAAAGAACACTTCAATTTGGATGCTGTAAAAATGAGCTCTTTCCAAGTTTTTGTAATTAGGAATCTTGATTTTGGTGCATAAAAAGAACAACGCAAACTGATTTCTTTTTGTTGAAGCACACTCATGTTTGCTTTTGCTGACCATGTAAGACTGGGATTGATTTCTTAGAAACACTCAAATTTGGGTTTAAAAATGAACAAATTATTATTTATGTCTTGCACCATTGCTATTTTAAGTGATTGATATCTAGAATAATCCATATTGGTGCAATTAAAAGAACAAGTTGTTATGATTTATTCACGTATTTTTGGGGATAGCACCACTTGAGGTGCTTAAAAAGAATCAAACTGCTATAAAGTGTCTATTGTGCATTCAGTGATTGGAAAGCTAGATAATTGTCTTCTCCTCTCGCACCTTTTGGTGATCTTGGGTGAGTGAAAAAATCTTGAGCTTCGCATCTTTTTCAAGCATACCTATTGAGATACATCCGCACTAGAGAACTCATAGGCGACCCAAGCGGTACTTTCATTTTGGACCGTTGGGTATGTGCAGGATCATCATGGAAAAATCAGGCCCTTAACTGGCAAGAAATTTAGAAAAATCAGAGTTAGGCAACTTGACGTAAAAATTTGAATAAGTTATCTATATTATTTCAAAAATACGTAAGAATAGAATCTGTAGAAAATTGAATGTAGTTTCTAAACTACTAGGTTTGTTTAAAAACCAAAAAAATCTATTTGGTGAAAATTTGAAATTTCAATGCAATGGTACTTAAATTTCAGGGAAAAAATAAGTAGGTGTCTGTCTGACCACCCTAACCACAACAAAATGATAATATTTTTTTATAAAATTTTAGATATAAGTAGAGGACTCATGGCCGGATGTGATGCATATTTTTTTGTAATTTTTTTCCAAGTAAATAATTAATTATGATTTTTTTATTACAACTTTTTAACAAATATAAAAACTCGTATGTCTAACCATCTTAACTTGGTCAAAACTTCATGAAATTCAATTTTTCTTTTTTTCATCCTATAGTATGCGAAGCATAGAATGTGACACATGTTTTAGATTGAAAAAATGTGATATCGTTTGAAAGCTATAGATGTTTTTCAATCAGCCTATCAATCAGGACTTTAGTCGTAATTTGAATTGAAAATGAATAATAATTACTTATTAAATTCAAAGTAAGGCATAATTTATATCAATGGAAAGTTGAGAATCTCCTTTAAAAACCCTTTTCGTTTCATCAATTTTGGTTAAGAAAATAGTCTCCAGCCACATACCCATCATATTGCCACTTTTTGGCCCATCATGATCCTACACATACCCCGTTATATAAATAAATTGTGGGTGTGAGGAAAGTTCATCATCCCATCAGGTGTTGTTGGCCTATGTCGACGTATTCTCCCTCAATATCCTTGTGATGTGTAAAAACCCACAAGGGTTGGGAGGTCTCCTAATTGAACAAAACGCCACATGTATAGGGGCCCGAAAATAATATCCCCAGAACATTACTAAGAGCCAAATTATTTTAGAAGCTACCCCTTTATCCAAAAACATTCTTTGAAATTGGTGCATCATAATTTACTTCCAAGAAGTTACTTGTCAAGTACGACTACAGGCCTGTGCCATAAGTGGTATGTAAAATCGTCTCTTCAGAGCATGAGGCAAGGCTACCTAAAACAATGGTTTCTATCCACTAGGGTTGTAATTGCTTGTTTATGTTAAACTTTCCAAATACATTCAAAACAATATTGACATCAAATTATGTGCTTGATCTAAAAAGAACACATCCAAACAAACACTAAATATGATGGTTGAATCACAAACCCTTTGACTTAGTGTATTCTTGTAAAAGAAGCCCTATGTTTGCATTCCTTGAAAGAATTTTTCCTTAAAGGTTTCTGAACATTTAGGATTTTGTTTCAAGTTGCATTGAATCAAAGTAAACATTTGGGAACTATGGCTTGGGTATCATGATTTCACAACTTAAGCTATAAACATGAAGGTCACACGAGTCCATGATTTTTTAGTCAGTTCAGTGTTGTTGTATCAATTTCCATACTCCAAACACAGAGAAGTTGAGGAAAAACCAACTTAAACTTGCAAAAATTCAGAGAAAGATTGCTCAAACTAGAAACAAAACACACACAGACCGTCTTTGCACAAAATTCCAGCGCAATTGTCACATTTTCTTATGTAGTTGCTACAACATCATTGCATTTTCTCTTTGTCCCAGAAATGTCACTGATGAAAATCAGTTGTATTTGACAGAAACTGCGCACTTGCTGCAAGACCTGCGCAGTTGCTTTTATTTACTTGCATTTGCTTCTGAGAAACTAGTGCACTTGCCACCAAACTGCTCGTACTTTCCAAAGGAAACTCACATTTGCTTAAGTAGTCATTACATTTGACAAACACACACAAAAGTAGCACTTGCTTTTCCAGCTCGCATTTACCTCTAAAACCTATGCACTTGACGCATTTTTGGCCACACTTGATAAATCTAGCCGCTTTTGCTCACAGTTTTGTGCCTTTGCTCAAAAACCAGCATTATTGTTCTATCCTACGAACAATTGGGAAAAACAAACCAAATTTGTTTATATGATCATTGGAAGAATGAAACAATTCAGAAACCAGATAATTCATATAGTCACTCATCCATTATTTCCATCCTACTTGTTAGAAATCAAAATCAAATAAACCACTGGGATCATTCCTTCACTCAAACATCTATGATATCAATAGTTGCTTGGGACTTGTAGATAGTTCAAGTAAGCTTTTCTGCAACATATCCTCTAGACAAGGAATAGAAATATCAACCCTAGTCCTTCAACATTTTAATTTTCAAAAAGTAGCACCATTCCAAAACAACACTCAAAGCTTAGGGTCTTGAGCTTCATAGCAACCATCTCAAAACCATTACACTTTATTACCTTCTGGCAACCAACTACTCAGGTTCAACAATCGAACCTTGTAGCAACAATCCTACAACCTAGTCTCACACACATTGAAGGTGAACAAACTTATATCATTAGCAATTTAAGAACCTTCATATATGAGAAGAATGAAACACCCAACCAGTGGAGAAACGCAACACAAATCTTAGACGAAGAGGAAGAGAAAGTAGATATAGCAACCAAAAGACATGTGTTACCACCACCCACATGGTAGTAGATATACACCCTTCATGATCTCCAGCAAGCAAAAATCCTTAGATATAGCAAGAGAAAAATCCTCAAACAACTACAAGATCACAACATCAGAATAAAATGCAAGCAAGAAAGAACAACACCAGCATCCCACCAACAAAAACCACAAATGACGAAAGGGACCCATGAGGATATAAACCAAGTGACCTTATGATAGGGTATTGAGTATCAATACATCCCCAAAACATGTCGATCTATTACCCAAATCACTCTTATCAAGGGTCACAACATCAGGGGTTTCAAAATCACCATCAAGGAATAAGTCCATAACATCAAATTTCCCTAAATAAAATTTATGAAAATATTGAGGAAATTAAACAAGATCGAAATACGACGTATCATGAATGACTTATTCAAGGTTGGAACATTACATATCCACAACCAATGGACATCATTCCACAAACACCTCAATGTCCACATCAACAACACTTCCAATATCTGCAGTATCAAGAAGTTCTGTAACACCAAGTAGTACCTCAATTCTGGTATCAAGAAGTTCCACAACACCAAGGTGTACCTCAAGTGCAATATCAAAAGGTATGTCAAACAAAGTATCAAGGAGTTCCGCAAAATCAAGAGAAAAACAATCGAGAAAAGCCATAGAGGAATGATTACCAACCAAGAAGGAAATTCACCCCTTTGGGAGAAACTTTAGAGGTAATCACGCACGAACTAGTACATGTAACGCCCGTCATGCAACCCAGAGAACACAGACAAAGCAAATATTTTTTTTTATTTTTATTTTTTTAAACATTACAATTGAACATACAAGAACATTAACCATAAACACATAACACATTACATTACACTAATACACTTAGTTCTCTGGGGCACGCAAGGTTACATCACAAATGACTAACAACGAAACAAAGATAACAACAACACTATTCACTACTTATAGCTATACTCAATGATCACACAAGCTACAAGAAAAGATAGAAGTGATTTACTAACTTGGCAATAGAGTCTACTTACTTAGGTCAGCTTAAATACCTCTTACATTCTATTTTATCAACAAGTCCTTGCTCCCAATGCCTATACCTGCAAGGTCTACATGACTTGGCACACACATCAGATCAAAGATAGTTAGCACATGATCACTAAGAGAAACTATATAAACCAATGGCAGCTTTTACGTTATCAAAAATAAACGACAAGACTCGAACAAGACTCAGAAGAACAGTCCTAGGGGCCCGACCTAATGCCTCGGGAGCTCATCACTCGATGGCCTTGCCTACGTATATAATTCGCAGAGGCACCGTAGTTCGACAACTTGAGCTGCTCCAACTCATTGACTGACCAACCAAGGGTTCACCCAAAAGACTTTCAAGGAGGAATCTACCCCAACCCAAAAGTAACACAACACCACAAATACACACTACCTCAAACCTCTATTCATAAGCATTATGTGACCCATACAAAAGTACATACAAGAAGAGTGGGTATGCAACCCTTTCTAGGGTCCATCACCCTAGAAAGTTTCTTAGGCGGCTGCCACCCACTTAGGTGAAGCCGAAGACTGAAGAACTAGGAAGCATAATCTTGCAAAAATAAAATAAAAATAGCCTACTCCAATATTTATTCATCCTTGCAAAAGAAAGGTCACAAGGCATAACAACAGTAGCCATTAATGACTTACATTCACAATTGGAAGACCAAACCACTCGACAATCAAGTCAATCATACTCACAAGAGTTATAAAAGTAACTATCCCTATCAAGGACTTATGAATCAATGGTAAAAAGAATGCAAGGAAAAATAATCATTCAAGAAATTGTCTAAATTCATTTACTTGCATTGGCCTTCTCATTTATCTAAATGTAAGTTGATCAAAATCAATCATTCAATTGTCTGGGTAAGTATGAATACAATCCAAGCATTAGTCATGAGACTTTAAAAAAAATAAACAATTATATTTTATTTCTTTATATGAATACAATCCAAGCAATATCAAAAGGTATCTCAAACAAAGTATCAAGGAGTTCCGCAAAATCAAGAGAAAAACAATCGAGAAAAGCCATAGAGGAATGATTACCAACCAAGAAGGAAATTCACCCCTTTGGGAGAAACTTTAGAGGTAATCATGCACGAACTAGTACAACAGGAACTTATCAAAATCAACGATAATCCAATTTATGGCTCAAACCAAACTTTAAACTCCCTTGGTATAACAAGTACCAACAATGTGAGTTCCACAAAATCAAAGGTCACCCAATGAAAAAATGTGCTACACTCAAAAACCTCATCCAAGACCTCATTAATCAAGGAGAAATAGCTATTAAAAATAGCATTCAAGGGCCATCTACCAATGACAACAATGATAATATCTCAAACTCAAAAGTTCAAAAAAATGATAAAGAGTTATCTATCACTAATCACATTGACGATATTTCTACATCATCCAACGATAAATCAAGAATTTATTCCCAAGCATGATCAAAATCAATCATCCAAGTCTAGCAATGATCCATTCCAAGATATATCAACAACATCCAACCTCATAGCAGTACATATCGGTGGTCAAGAGACTCTTAATCCCACAGTTATACCCAATGCAGAAAATCTAACCCAAGAGTTATCACCCATATACCCACATTTTGAGAAAATCCAAGGATCCTTTACCGGAAATCCCTTCTTTGAAATTGATCCATGTCAAGAATGTGATTCAAAGCATGTCAAAGATAATACCACACAAAATCAAGATCAAGAATCCCTATCATCAAAATACTACAATGACTTGGAAAATATCTTCCAAGATATCCAAGGTTTTCCAAAGGAAGAACAAATCCATATGCCAAGCACACATACATCTACCCATGAGATGCTTACTCCTAATGGACATGTAGATGATCTTCATCCAAAACAAGAGTCTCATAATCTTGATATCATAAACAAGGAACAAGAGTCACCTACTCTTAACATCTTTACACATGATCAAAGCATGACAGAATCTATAGACATATCAAAAATTGATCAGGAAGAAGCATTAAAATCAAAAACATCCTCCAGGAAAGTTGAAGACATCAAGTATAAAAATATGGAGCACAATATCTTAAAATCAGAAAAAGATAATTGATAATCCTGAGCAACAAAGCATTAGGTATACAGTCAAAGAAGCCCCAATATGTTTTGAAGGGCCATAAAAATTTGATATTTCACATAATCAAGCCAAAGATATAAATCAGGAAGTTATCCCACATATGGAAGATTCTACCAATGAAGAAGCTATCACCTTTCAAAATCCACAACTGAGCAGAGAAGGATTAGCACCTTGTTTCCAAGGTAAATTATATCCTACTGCAAATAAAAATTTTCAATGGATGCATTATCAAGGTAAAGGATTAGGCCTACATAAACAAAGTATTCCAGAACTAGTACAAATTATTGGTACTCCTAAGCATTAAGGTCTTGGTCATTCAACAATTAAGGGATCTAAACATATCAGGGATACCTCTTTAATACTAGGGGAAACTTTATCTAATGCAAGCATCAACATAAAGAGCACGAAGATTCCTTATGATAAAATTACTACCAACACTACAACTAGCCATGTCATGAATCATCATCCGCGCATATTTCAACCCTCTGATTGGGACCAACAATAAGAGAAAAAGTTATACCCAAGAATGAAACAAGTCATTGAAGCAAAAGAATCAGCAAAACAAAATGGACAAGAAAATTTTAAATGGATACAAAAGAAAAATCAAGAAAATCATCCCTAACAAACTCCATTAGTCAAAGAAACTATGGGGAGAAATCAAAAAGGGAAGTTCATCCATCAAAAATGTCCAGCAATGCAAAAGAAAGCTTCAAGAGTGACCTACAAGGTATATCATGACATTGGTCCCAATTGAATCTCCATATCCACCAATTGTTGCTCATCATCCCAAGTTTGGAAAATAATAGGTTTTGAATTGCCAACCAATCCATCTAAATATCATATCCCTCAACACATTTCGCCATCCATGATATCCAAATCTCGCATTAACCATGCATTGGTAGCAACTCTTTATCATAAGGATTCTAAGGGCGCTCTATCGCAATGTGCACATCAAGGTAAGGTTAACTCCGGTATTGACAAGGAAGAGAAGAATTATCAGGGGTTACATTCAAGTGCCCATATATTAGCAAAACAACTCCTCCAAGTAGGATATCTTTAGCACGTCATGACAACAACAACAACCATATCAGCACTAGCAACATCTACATTAGCACCACCAGGTGGTTCAACATGAGCAAGAAATTATCACCATGATGAAAACATGGTAAATAGGCGTCTTGTGTGACACCAAAAATAAATAAAAAATCAAGAAAATAGTCAAGAGAAAAATCGTCCTCCAGTGAAAACCACTATGGTGGCGCTTTGGACAAGTACCATGATGAAAACCTAGCAAAAAGGTGTCATGTGTAAGAATCAAGCATCTACATGTGTCATTTCAGGTGGAAGCATCTCAACCTATCCATAATGAATCCAATCCATTTTTGTCCAAATCCAACTTATCTTGATCTTGACAAACATTTGGTGAACACTTTACACTTATAGAAAACATCTTGACATGGGTCACTATCATTGATCCTATCCTATCCAACATTCTTTGAGCCATTCAAGGCATTTTCTAAAGGGAATACTTTATCCAAACATGTTATCATATCACAAGATAACCCATCACCTACATTACTCAACATTGGGGGCTCAAGTACTTACATCTTGCTTCAAAATAAATTTTGAGCTATGTCTTCTAGCTCACGTTGTGATCCAAGCATTGTCCCAGCAACAAGGTGTACCACCAATGCACTATTAGGGTAACCTTTGAAACAATTTGTCCCAACAACAAGGTATACCACCAACGTACTACCAAGGTAGCCTTCAAAATAGTTCACCCCACCTTCAAAACAGTTCATCCCACCAACAAGGTATACCGCCAATGCACCACTAGGGTAACCTTCAAAACAATTCATCCCAACAACAAGGTGTACCACCAACGCACTACCAAGGTAACCTTCAAAGATACCAACAATGTGGATTATTCCTTCACTCAAAAATTCTAAGATATCAATAGTTGCTTGAACCTCACAACTAGCTCAAGTAATCTTTTCCGCAACATATCCTCTAGAAAAACACAGTGAAATATCAATCCAAGTTTTCAATATCTTACACCCCAAGAAAAAGGGTAAAAATCCAAAAAAATGGAAAAAAGATGAAAAATACAAAAAAAAATAAAAAAGAAAGAAAAACAATAAAGAGAAATAAAACGTTATTTGAGTGAAAACCACTTTGTGGCACTCCTAGAATAGGTACCGTAGTGAAAACCTAGCAAACAAGTGCTATGTTTGAATAAGCCTCGCATCATTATCTGTCAGTACTATCCACAACATCCACCCATTAGTCCCATAATAGAACATGTATCCAACCATGGCTTGTTACTGATTGAGGAAAGTAATCTTGTCTTCAACTGGGGGAAACTTCCCGAAGCTAGTCGTGGATTGGATCTTTTGAGCATCCTATCATGGTCAAAAAACAACAAAATCAAAAACATCCTGAAAAACAAAAAAAATTAAAAAAACATTTGAAAAACATCATTGGATTATTCCTTCACTCAAACAATCTAAGATATCAACATTTGCTTGAACCTCATAGCTCATTCAAGTATATTTCCTGCAACATATCCTCTAGACACATAAGTGGAATATCAATCCAAGTATTGTTTATCCCAAAAACAAGTTTATGCTTTGATTCAAATGGTCAAACTATGTGGTCTTTGCGTGTACAATGTAGGCAAGGCTTAACAACCCCTAAGACAGTCAATCCCCTTAGGTTTCAATCATGCTTTCTTTCAACTTAGTCAAAAAATACAAAATCCAAAAATAGCCAAAAAATACAAACTCATTCACAAAATAAAAAGGGTCAAAAACATTCAAACCAAGCGAACTACGAGCCTCGCGTGTACAACGTAGGCAAGGCGTATCTTTGATGAGTCCCCAAGGCCCTAGGTTAGTCCCCTGAAAACAACAAAAACAACATCATAAAACTCAAAAAAATCAAAAGGTCCTATCTCCATCATCACAATTTGCAATAAACTTTTCACTCATAATAAACAAATTGTCACCCTCACCCTTTGACAAAACAAACAAAGCAAACATCAAAAGCTAGAACTTTCAAGCAAACAATCACAAAGTTCTGACTATAAATAGATGGAAACAAGGCCAAAGTGTCAATAACATATTGTTTGACAACATACCAACAACATCCTGAGATATGCCTTAACGGATTTGTTCCTACAATAGACATGATCAACATCGGATAATAGCCCCACCCCAAACAAATATGGCAAGTGATATTGCAAGTTTTCTTTTTATCCTTTTATAGTCTTATCTTTTACATTTATTTTATTGACTCGTTCTCAGGATCTCTCGAGGATTTCCATAAAGATTTAAAGAAGGAATGGGGGGAAATTGAGTGTCATTTTGATTTGTTGTTTGTAAGATGTTCTTGTAATACTACTATGGTGAATACTTGCTTTATTTCTCATGTATAAGAGTTGCATTGAAACAATTTGTGAAGCAGTTGCATGTTAGGTGTAATATACCTCTCTGAGTGACTGGTCTGAAATTTTTTTAATGCAACCCAACTCTATACTTTAAACAAAGTTTTCATATGACTGGTATGAACAAGAATACTCTTTATTTGTAGAGTCAAAGTCCACACAATGGATACAAAGTCACCTTGGTCATTAATACCTTGGTGCATCGTATATGTTTGCTACATCGAATAGGATTGTTCAAAACTATGAAGCCTCCAAGTAAAGAAAAAACAACATCATCAACTACTAACAACATTAAATTTCTATACATCATCATAAATATCTTCTAACTAACATCCATCCTGCATAACAATATCATTGGTACCATATCCATCCTGCATCCACAATGTCGTCAATACATATCGTGATGAAAATAAAGAAATGAAAACATCATGTATCATGTATGGGGCATACATCCATCATATATCAATATCATAACATCCATAATAAAACATCATATGAAACAATATATGATTCATCCATCCATATCATATGCATATGTCAAAAGCATACATCACCATACATCATCATCCATGATCATCACATAACACATAATAAAGTTGAATCGAAGAAGGTATATCTCATATATATCATCATCAAAAAAGAGAGAATGTCATAGTACATCATCATCAATAAAACAAGTGTGATAGGATAATACAAAATAATGCATATATACAAGGCCTCGATGATGAATATATATACAAAAATCATGTCTACAATATGTCTCTAAGAAATAAACAACATGAGGATCAAGTACAAAAAAAGTAAAACTGCCCAATAGGAAGGACAAAACCCTATAGACCAAGCTACTGACTACCATCTAGATTTGGCTATCTAACAGAATGATCACCTGCCTCACCACCACCATCGCCCATAGCACTAGGTTCTCCAAATTGTGGAAATCGAGTAGCCCTAGGAACGGTAGCATCATACAAGGTCTAATAGTATATACTAGACATCTATAAAAATATATTTCACTTAGCTCGTATACTATCACGCTCAGCCTTGAGAGGATCTCTCTCCTCCATAAGCAATTGTACCTGAGCCTCTACAACATGTCGCCACCCGCTCTCAATGTCTCGCTCAGCCCTCAAACTGTCCCTCTTTGTAGTTTGAGTAGCAACTTGAGCCTATGTGACTTGTTTATGCACTATCTCTACATCTCTAGCAGTAGTCATTTGAGCTAACTATAGACCTCCATCCCCAGGTGGTGGAGGAGGACTCAGAACCTTTCCATGACCCTACGCCTGAGGCATATGCTCATCCTAACTACCCTATGCCCCATCATGTCGGGACCTATCCAGCTGCTCTGCAAGAACCTTAATGCGAAGTCACTCCCTACATCGACCTATAATACCTTCTCTACCTAATGCAGGATCACCCCCATTATTTGTAAATCTCAAAGGCCTGTGTCATGCCCACCACTGATCGAGATCAGGTGTGGTACCTGAATCTGCTAAACCAACCAGCCAACCCCATCCAACTGGGGAAAGTTCTCTGAATACAGCAACATCAACATCTTTGTCTTCTTGGTGACCCCATGCACAGACCTCTCTAGTGGTCTGACCGAAACGAGCCTCATACATATCAAGAAACTGGCCCTGTCTCTCTCCAAACTGATAGCATACTCTGTCCGATAAACAACTCTCTAGCAGAGAATGAGATTGACCAATCAACCATCCAGTCTGTCGACATTAAACAAGATGCTCTAGATCCTTCGGCCATGCCTCACAATCCATATAAGGTCTCCAAACGAAACCTGGCATCTCATCAAACACACGATGCTAGTATGGAAGATCTCTAGGCAAGGTGTAGTGTAAGAAATATCCATAACAATATGAGTATGGATCCTTAAGAGTACAATCATGTATCTTGTCAAGTCAAGCAATTGCATTGTGCTCCCAAGCCCAAATATGCAAAAGAGAAACACCTATGGAAATAGATTTCCTGCCCCGATATACAACCTCGTGCATAACTCTATAGAGGTGGGCAAGAAGACATGGACCCCAAGCATATCCGGTCCCATGCTCGAACATACCCTCAATGCAAATCCCCCATCCAAACTGACCAACCAATCAACCCCAACCAACTGTGGCAAGTGCTCTGAACTCAACAATAGTAGTGTCTTTGTCTGCCTAGTGACCCCATACATGGACCTCCCTAGTGGTCCGACCGAAACGAGCCTCATACGTATCAAGAAACCAACCCTATCTCTCTCCAAACTAATAGCATACCCTGTCTGGTAAGTAACGCTCTAGCAGAGAGTGGGAGCAACCAATCAACCATCTAGTTTGTGGACAATAAACAAGATGCTTTAGATCCTTCAACCATGCCTCACAATCCATGTAGGGTCTCCACACAAAACCTAGCATCTCATTGAACACATGATGCCAATATGGAAGATCCCCAAGCAAGGTGTAATGCAAGAAATCTCCATAATGATATGAGTACGGATCCTCAGGATTACGATCTTGTATTCCATCAAGCTGAGCAATTGCAATATGCTCCTAGGCCCAAATATGAAAAAGAAAGACGCCTACGAAAATAGATTTCCCACCCCAATATACAACCTCGTGCATATCTCTGTAGAGGTGGGAGAGAAGATGATGGCCTCCTAGTCCCTTCACCACCTTGAGGAGTCTTACCCTTGTTGCACTTACTGCTCAACATATTGATCTCTCACTTCGAATAAAAGCTAGAAAAAAATATCTTATTGTTTTTAAGAAGGATAGATAATATAGATCTCATTCCCTACTCAATATCATCTTTGATATTGAATCAAGAATGGAAAATAGATAAAGAAATCTTATAACACTATGAAGAAATGATCACTCACCTTTAAGTTTAGGTTTTCATTCACTTGCTATTCATTAATGCAGGAATGTCTATGTTGTAAGTTTGTAACTTTCCTATGATCAACTTCAAGGTTCCAAGTCCAACTTTTGAATCAAGAGATCACAAGTTTAGAACTAAACAAAATATGTAAGAATAAATGATACTTTCGATTGTATTTATATCAATCCATATTTGGTGAATCCCACGAGATTTTTAAATGGTATCTTAAAAATTTGGCGAATCTTGCATGATTATACAACGATACATTTAAGTGTTGGGAGACTCAAACCTCAACCAAACACATACATTGTAATTTTCAAGGTGATTATGGCCCTACGATTAGCATGGAGGTGTCACAGCAATTGGTGAAATGTGTCCTCAAATGTAATTATTTTTTAATATTATTGGTGAAATGGGTCCTCATAAGCAACTATTTGTAAATTTTAATTGGCGAAATAGGTCCTCATAAGCAACTATTTGTAAATTTTAAGTGGCAAAATGGGTCTTGATACACAATGTTGTTTTAATAGTATTGGTGAATATGTAGGTGATTTATTACATGCTTCTAAGATTCCATAAAAAAATATTAATCAATCCATTTGAAACACATAGTTTATTATGGAAAACTTATTACTTAAATATGCTTCACAAAATAAGTCGATGGCGAATGGTCATGTATTAGACCGATAATTCATAAAATTTGGGTGATTTGGCCACAATGTTGGGTGTGATTAATTCACCAATTTTGACTTGGCCGATATCTAATATTCACCAATTGGTGAAGATTCGCCACTAAAAATATCCCTATTTATTATTGTAAATCTAGACTGTTCATCATTAGGTCTCAAATCCGATGGTCGATATTTTTTTGGCTTGACTTGCCCTAGAAAGAAACCCTATTTTATGAGGATTTTGTATTGCATTTGTGTATTGTGATTTATTCTGAGAGTTTGATAGCGATCATGTTGCCTCTAGATCTTTAGTTGGTGATACTCCTATGAGAAGCTTGCTCTACAAGTGTATTGTATTCTTTTTTATTTATGAATTTAATATATTGGGCAGCTTTTGGAGTGTGACATTTTTCTCTTGAAAGGGCTTTCCCCACGTAAATCACTATGTTGTGGTGTGCATGATATTTATGTTTATTTTTGTTTAAGTTTTTGTAACTGTTAAAAAGATCTATAAAGTTTTGCTTTATCCTCCTATCATGATTAGTATAGGAAGTTGTTCTACTACCTTTGCTTCCTTAAAAGTGGCATTAGAGTCTAATCACCTTTGGTTTCAATTATGGGTTATTGGGTTTTTTGAACAAATCTAGATTTGAGTGGGAGCTTGTGTAGAAGATACTTTGTGATCTTGTTGTAGAAATTTTTAGATGGCAAGTTCATCAAGGAGAATATAGGTGGATAAATTTTATAAAAATAATTTTGAGATGTGGAAGTTGAAGATGGAGGATTTGTTGATAGATCAAGATCTGTGGGATGATGTTGATAAGAATGTTTCAAGGCCTGTAGATCCTACTTTGGCTACTCAATATGATGTTATGGACTGTAAATTCAAGGGTTTAATTAGATTATTCTTGGCAGACTCTATTTTAATCAATGCCCATGAAGAGACCTTTGCATAGAAACTATGGAAGAAACTTGGTGAGATGTATCAAGCCAAATCTTTAGTGAACAATATTTTCTTGAGGAAGAAATTGTATTCCTTGAGAATGGAAGAGGGTGGATAAATTACCTGGAACACCTAGAAGCATTCAATATGTTGATGACTCAATTGGAATCATTTGGTGTCAAAATCAATGAGGAGGAGAAATTTTAGATCTTTCTTTGCTCTTTGCCTAATTCGTGGGATTCACTTGTTATGGCTATTGGGAGTACTTCTATTATCTTGAAGACTGAACATGTTGTGGGTTCTTTGCTTTCTAAAGAGATGAGGAGGAAGGTATCCATCACTACCAAGGAGGCTCTAAATTTCCATGGAATACGTAAGAAAAAAGGAAAGAAGAATGAGAAGCATGATAAATCCAAGTCTAAGGGGAGATCCAAATCTCTTGGAAAGACCAAAGTTATTTTCTAGATCTACAGTAAGCCTAGACATATTCGTAAGGACTGTAAAGAAGAAAAGAAGAAAAATAAAAGATTTGATTATAATTCTAAGTCTGAGAAGGAAAATGGTGATGCATTTATTGTGGCTTTGGCAACTCATGCAGGTAATGATGCATAGTTTATTGACTCAAGTGCATCTTTCCATGTGACCTCTAATAGAGATTGGTTTTTTGAATGTGAAGATTTGATAGAGGTAAGGTGTACTTGGGTGATGATTCTTGTTTAAATATTGTTGGTTGTGGAAAAGATAGAATCAAGCTTCCTAATGGTAAAATAAAACGAATTAATAGTGTGTTTCCTATCCTTGGATTAGCATGAATTTTTTTATTTGTGAGAAAACTAATAGATGCAAGTGTGCAATTAGTATTTTTTGATGCAAGATGCAAGATGGTTAGAGGTGCTATGGTGATTTCTAGGGGTGTCAAATATGGCACATCATATAAGCTTGATGCATGCATTGTTGAGTGAAATAGTACTTTTATGAAAAGCAATTATGTGGAAGAGGTGAGGGTTTCATCTTTAGCAAATGGTCATGGTTTTTGGGTAACCAAGGGTGCTCTTTCTTTTGAACCAAAGTTACCTACAGAGAAAAATATGTTATGGCACCAAAGACTTGGCCACATTGGAGAAAAGGGTCTAAGGACCTTGAAAAATAAAAACCTTGTTGAAGAGTTGTCTTATTGTAATCTTGAATTTGATTTCTGGGAGCATTACATGTATGGAAAATAAAACCGTGTTCAATTTTACTCAAGTTCTCATAAATCATGTGGTGTATTAGATCTTATTCATTTTGATTTGTTTGGTCCTATAGATATTCCTTCAATTGGAAATTCCACATATTATGTTTCATTTATTGATGATTATAGTAGGGTGAAATCACAATACTATGTCTCACTTTTTTCCCAAAATGGATATTTACATCAATATTTTTAACTGAATCTTCATCTTCTAAGACCTATAGCAACTAAACCATATAGAATTTGAAGATGATGTGAACTAGTTATTTGTGGAAATTTGTGTTCAGATTCTAAATATATTTTTCTTTAAATTTTCCGAAATAAATCATGAATCTTTCAACATCTCCTTTAATAACTGGTTTTATACAAAAAACAACATTTTTATAAAGTAACATTTGTGTCGTACAACATAACTATTTTTCTATAAAGGATTAAATTCTAATTTTTGGAATATAGATTCTAAACATCAATATCTAGGGAAAGGATATTTTTTCATAATTTTTTTTTGTATTTTTTTTTTTAAATTAATTTTTGAAGTCACTGTAACTATAATTTGGACATATGTGTGTGTCGTACAATCTAACTTTTTGGGTATATATCAAAATCCAAATTTTCTTTTTTGGGTGAAACAAGGAAATCAATATCTAGGGAATGGGTATTTTTTGAATTTTTTTTACAATGGTTTAATATTTTTCCACCTCTGCACAATAAAGAGCTTGATGTTCAAAGAAAAACCTATGTTTAGTAAAAATTAAAAATTAAATACATGATAAAATGAAAATATATTAAACCTATACTTGTTGGAAAGCTAGTTTCAAGGGATACAATTTTTAAAAATATATTTTTTAAATGATGTTATTTAATCCCTCAAAAAGTAAAGAAAAAGTGGTTTTTTGCTAGCATTTTGATAGTTGTGAAGGAGACTCCATTGTGGGTATGATTTAATACTATAGGGGTTCTATCCAAGAGGGTTTGATCTAAGGGGGTATTATCTATACCTATTCAATTAAAACCCCTTATATGGAGCCTCTCAAGACTTAAATCATTAGTTTTCCTAAAAATAATGATTTTAGGAAAAAATCAGCACATCCCAAAAGTGAGACACAGTATTGTGGCAGCACCCAGTAGGACATGTTTGTATATTTCCTAAAGAGTAAATCTAAAGTTTTTGGTCGATTTAAATAATTTAAAGCAATGGTTGAGTTGTAGACTGGAAATTAAATAAAATGTTTGAGGCCTGATAATGGCAGTGAATTTTGCTCTAACAATTTTGATAGATTTTGTAAAGATTATGGTATTCATAGATAAAAAAGACAACTCCATATTCTCCACAACAAAATGGAGTTGTAGAAAGAATGAATAGGACACTAATTGAGAAGGCTAGTAGTATGTTGAGTGGTGCTAGTCTAGAACATTTTTTTTAGGCTAAAGCTATTGCCATTGCATGTTACCTAATTAATAGGTCTCCTACACAAGATCTTGTTGATAAGACGCCTATAGAGGCATGGTCATGTTGCAATCCTTCATTAAGATATCTAAGATTTTTTGGTTGTGAGGCATATGCACATGTGCCAAAGGAGAAGTGGAAAAAGTTGGAGAACAAGGTTTGTGAAATGTATCTTCATTGGATACAATTATGGTGTGAAAGGATACAAGCTTTTGGATCTTATTGTATAGAAGGTAATATATAGTAGAAGTGTTATTTTTAGAGAAACTAAGCCTTATTCGGTTACATTACAGCCAAAACAAAGTAAACAAGAAGATGTGATTCAATTTCCTTCTACACTTGAAAAAGTTGAATCGAGGCCCATGGATAGACAAGAAGTTGAGGAGAGCTCATCTAGCTCTGAATCTTTAGAAGAGGATGAAGAACCTCCAACTTAGCTTGTTTGTAGGTCTAAAGGGAATAGACAACCACCTGAAAGGTATTCACCTGATGATTGGAAATGTATTTTTGCTTTGAATACTAATATGGATGAACCCAAATCGGTAGAAGAGGCATTAGGTATGAATGATGCAGAATCTTGGAAGATTTCTATACATGAAGAAATGGTAACTTTGAAAAAGAATGATACATGGGATCTTGTACCATTTCTTGAAGGAAGAAAACATGTTGGTTGCAAATGGGTGTTCAAGAAAAAGATTGGTTAAGATGGAGGTATTGAGAAGTACAAATCAAGGTTGGTTTCAAATAGTTACTCTCAAGTTGAGGGTGTTAATTATGGTGAGATATTTTCTCCTATTGCAAAAATGGCATTCATTAGATTTTTGCTTTCTATTACTACTGCTTATGAATTAGAGTTTGAGAAAATGGATGTGAAAACTACTTTCCTTCATGGTGACTTGGAGGAGTATATTTATGACACAACTAGAGCACTACATGGTGAAAGGTAAAAGTAAATTGGTTTGCAAATTCAAGAAATATTTGCATGGCCTAAAACAGAGTCACGAGATGTGGTACCAAAAACTTAATACATATGTGTTAAGTTTGGGATTTTAAAAATGAGCATTCTAAATCAAATCATTGTGTTTATTTAAAACTGATGGTGATCGTTTCATGTTTATTGCATTATATGTTGATGATATGTTATTTATTGGTAAAGGGAAAGGTATGATTTTAGAATTGAAATCTCAACTTGCTACTAAATTTGAAATGAAAGACCTTGGTGTAGCTAGAAACATTCTTGGGGTGGAAATTAGAACAGATAGAGTGGAAAGAAAGTTATGGCTTGGCCAAAGTAAGTATATCAATTCTATTTTATAGAGGTTTGATATGCAAGATTGTAAAACATTGTATGTTCCTTTTTTAGTTGGAACAAAGTTATCTACTTCAAATTGTCCAACATCGCCATTAGAGATTGAATACATGAGTAGAGTGCCTTACCAGAGTGCAGTTCGAAGTTTGATGTATGCTATGGTTTGTACTAGACCAAACATTTCCCAAGCAATGGGAGTTCTTTCCATAGATGAGACCTCTAATTCAACTATTTTTCCCATAGATTTTGAAACTAATTCAACTATGTACTTGAAAATGATTGTTTTCTAGTTGCCAAAAGTTAAACTATGAGATAGCATAGGAGATCTAAGCAAGACTTATGACTAATTTTGGTTGCTAGTGATTTTGATGTTTGTTGATGATTGAGATGTCATTGTTTGTCCAAAAAGCTAAAGAGGTGTAACTTTAAATGTCCAAGATGAAGAAAGTGGTATGAGATGAGGGTAAAAATTCCATTTGTTGTATGGATGAGATATGTTGGTTATAGGTCTTCTACAACACAATGCTCATATCCTAGATTGATTTTCTATAGAATTTTGGAGACTGGAATTTGGAGGTTTTTGGAAATTGATCTTGACAGAAAAAAGTGTTGTTTTATATTTCAAAAGTGTTGTAACTTATCAAATGTGTTGGAGGATGTAAAAAAAAATGCCCTCTATTAGAAGTGGCAAGTTATGGAAAAAGTGTTAAACTATGGAAAAAGCATCACTAGGTTTATCAATAGTTTTGATTGGTTTCAAAAGAATTATTGTGCAAAACCTAAGGTTTTTTATTCATAGAGAGAAAATTTTGGTCAAAAACATCAAGTTGCACAAAATTGTTAATCTATAAATCATATGTGTTATGTTTTTGAAAAAAGTGTTAAGTTATTTATAAAAGCACCACAGAATTGTCAAAATCATCATTATGGCTACAAAAGCATCATTGTAACATAAAAGCATGATTATGCAACTGAACCTAAAGTCTTTCTAAGGTTTTTGACTAATCTGACCATTTTGAAGACTGATTTATATTTGTTTTTGTCTAGGTAGAGATATCACACAACAAAGAATAGCATGTAAAATTGATTCCAAGGTGTATTTCATATAATTTCATGAGCCTTTTCAATGAAAAATTGTTATATGGAAATTACGGGTGTTAACAAGAAAACATGTCAATTAACACAACCTATTTAGTAGTAAAAAGGTGTATCGACTTAGTGGAGGCCCACCCACCAAAGTGTAATACCTTCAAATGAATGAGTAACTAGGGTATGCTAAGTTCATGTACCACCTTAACACCCCTTACCTTAGAAGGGCAAGGTCCTAACAAGGAACATATGTCATCTCAACAAGAGAAGAGTACATGGTGAGAAACTTTAGGTATGATATTATACCTTGCACCACATTAAGCCAATGGCTAATGGTCTTAAAGGCTTCTTAAAAAAAGGTTCGTAGTGTTTTTTTGTGAATAGTGAGCCCATTCGAGGATGCCTGAGTCAAGGGGGCTCCCCTCTTCTATTCACCTATGCATGTCTCAGCAGACTAAGTGTCATGAGGCTTGCCTTATAGGATGTTAGCCACACCTTGAGGTACAACTTTTGTTCTCCCACATTTATATATCCCTTTAGTAAATTTGGTTAAGGTTGTCCTTGAGGTGATGAAATCCCCAAGCAAGCCTCCTACTGAATTAAACAAAATATACTAGGGTTTCTGATTCTCAAGATTGCACGTAGTGTGGGAGAAGAGCATACTTTGCTAGTATTTCCTTGGGTGTACAAAACATGCACAAACTAGTGGTATTTTTTGTAAGAAAATTTACAATGCAAAAAATAGAGAAAAACAATAAGCACAACTTTAACAAGGTATTTATGTGGAAAACTTGGTAAAATTATACCAAGAAAAAACCACAGGAAAAGATATTTCATATTTTATCTCTCAAGAAATTCACAATTACAATAATCTTCTAAAAAGTTATAGAAAACGCAACTTCAACAAAGTATAATAAATCTGAGTTACAAAGTCCTTATTGAACACAACTTTCCAAAAATAGAAAGTATGACTCATACAACTACATGTTGAACATTTGGCAAAATTACCAAAAATAGAGAGTCCAAAAAAGATTTGGTTAGATATCAATGTCGATTATCTATCACTGCTAGAATAACAATAAAATTTACTTCATATTCCAACATTTTTATCTCCAAGATCGCACGTAATGCAAGGAGAGAGCATACTCACCAATATCCTACCAAACACGATAAAATAATTATTTAATTAAACCCAAATTCAAATGTGAATTATTCTAGAAATAAAAGAATTTAAAAATTGTTTTCCTTGCATCAAATACATTATTAGTTTTCCTTATTTTATCTTCTCCTAACATTCACCAAGGCTGCATAGATATGTTAGTTCTAGAAAAACTCAAGAAATATTAGGGCTAGTGAAAATTGAGAAATCTTAATCAAACATGCCACTAAAAGAATCAAAAGCATTACTGTAGAAATAGGCACATCGTTATACCTATCAGAAGCATCCTTATAACTAAAAAGCATCAATGTGCAACATAGAACATGTCGATGTGTAGCATGGGATGTGTCATTATAACCTGCAAATGCATCGTTGTAAATAAAATGCATCACTGCGAGAGTTAGAAGCATCGCTATAACCTATAGACCTAAAAAATAGATTAAGAAAAAGAATCGAGTCATTGTTTAGAAGTTTTATTATACATGACAGAAGCATCGTCGTACAATCAAAAGCATTGATCTATGTCAAAAGCATCTTTGTAACCTGTAACTCAAGAAAAGCTCAAATTAACATCAAATCAAGGATATGGATCCAATTGAGTGTGCCAAAATGTGAATGAGGATAAATGAGAAGGCCAATTAAGAGGGGAAACAACATAAGGGTTATATTAAATCATAAACCAATACCCAATTGAAGGAATTACACCTATTACCAATGAAGTGACATGCTAGAATTGAATGAAATAAATAAGAAATGAATGAATTAACTAAAATATGTTAGTGTAGGTTTTTTATTTTCCTTATATTAGGGAATATTTATTTTTCCTCCACACATTAGTAATCTTGCTTAAGTTATATTGAATGGTTAGGATGAGGAAACGTGGCATAATCCTTCAATCACATGTGTCATTCACACCCACATTTGGATAGTTGAATGTCACACCCTCTTTTAGACTTATTTGCCACCTCCCCATAACCATTTTTCATCTTTACCTGAGTAGGCATAACCATGTATTTGGAATTTACCAAGTAGGTAAAACCTCCCACCTATTATGGGCAAGGGGAGTTATTATTCCTCTTGGTTTTATTTGCCTCTATTTTTCTATATAATTAGCCCTCACGTCTCCCTATGCTAAGTTCACTAGTTCACTTATTCAAAAGTGCTAGTTCAGTGCTAGGAGAGTGTTGAGTTTATTCATCTCTGGGTTCTTGTCTTGCTTTTGTTTAGTCACTTTGATCTTGGGTGACTTCACAATCAAATCTAAAATGGTATCGGAGCAGATTGTGAGTTGTGGGTTAGCATTCTTTTTAGGAATCTAGAGTTTTCATTCTTGAAAGAAAATTATGATCTCTTGCACCCGATGATAGCATTGAGAATCAAAAACCCTTGAAGGAATTATAGTTTCTAGGGGGTTCCTATCTTTTTTCTTTCTAGTGCAGGTATTTTGGGAGCTTTTTGGATGAATTCTGAGCTCACCATTGAGTTCAGGACAATCAGAAAAGTCATAATCGCCTTTTGTTTCATCCAGAACGGACACCGAATGCAAATTTGGTGAAGGTTTGAAGTAGAGCTTTCATCCCTAGATCCGGAGGGTAGCTGATTTTTCGGTGCATTTTCAGCCCAAACGGACCTCACCATCGTGCTCATAAGGCATCAAAACCTAAAGATTGACTACCAATTCGTCGATTTTGAAGAAAGTTATTTTTGGGGTAAAAAAAAATTTAGTGGGTGAAGTCGTATAGCCCCACCTGCACATGGTATGACTCATTTTTTGAATATATATATATATTATTCAAAAAAATATTAAAAATTTCTTTTTGAAAATTGGAAAATAAAAAAAGCAAAAGCAAAAAAAAAAATGGAAAAATAAATACATAAGTCAAAAAGAAAATTAAAATATTGAGGGTATTGCAAGTAGTACCAAAAGGTATGTACTTGTAGCATTTAGTTGCTGTTGTGCAGCCTCGTGTGTACCCCTTTCATGGTGCTTGGTGTGGCTATGACCCACCAAATTTAAATCTTTTTTAAGAAAATTTTTATATTGTTTCAAAATTTATTATTAAAAATTTTCATAAAAAATATATATATAATTCATTAAATCTAATGTACCTCCATACCTTCGACCTGCATCAACCCCTGTACCTGCTCACCTCGGCTCTCATGCCAGTAATTTGGCGGTTCTGCTAAGTTTAGTAGCAATTTTGGCAATTTCCCAATTTTGTCAAGGTTCTAAATTTAATTGGTGAGCTTCACATTTGGTGGTATCACCAAAGTTGGCAGAAGACCAATAAATTTGGTGGTTCTCTATATTTAATAGTAGTCAACCAAATTTGGCAGTGACACGGTGCTGACATCAGCAATCTTTTCTAAAATTTGACCCCTCACCATTGAAGTTTTCACTTTTGCACCTGAACTTCGAAGGGTCTGTTCTCGATCATACGGAGGTGTTTTTCAGCGCAATTTTTTTTTGATTTGGGATAAAATTTTGCACTCTTCGTAGTGGTGTGATTATTTTTTGCTCAAGTGATCTTGTTTTTCTAGAAATTCGGTTTTTTTATTAGATTTGAAGGACCGTCCTCATTTTTTAAACTTCAAACAGATGTAACTTTCACATACGACCTTGGATTGAGGTGATTCCTTTTTTGAAAGTGAATATTTTTCTAAACACTACACTACACATTGGTGTTGTTTTGAAGTTCTCATTCAAATATTTTATTGTACTTTCAGTATTTGAGTCCATTTTTGGACATTGTAAAACTCTGGAAAACAACTCCAACATTGTAAACGCACCGATTTATAAAGTGTCAAATCATTTTTTGTTGGGGGGGTTTCTTGATTGAGTGAAAATGGGGGGTGTCTCTGTGTGTTTCTTCTTGCATTTTTCTCACACTGCAACAACAATCTAAAATGGATAAAACGGTTCCTTTACTCACACCATACAATTACTTTGAGTGGAAAAATGAAATGGAACTTCACTTAAGAAAGTTAAAATTGTATAGAATAACAATGAGTATTGATAAGGAACCTACAGAGGATGAAGAAAATCCTAAATGGTTCAACAAATATGATGAAGCTTTTGGCACCTTATGCATGGTTGTGTCTCCTAATCTATGATTTCATATTATGTCTGCAAAATCACCAAATGAAGTGTGGAATACTTTGAATACTCTCTTTGGTAAATAAGATGATTTGAGAGCACATTCATTGGAGAACGAGCTCATAGGATTGAACCGATGTAATTTTGACACCATTCAGGATTTCTTTACTAAGTTGAATGCCATAAGATTACAGTTAGAGCAGTGTGGAGTTAAAAATGATGACTCACAGTTGATTTTAAGCATTCTTTCAAAACTTGGTCTTGATTATGCAGTGTTTGTTTCTACATTTCATGCAATGAAAAGAGCCTTAGGAAAAGGATTTGCTATGCCTTCTCTAGGTGAGTTCGTAGTTGATCTCACAAAGGAGCAAGATAAATTGATTCATATGGGCATTATTAAATCTAAATCTTTCAAGTCTCATGCCTTGACTGCAAAACAAGGCACTAACAAGCAAAATAAGGAACAAAGGAACCAAGGAGATAGAAAGATTCAGATCATTCTTCATCTACTTCTAGAGTAGACTCTAAATTCTCTTCAAAAGAGGATTCATCTAAGAAGGAGAAGCCCACTTGTGCATATTGCAAGAGGAGTGGACATGAAGAACATTCTTGCTATAAGAAGGATATTGATGAACTAAAACATCTTCTTGAGAAGAATAAGATCAATTTTCCTTCTTGAATGGTTGATTCAGCTTCTTCTAATTCCAAAAATTCAAAACATTTAGAATCTGATAAGGAAAAAGGCCATGCTATAGGGACAGGTAAATCAAAAGGTAAAGTTCTTTGTGCCTCTCCAAATCTTGGATCAAGGAGATGGCTCCTAGATTTTGGAGCTTCTCATCATATGGCTTCTACACGGTCTATGTTTTCTTCTTTTGAACATTGTGTTATGCCACCTATTCTGATGGGAAACAATACATTCATGGATGTGATTGGGAAAGGATTTGTTGATATTGGGGATGGAACTTTTAATGATGTTTTGTGTGTACCTCATCTTTCAAACAATCTTCTTTCCATCTATCAGATCACTCATAGTGGGATAGGGAAGACTGTGGAATTCACACCTAATTCAGTTATCATTAGAGACTTGGAGAGCAGGGAGATAATTGCTACTAGGATGATTGATCATGCATCTCGGTTATACACCTTTTTCAGACTTTGCACTTGATGATGGTTTTGATCCTTTGGTTATTGATCACACTCCTAGTGTGAGCTTTGATTTTGAGAACTTTGGCTACTTGAACTTGGGTATTCTCACATTAGATCCAGTTATTGAGCCTTGCATTCCTTCTCCTCCACCTACTGTTGCTTATGTGGATACTGGTGTTGCTACGTTAATGGCTACTTGTGATTCAGTGCAACAACATATACATCATCTTCCAAATAGAGCTACTTGGGATGACTACTCGGTAGACATTGCAGGTTTGTTCATAGAGTCTCATATTTCAGAATTGGGAGACACTCTTCATGAAATTCATCTTCTCTTTGATGGAGTTCATTCTTCTTCAATTGTTGTGGAGAAACCTTTGGATCCTAGGTGTGTGCAAGAAGTTGAGTCCACTTTTTGGCCAAAAAGTGGAAGTGTTTTCCCTGATTTTCAGAATTTGTCACATTTAACCTTAAAATTTGAAGCACTTAGAGATGGAATCTTAAAAATAGTCACTAATCATAAAATGTAGTACTTGGAGTCTAGTTTCCAAATATGTAATTTATTTCAATATCCAGATGATAAAAATTGATTTTCAATAGGTGTTTCTAAAAACCACTATTTAAAAATCACTTTTTTTTACCATACCATGCATGTGTATGTCATCCATATTTTGACCTAAATAATCATTATTTTCTAAATCCTTTCAGGAAAAGATTCATAACTCATCAAAGCACGTTTTTCGATATTTTTTTGTAATTTTTTATTGAATTTTTTTTTTGTTAAATTTTTATTGGCCATATTTGTTGTTTTGAAAAATCGTCGTGTACGTCACACATAAGATGACCTAAACTTATCATTTTGAATTTTTATTTTTCAAATTGAAAAGAATGCGAATGCGTTTGGTGCCAATTCATTTTACAAAAAAATATTTTTAATAAAAAGTTATTAAAATACTAAAAAACCCTGATAATTCAAGTTTATGGACCAGTTTCATCAAAAATTAATTGAAAAATAGAAAAAATAATCAAATTGTAAAAAAAAATACATATTTGGAATTTGCACTATCTCATCTATAATGGGTTTTAATTTCGTCAAAAAATTCTGCAAAATAGGTCTTCAAACATATGTCGAAAGTCACTATTTTCCTATGACATTGGCTTGACCTTCAAGTTGCAGGTCAAACCAGGTCCAAAGCTTAGGTTCAGTTCACCAAGCCATTTCCCCAACCGAAAAACAAGCCAAAAACCCAACCAAAAATTCATATCTTAAAAAAAAGGATCTCATTTTAAAACGGGATCCCATTTCATAAAAACACTGTTTTTTTATGGTTCTATGAAATGGGATCCTGGTTTTTAAAACTGGATCCCATTTTGACAATTGCCAAAAACGGAAAGTTTCCAAAATTGGAAAGTTTTCAAAATGGGATCCTGTTTTGAAAAAATTTCAAAAACAGAAATTTCCAAAATAGAAAATTTTCAAAATAGGATCCTGTTTTGAAAACTTCCCATTTGGAAATTTCCGTTTGAAAAGTTTTCAAAACGGTTCCAAAAATAGAAAATTTTAAAAACGGGATCCCGTTTAGAATTTAGGCTCGGGATCCCCTTTTTTGCAAGCCGATTTCATTTTTTTGCCTAAGGCAAAAACTCCACGTTTTGTGGACTCATCTTCTTGTATTTACCCTCCTCTTGTTCATTCTCCACATGATCATTCCTCACAGTTTGACATGACTGTGGATACTTTTGAGCAGCATTCGAGGGAGGCATCTTTGTCTTCAAAGGAGATATTAGAGTCTTTGGATCTTGTTCTAAATACATCTTTATTAGACCTTCTGGATTGTCATCTTCATTAGTGTGGCCAAGAATGCTTGATTTGATGGTGGCAGTTTTCGACATCGACATGGAGATAGATGAGCATTTTTCAGAGGCTTCTTACATTTTGAGCTTTCTTCCCTTATATTCCTTTCAGGAATGGGAAGACATTCTTCTTGCACCTTTGGTTTTGTTTTTGATATGATAAGCAGCATTTACAGGGTGTTGTACCCTACACGGAGAGCCCCAAGGGCCAGAAATTTCTAGAACAACAAAACATTAAACAGACTTAAACACCAAAAAACATAACCAAAACAGGACATAGACCAACAACACACTGGGCCAACAACAAACCAGCAACAGATTAGTTGGCTTTTTCCCAGTTTTTCGACAGTAGCTAAACCATTTCATCCCCAACCCAATTCGGGTGGTCCTCGGTCTTTTTCAACTCCATCTCTTCCTTCATAGCAGCCGATAGGGTACTAGTGACAAAGTGGATCATCCTGACCGTGAATCGAGTCAACCCATACAATTTTTTGTCTAGGATGTCCAATCTCTCTTTCAGCACACCAACCTCCTCCCCACCACGCGCAGTGTACTCAAGAACATTCTGCTCCATCCCCAACGACTCCAAAGAGTGGGAAGTTGAAACCTCCTGCAAATCACCACTCGAGTTAGGAACCAAAGAGGGCCCTCTGACTTTCTCACCAAGCTCATCCTCCGACACCACATCAACATGGCTATCCTTGTTATCCGACAGCTCCTCCTCTATGTCCAGGTCTCTAACCTGCATTTTCTTTTTGTTCTTAACAAGCCTACCCGAACGTCTTATAATTGTATCATAGCCAGTAACCACAGTTTCCGCCGCCACCATATGACCCAAGGAATCCTTAC
The DNA here is from genome assembly GCA_007258455.2 of Sequoia sempervirens. Classification (NCBI taxonomy): domain Eukaryota; kingdom Viridiplantae; phylum Streptophyta; class Pinopsida; order Cupressales; family Cupressaceae; genus Sequoia; species Sequoia sempervirens. The sequence goes on from VDFB02000007.1 coordinate 67,897,376, forward strand.
TGACTGCATGCTTCCCTTTATTCGGAAGCACCTTCTCCTCCTTACCCTTCTTCTTCAAACCAGGTTTACCAGGAGTCCTAGCAGGAGTAGACTTAAGGTCACATAAGCTAATAGCCGCACTGGCGTGGGCAACACCCTCAATACCTTTGAGCTTTTTAGTAGGAGGTTTGGGTTTCTCAATAGGGACCGGGTGATTCTTTTTAACAGGGCCTTTAGACTCGGCCGGAGATAATTTGGGCACAGTGGGGTTCTCAATTTCCTCAATATGAACGACCGAAATAGGTTTAGGCAGGCATAAAGCTAGATGAAAATGGTAAAGTCTAAGAATAAGACCCTGATGGAGTGGAAGAGGAGTAGGCTCATTGGGGTTAGCGGCGGCCAAAGCAATACACTTTTCAACAAAATTTTTGAGGTCAATTAGTAGGAAAAAGGGAAAGCTCAAAATAACTTTATGCCTAAGGTGATTTAACAAAGGGAAATGGTAGAAGTAAGTTTTGTACCTTCCTTCCAACGTGACATATTTCATCAAAGCCAGACACACCTGACCCCATGGCTTCAGAAGATCCTCTCGTTCAAATCCAGATTGGTTGTGCACCGACGCCTCCTCGCTAATGAAAAAATTGTTCATGCTCTCATTATCCTGGGTCTTGGAATGTTTAGGATGCTTCATACCTGTGCTCTGCAGACCTGTCACCTGCTCAATGACTTCCTCATCCACTATGAACGAGATGCCACCCATGGAAACATGACGATTCTTCTACAAATTAATGAATTGAGTGGACAGATTAGAGTCATGACACACCAACCTCTCCATAAGAGGAGCAATGCCACCTTCAACGCAAATATGCTAGACAAGCGGGTCCTTGCGAAATTCATTGCAATTATCTAGCTTTGTTCGCACTCTTTCAACTCCCATAATGTCGCACTTCACACAGTATAACTAGAAACTCTGAAAACACAAAATATTAGAGACAATAGCTAGGTGAAAAAAACCCCACACAATTAGACATTTAAGCCGTGAACGGCCAAATTTGATTATCAACCCAACGGACAGGTCGCACGCACGAGTAGGAGGCTTTCCCGAAGACATCTTAGCTAATCCATAAATTGGTATCATATCGTACAAACGACAGATAAGGAAGGACATGCTAGGCAGGGAAGGATTGCCTTCCACGTCGCAAAAGCACAGAAATCTAGGCATACTAGTCACGGGGCTATAGTTAGAAATCTCTAATTTGATGGCTTTGGAAGGTTGGCCAACTTTAGTGAACCTGCCAGAGGAAGCTAAAAGGTACGAAACCAAAAAAGCAGACAAAAAAATGCCAAAAAGGAGCTTAGTTTCATAATTACTATTCACATCCAAATCAAAAAACACGAATTTGAAAATTCGAGAGTTTAAGCAGATCCCCATAAGGAGATTATGCCAAGTACAAACCAGGTTAGAATTAATCAATTGATACTTGCCACAGAAAATCATAATTTCTTTATTTAAATCAGGTTTCATGTTATAATTTGAAAAGATCCACTTGCAATCCATCCCTTCGATACAACACATCATCCATCTCATCACCTCAAGAAGGCCACAAAACCCGAAGAATAAGCAAGTGGGTCCCCCTACGATCCAACTAAGCAAATGTGTTGTTTTCATCATTGGTCAAGTAAGGGCTTTGTTCCTTAACTATAATACTCTGAATATTTGGCAGAAAAAGACTTAAATCACACCAACATTTGGATATTTTCCAATGTGTGTTTAAATTGGCCAGGGCATCAGTAACTTGGTTTCCCTCTCTGTAGATATGACTAGCCACATTTAAATTTAGCTTCAACACAAGGAACCTTATGTCAAGAAGAATATCCTTAGTGTTCCATCCCAGCAGTCTCCCACAATTTATAGCATCAATAATGGCTTTGAGTCCCCTTCAATGTGAAGTTTCTCAATCCCCAGAGAAACAACTATCTATAAGCCTTTTAACAGTGCATGTTCTTCCGCTATTATTGAAGAGTGAATACCAATCCCCCTAGCATAGCCAATCACTAAACAACCTTTGTGATCTCTAATCACTCCTCCAATACTTGCTCTGCCTAGGTTGCCCTTAGCAGCCCCATCAAAATTAAGTTTGAACCAGCCTCTATCAAGTGGTTTCCTAATAGTAGCCCTCCTGGCAAGAATTTTAGAGTTGCACCTTTGGTTTTGTTTCTTCCTAAGGGGAGGAACATTGTTTGACAATCGTGGACCATCTTCTACATCCAGTTTTGAGCATCAACCATTGGTACAGTTGACTACTTGAGGGAAGGCTACATAGTCTTTCTTATCCTTTCTATTTTGGAGGGGACCTCTTCCTTGCATGGGATTCTTCTTGTGTTGGAAAACTTTTTTTCTCTCTCTTTTGGGGAGGAGTTTTGTCCCACTAGGTTTTCTCCTTTTCTCTGATTGTAAGAGAGTATTTTGTACATGGGTACCTAACATGGCCTAGTAGCTGGGACCCATCTTTGTGTCTTTTCACCCACCTAAGCTACGCTTAAGGGGGGTGTTAGTGTAGGTTTTTTATTTTCCTTATGTTAGGGAATATTTATTTTTCCTACACACATTAGTAAGCTTGCTTAGGTTATATTGAATGGTTAGGATGAGGACACATGGCATAATCCTTCAATCACATGTGTCATTCACACCCACATTTGGGTAGTTGAACGTCACACCCTCTTTTGGACTTATTTGCCACCTCCCCATAACCATTTATGTATTTTCCTGAGTAGGCATAACCATGTATTTAGATTTTACCAAGTAGGTGAAACCTCCCACCTATTATGGGAAAAGGGAGTTATTATTCCTCTTGGTTTTATTTGCCTCTATTTTTCTATATAATCTACCCTCACCTCTCCCTATGCTAAGTTCACTAATTCACTTATTCAAAAGTGCTAGTTCAGTGCTAGGAGAGTGTTGAGTTTATTCATCTCTGGGTTCTTGTCTTGCTTTCCTTCAGTCACTTTGATCTTGGGTGACTTCACAATCAAATCTAACAAAATCAAACCCTACTTTTACCTCAGCCAAGGATGAAAGTCCTTACTTCATTATTGATTTATGACTTGAGATGTTGGATTGCTCATGCTAGCATAGTTTAATTGTGCAAAAGCTCAAAATATTGATGGCAATGGAGGATTGATGATTTTCAAGCTTAATTGGAGAGAATTACCAATTTGCTCAAAACTTTTGAGGAGTAGGATTAATGAAGGATGAAGGCTTATTTTATAGATTTGTAGATATTCAATCAATAGTGGAGAAATTAAAAGATCATATCAATGGTGGAGAGTGAATTAAGGGGTGAGTATCTATGCATGAAGAGGAAAGGTCCAGTTAACTCAAATTCTTCCCTAAAATTTAGGAAGATATTTTGAGATATTTTGGAGGGAAGATATTTTCAAATTTAAATTTGAATTTGAATTTTAGAATATTCCTTTTCGAGGGAACGTGCAACTAAATGGATTTAATAATTCATTTAATTATGGAATAAAATTAGCTAATTAAATAATTAGGAAATTATTTAATTATGTGGGATTAGAGGAATAATAATTTTTAATTAAATAAAATAAAGGAAAATTGATGAATTAATCAAATAATTAAAATATTTCAACTAATAGAGGGAAATAGTTAGTTTAATCAAATAATTAAAAATTATTTAATTAAAAACTTGATGAAATAGGAAATAATGAGTGAAATGACAAAAAATGGTGAAGTACGCGAATGCATGATGCATTAGACAATTTTATTTAGGTGTCTATAATACCATCAAAGATGACACAAGATATACCCTAGAAAAACCTTCAAGAGGAAAAACCCAACCTCCAAAGTATCCATCACTCATGTATTATCAAGTAATAAAGATTACAATACATCTTCAGAATCCCCATGAATACGTTTGAAACATCAAACCCTCTACAAGCACTCCATGTGAAGAAGCATGTAACCACACATCACATTCCATGTTTCAAACCTCACAAATGAAAACAAGGGATGCTCCCAACCCCTTAGCCAAAATGACCAATCATCCAACCTTAGACAACTACCCATGTGCTTTCTTTTATAGACATAATATTACACAAAACCACCAAGTGGTATTACATAAAACCATGTGACTAATACCATATTTGCTTACATAACCATTAAACCCCACATTTTCTTTTTGGTACTAAATTTTCTCAATATTAAATATTCCCCAATGTGTAACCCCACATTAAATATTTATCACAATGTTACATACAACACATAAAGTGGCCCCAAGAATTCTAACCCATGTGATGCACACATCCCTAGATCCCCTATGTGCACCACAAATAAAATATTATATTATAACATTATGCAAGGTGGATAACACAACTTTTCCTAATAGACCCCCTTTCCTTATGCCACCCCCTTGTTAAATAATGTCTTACATATTATTGATTCAATGGATTTCTCCTCAACAAAAGAGACATTGCTAAGTCCCAACATTAGAACTAAATATTGACTAGAAATCCTCCTTTTGTGCACTATGATCATTTGATCAAATATGAAACACTTATACACCAACTTGCCAATGACAACAACTTCAAAGGATAGTCTCACTTGAAATTCACTTGGATATAAAAACCCAATATTAATTCTTGTTATGGATGCACACATATATGCAACCATTTTCTATATTCATCCCTATAACTAGATACGATATCATTCAAGTACATTTCCATCAATTCTCTTCTTGTATATCTCCTCTCTCACATATATTTTTCCATATTCCTCATTTGTGTACATTTATACTTCATCTTTGCCTTTGTGTGTTTCAATTATGTTTGTATCTTATATATCTCCTCTCTCACATCTATTTTGTCCATTTTTCTCATTTGTGTACTACTATACTTCATAAACATGTTGATTCCACTATTTTATTTATTTATCCTAAAACTTCTTATTCTTCTATAAATATTTTTAGTACTTATCTTTGGCAAAATCCATTTTACTTAACTCATAGACCAATGTTTATCCTTTCGAACCAATGAATTGTGAGATTTTTTTAAAAATCAAATAAATATTTATTTTTCAACATGTGAATTTTTTAACAAAAATATTTTTAAACCATTTATCCACAATATGATTGATTCTTTACAATTTTCACTGAGAAAATAAGAATAAAAAATGATAGTAGTATTAATAAATGGTACGTTTGACTGTAAATTTCTAATTGATGGGATACAAATGTAATTTGATGCAGACGTGGATCATGCTAGGTTTCTACCTGCACAAGAAGCTTGTGATTCATGGCCATGAAATCCGTCATCTAGTCGATTCAAAGGAAGGGTAGGTTGTTTCCCAAAAATGACAGTTTCAGAATGTAAATAGGTTTGTAAAGTGCCTAAGATAAGAATTTGCAGCATTCAAAATAGTGGAAAATCGACCAGAAACGTTGCCAAAGCATGTAGAGAAGCTATTGTTTGCAATGAAGAAGACGTATAGGCTCCTGGTGGGTTTTTGCATGCGATAGATCTAAAGTTCGAATCTTCTTGTTGGTAAATCTCTTTCATTTTCTTGATCTAATCCTACAAAAACAAATTCTTCTCTACCTGAGTCCTGCATTGGGCTTTATCGCATAAGGGTTGATCCTTTATTTTGAAACTTGCTTGGTCATTTTCCTTTTGTTTAAGTTCTTAATCTCAAGATGTGAATATTTTTTTTAAAATACTTAAAAAATTATTTGTCAATAGATTAAACTTGCAAGAGTCTATTGATTTCAAACTATTACTAATCTAACTCTAAATGATTATGTCATGTCAACTCATCTATTAATTAGATAACATATTCTTTACCTATCTTTAAATTGTCAACATATATTTTTATTGCAACACTATAAAGGCGAGTACTCACCACTATGAGGCACTTATGACCCATTGAAAGTCCCACAATGCCTCATAAAATCTCACAATGTCTAAAGCTCCTTTATCTTTATGTTTTGTATGACTTGGGAAGACTTTTGATTAACGATTTTCTTTAAGCCCAATCAACTCACAGTTGAGAAACTTGCAATTATGGTAAATTTGAGTGAATTATTAAATCATTGAGTTACACACCATGGGAAATCATAGACGTTAAGCCATTTCATAATGTCAAGTGTTCTCTTACATATCATAAGATTTGAGAACTAGTATTTACAACAAATCGATAGCTTTATTGTGAGATTTTTTTCCTTATGTAGTGTTAATGTATAGAAGCGCATAAAGTCTCCATATTAATTGCATTCTAAATCAACTAATCAATCTACACAATAAACTCAATTTCAACTACATTATGAGTGGCAAGTCAACCAATCAAATATTTCATTGACCTAATAAAATTGTGCCCTAACAACTATAATTTTCATTGACCCAATAAAATTATGATACATATGACTTGCAAGAATATATTGATCTCAAATTATTCATGCTACCCACATTAATATATAACAACTCATCTATTATCTAACCAAAAAATACTATTATTACAATACTACAAAAACAAGTACTCCCACTACATGATGTTAATTAAAAAAGCAGATTTAAAAACACAAACATAATTTAAGTTGAGCAAAAATAGACACACACACAAAACACACAACAAATTTGCTGGTTCACCGTAATGACTACATCCATAAGAAAAACAAAGATTTCTCAATTTTATTACACTGTTATCTCTTGTACATTACAGCAGCAAGATTTCTCTATACCGTCTAGTGTCCTTTACAAAGTAATTGCCGTTAATTATTTGAAATTCAAAGTGTTCCTGCTTGGAAGTACGTGGATATACCCGTAAACATTTGATATTCACCTAAATATTGTATTTATCTTTATTTTGCATACATGTCTATGCTTCTCAGCCATGGAAAAAAAATTACTCAAAATAGGGCTTCAATGGAGATTCTGAGACGTGGGTATTTTTTCTGCGGAAGGGCGCTTCACTGGCATCTTCTTAAATGGTTGCTACAACAAGGATAATGGGAGCTTCGGAATAGGATATGGACATCCATCAAAACATAATGAAGTGGGGATTTTTGTTAGATATTACTATTGGAAATGCTCTATTAAACATGTATGCGAAATGTGGAAGCATAGATAAGGCACGTGAACTGGCAGGCTTTGCAATATTTACTAGCATCCTACTTGCTTATGCCAAAATCGAAGCTTTGGAACAGGGTGTCCACATCCATCACAGTATAAAGGAAAGAGGAATTTTGTTAGATGTTGTAGCTCCAACTACCCTTGTAGACGTGTATGCAAAGTAGTAAACTCGGAATTTTAAATGGAAAAACAAAAAATCTTAATACAATTAGATCAGTACCCTATTCACCCTTCAGGTGAGAGATTTTAATATACAATCACATTTTCTTTTCAAAACAGGCATATTGTTAACCCTTCATAGTAAATATGTGGTTTAGTATTGACAAAGATGCTAAGTTCATTCACCATTACATTTGCAGCATGCCACTCTATTTTCTTTTTCTTTTCTTTTTTAAAGTTTAGAGTATATAAATGTAGATGGATACTTATTTTAGTTTTATATTATTTTGGATTGATGATTTCAATATATTATTTTTCTTATATGATTTGATTATTTTGATGTATTTATTAATTACAAATTTTGTTTATTAAAATAATATGTCTTATTTTCTTATTTAAAATCTTGGTGTTTCTAAATTGAATAATTTATTAAACTTTAATAAAATTGTAAACTTGCAATTTGTCATTTTATTTTAAAATCTAATTTTTCACATTTCAAATTTTGACAATCCTTAAATCTAACTATTACTCACTTACAAAAGTGCCAAAATTTTAATTTCATATATCTAGGATGTGTATTTTAAAATATCATCATGAGACATTTGCACATAAAGAGAAAATGAAGCCCTCTTCAATTCTTCTCATTACTCCAAACACATGGGTAGTTTAAGTGTTTGTTTAAAAATCATACTATTTATTAATCATCTATAGTAGTAGATGGTCATGATTAAGTGTTCATGATCAAGTTAGGGGAAAATAATTTCATTGCAAAACCAAGGGGAGTTTATGGGAGGTGAGATGAATGGTTGATGTAATCTATATTTGACACAAAAGGAGCTTGCCCCTTAAGCATGTGATAGTCCTCAAACTATCTAGCTCAATACTAGATATTTTTAGTCATAATTATAAGGAAATCACTTTTCCTTCAAGAAACCAATCTTATATGTTACACCTTGAAAGGATTTTGACCAACACTTGAATAAATTTATGTAGGCTATATACAATTTAATGATCAAGGATCAACAATCAACTTTACTTTGTAACAATAACCAGTAGCACAAATTTTCTACTATCCTATATGGAAGGGGCCCCACCACAAAATTCATGGCTATGAACTAGCCAATGGTGCATCTATAAGAGCTTGGAAGGTTTGATAACACCTATAGAGTAAAAGAGGTTGTAATATTTATTTTCAATGTCATCATCCATTAAGCATGCTAACTCAATAAGGCATAGGATAGAGGACCAATTGTAGTTGATATGTAATACTATCAACCAATAAAATAATGTTTTTTTTCATATTCTCTATGGATCCTTGTATGATTACACATAACATTAAATTATTCAACAAATAATTGGTGCATCACTTGAAGGAAAAATCCCAAATAATCTATGTGGGTTGCAAGAATGTGGTAATTAGATGTAATCATTGCTAACATCTACATACTTGAGAAAATAAAATTAGGATTCATCCAATGGTGCATGAGGGCCTTGATAAATTTCATGGGGTTTCTTAAGAGTAATGTGAACTATAGGACGAAGTGACTATTAGAGGACTAATTTACTCTAAGGCTATTAATGTGTTTATTATAATGACTACAAATATGGAAGCCATTGGATCAAAACAAGATCAATGACCACCATTCTCTTTGCCAAATTTACACAATACAATCATATAAAACACCAAAATAGAACTTAAATAAAATATAAAATATCATCTTAAGGGCATACCATCTTCCAATTTGAGGCCAAAAAAGTAAACAAATAAATATTGATTGAAAATTGAGTAGTATTAGGGGCTCAACCAACATTTTTTGAAGGGAATAAATATACAAAGGGTCTAATTTATTCTAAAAAATAAGTTCATGAAGAAGCTCTTCAAACCTAAACATGACATAGGTTTTATTCCTTAACAATGATGCTTTGATGGATTCCCTAAACTTTTAATTTATACATTAATGATTGATATCTTATCTTAGTTCTAAATTAAGAAACAATGTGAAGGATCTAAGTCAATTATTTGATTATGTGACATTACACACTACACACACATGAACAAAATGACATTATATTAGAATCTTCGGACACTAACTTGATAAGGATTCCCTTCACAAATATACAACTAGGTGATCCCACAAAGCTAGTTTACAATTTCTAGGAGATTTTGATTTTTGCTAAAATCACATAGTTTTAGAAAATATAATGATTTAAGCCTTAAAATTTTCCATTTAAAGCATTCCAATTTAAAAGGGTTTGATCAAACTACCTTAGATCAAACCCCCTTGGATAGAACCCCATTATTTTTAAACCATACCTATAACGGAGTCTCCTTTACACCTATCAAAATATTGATAAAAACCCACTTTTGATTTACCTTTTGGGGGATCAAATGAATTCATTTAAAATTTATTTTTTGTAAGTATGTAGTCATTATTATAAGCTTCCCAAAAAGTATAATTTTAAATAAATTTAATTTAATTATTATATTTATTTTTTATTTCTTATGAATGTAAGTTTTTCATCGAAAATCAAGCTCTTTGTTCTGCACATGTGGAAAAATAGCAAATTATCAAAAAAAAATTAAAAATATGAGTGCACCAGATATTGAAGTCCTTGATCCAACAAAAAAAGTTACACATTATACAGTCGCGTTATGTCTTAATTGTAATTGGTTTGACTTTGAAACTTGATTAAAGAAAAAATATTCAATAAAAAAGCATCTAACCAAGTGGAAGCACTAGATATCGAAGTTACAAATCTAAATTTGAAATAATTAGAATTTTATCCTTCATGGAATAAAAGTTATGCGTTATACAGTGAGAGTCACTTTTTAAAAATGTTGTTTTCAAAAAAAAAAAAAAAAAAAAAAGTAGTTTTTGAGGGAGATGGAAAAACAAGTGCAATCTGATTCCAAAAATTTTGAAAAAATATATTTAGGATCTACAAACAAAATGTCACGAAACTCTAGTTTGCATCATCTTCAAATTCCTCACGGTTTAGCCGCTATAGGTGCCTGAAAATGAAGATTTAGGTAAAAAAAATATTTCAATGTCCAGTTTGGCCAAAAATTGTAAACCACTATTGTGGGATCACCCAACTAGCATTATGAAATCATAATTAAATTTAATTAAAAAATGTTAATCCCTCCAAGGGATGAAATAAATCTAATCAAATCTTAAATTTATAGAAATCTAAACATTAACTTAAAAAATAATCTAAATTCATTGGTTTGGGATCTTAAATTAAAGTTTGGTTCTTACTAGTCATTTTTTTAGTACTATTATCATGTGTGCCTTATCTTGCATATGGGTTAGTAAAAAAAATCATTTAAAGTTATATTAAGAAATTTTAGAATCAAAACCTTAATCAAATCATACTTCTAAGATATAGTTATAAAAGGTGATATAGTTAATAAAACAATTTATCATAATCAATTTGCCTTAGAATTAAAATTATTTTATTTTATGGTATTTAGGGTCATAATTCACAAGGCTCTAAGAATTATATCCTAATACTAGTTTAGATTTAAAAAATGGGAAACATCAAGGCATTACATTTGTCCCCCTCTTAGGGAGTTCCCTCTTAATGTTGGAATTTAAAATTAACAATAGGTATAGAAATTGCATTGCTTGGGTTTCTTCACATGTTTCCAAATTAGTCCTATAGTAGCCCCATAACACCCTAACTTGAGTATAATTTTATAGTTTCAAATCCAAACTATGTGCCAATCTAATATTTGTGTCGGTTCTACCTAAAGCTTGATATCTACATCCATTTGCAAGAAACACTAGTTAATCACATGATTTAGGTTATGAAGATACTTAAATTGTAACCTATACACATAGAAAACATCATGTAGTCTACATAAGTGTGATGGTACAACAAGTGTGTAGGTCACTAGTCTTATTTGTTCAAGAATGTCAAGGGGGCTATATATCTATTATTTTAATATTCCCTTTTAAGTTGTGCTCTCATAAATACTTTATCTCCAATGTTAAAATTGATATATATTTTATTTTATTTTATGCATATATGAGAAAAATTATTCAAATGCAACAAACAAAAACCTTTATAGCTTGCCTCTATATATAGTTTTGTCTTATCTTGATAAAGATGATGAAGCACCCAAAAATTGAGAAATCTTCAATGGTCTCCCAATAATTTTGTTGATGCAATCTTAGATAAGTTGATGGTATATGGTTTCTCTTGAATTTGACAACATGACTTCGGAATGGAGTGATTTATTCAAATGGATTGAGGATGGTTTCATTCATAGAAGTTGAGGATGGAGGGTCAAGGTTAGGATTTGATTTGATGATCAAAGTCTAGGAATGCTTGAGATATTAGGGTGGATGGAAAGCCTCCAAATGGAACCATGTCATTGGTGCACTTATAGAGGAAGAGGATAAAAGATATTTGAATGGATAGTATTAGTTTTACTAGATCTAAGGGAGGAGATTGAGTCCTCTCGTACATGTGTGAGAAAGATTGGGGGAAATAGAGCTTACGAAAAGTGTCCTCTCACACATCTATGATGACACATAGGAAAGAGGTATTTTGATAAGTGTACTCTTGCACATGCTTGAGAACACATAGAGAATAAAGATTGTGACAAGTTTACTCTTAAACATGTGTGAGAACACATAGGGAAGTGGTATAGAACGTTTTACTCCTCTCATATATGTTAGAGATTACATGGGGATAAGGAATGGAGACACGTGACTTCTCTCAAATGTGTGAGAGAACACATGGAAGAGAGACATGACAAGTGTCCTCTCACACGTGTGAGAGATCACATGTTTAATGTGGAGGGTTGGGATTTTCTAGAACAAATGAATGGATAAGATTTTAGGGATTAGTGGGATTCAATGTGATTAATTAAATTAAATGAATTCATAAATGTGGAATGATTAATTAGCTTTTGAATATTTTGTTTTTTTTGGAACCCATGTGGAAGTAGTGTCTTCAAATAAGGTGGCATTGGGATTGTTGAAATTTTATTTTTTATTCTTCTTTGGAGCATAAAGATGAAATCTTCTTTGTTTTAACATGTATGGAGGAATGAAATTATCTTTCTTTATTATTAGACAATAAGGGTTATAAGTTGGTTTTTGTGTTTAGGAGCATTAGGAGGAAATGAAGAGGGCTTCACATGCTCCTTATTTTTCCTTTTTATTTCCTTTTTATTGGTTCTTTGTTATAGATTCATTTGGTATATCAATAAATTATATCTTTTTATTCAAAAGAAATAGCTGGTTAATGTTCCTTACTCTTCTAGTCATAAAAAATGTCATTGAGAATGTCCAACATCATTTTCAAATGTGAAGAAACTTGACTCTAAAATGTAATCATAATCATATAAATCATATGGAATATATTAAAAATAATCATCATGAGAAATATTGTGTTAGTAACATGTGATAAAAAATGCTAAGTATAATCATTATAATTACAATCCTTTATAAAATATTGAAGATTTTTATCTATATAGTAGGGTAGTGAAAAAGGCCAAAAGATATGCCTCCCAAATGGGGGACACCATCAAAGTAATATAAAGCATATGGACATGTATGTAGAGTATAGAAGCTTCAAATCTCAACCAATAATATTAGATGGAAATCCGTCTAATAGATTGTTCTGATATTATTTATGTGGTTTGCAACCACCTTTAATGTTTGAATGTCGTGATATGATGCCATTGAATGTACTTGATATATGTAGAATAGGAGAAATACCTTTTGTAATATTGTTATTTTACTTGTGGAGTTAGATTTAATTGTTCTTTTTGAATGTTCTACTTTTTCTTTGGAACCCATATGAATGTAGGACCTTTTAAAAAAGGCAGCATTGAGATTTTTAAAAGTTGTTTTATTATTCGTTTTTGGAGAATAAAGAGGAAATCATCCTTGCTTTGGTACACATGAAAGAATAAAATTATCTTAGTTTTTAAATAAGAAAATAAGACATTATTTTAATAAACTAATTTTTTTATTAATAAATACATCAAACTAATCAAATCATATACTTAAATAATATATTCAAATCCTCAATTCAAAATAATATAAAACTAAAATAAGTATCAATCTGCATTTATATACTCCAAAAATTTAAAAAAATACAAATAAAAATAGAATGACATGCTGCAAATATAATGTCGAATGAACTTAGCATCTTTGCCAATACAGATTTATTATGAAGGGTTAACAATATCCTTATTTTGACAAGAAAACGTGATTGTATATTAAAATCTCTCATATGAAGGGCAAATAGGATACTGATATAATTGTGTTAAGATTTTTTGTTTTTCCATTTAAAATTATGAGTTTACTCCTTTGCATACACATCTACAAGGGTAGTTGGAGCTACATCTTCTGACAAAATTCCTCTTTCCTATATATTGTGATGGATGTGGACGCTCCGTTCCAAAGCTTCAATTTTGGCATAGGCAGGTAGGATGCTAGTAAATATTGCAGAGCTTGGCATTACACCTACCAGTTCATGTGCCTTATCTATCCTTCCGCATTTCGCATACATGTTTAACAGAGAATTTCCAACAGTAATATCTGACAAAACTCCTCGCTTCATTATGTTTTGATGGATCCCCATACCCTGTTACCAAGCTCCCATTATCCTCGCTGCAGCAACCATATAAGCAAATGCCAGTGAAGCGCCCTTCCGTAGGAAAAATAGCCATGTCTCAGAATTTCCATATTGTTTTGATGGATCCCCATACCCTGTTTCAGTGCATGGTTTATTATAATATTCAACAAAGGCAAAGCCTTGGTTCCATATCAGCTCTACATGCTGAAAGCCGGATCCTTGCTCAGACGCAACTTTCGAAAGATCCTATTTTTCCATATTTGATGGTATATTACCCAAAAAATGAAGAAGAGTAAGCGCAGGAGCTGCAAATTCACTAAGGCCGCTCTCTTCACTGTCATCGTCCACACTAACTCTAACCATGACTAAATCTTCCCCAGCTTCCACACCAACAACATCGTCAAATTTTAATGTATTTGAACCAAAAACCAAGTTACTAACTGCCACAACCAAGCTATTCCAGCTTTTTGATAGAGAACTCAAAATTAAAAGAGCTTGAATCTCATCATCAAAAACTACTTTTAGAGAAGATAATTGACTAGTAATAGTATTAAAATCATTCAAGTGATTCGCAACACCTTCAGCCATTTTCATGTTAAACAACTGTTTCATCAAAAATACCTTGTTTGATGTTGAGGGCTTTTCATACAGCTTATCAAATGTACTCATCAAATCAACAGCTGTTGTTGCTTTGGATATATTAAACACTACTATTGGAGATAAACACAATCGGATGGCTCCCAATGTTTTTTTGTCAAGAATGTCTCAATTTTCGTCTGCGATACTTGATGGTTTCTTTGCTTTACCATGTAATGGTCGCCACAAATCTTTCTAATATAAAAAATCTTTCATCTACATTTTCCATAGTTGATAGTTGTGGCCATTGAACCTTTTAATCTTTACTTCATCAGACAGCATTACTCCCACTCAAATTCGAACCTCTTGTGCCCAAAAGATCGAACACCACTCTGATACCAATTGTTAATTAAAAAAGCAGATTTAAAAACACAAACAAAATTTAAACTGAACAAAAATGGCCACACAAAAAAAACACACAACAAATTTGTGCGGTTCACTGTAATGACTACATCCAGAGAAAAGCAGAGATTTCTCAATTTTATTACACTCTGTTTTCTCTTGTACATTACAGCGGCAAGATACATTGTTTTATACACCCATTGGAAATTCTCTTGAAGTCTCCAAAGAAACGAAGAGACAACAAAAAGAGCAGGAAAAATTGGGAGTTGAACGGTCAAGAGGACTTCACTTCCCAACACATGACACTTGTTTAGAATTCATAAATTGCCTCGTTATTCATGGCTAATGATTATTATCACCTAAATCTAATATAGAAAAGTTAAAGCTTTTGCTAATTATTTTTACAAGCTGATAAATAACTCGTGGACTTTGCAAGTTGGAGAAATGTTGAAAATTTGCATGGGTTTCACAGAAGACCAGAGTGCTTGCGCGGTAGCTTATATGGAAACTCTTACGATGTTATTTCCTTGAATATACCATTTTAAAAAAATTTAATGGCTGTTTCAGGCAGTCCTGGCAATTGAAAAGCTATATTCGTTGTTTATTTTTGTATTCTTTATGTTATAATTAAGAATGCTATAATTCTGTAAGTAACTCGATTTATAAGAAACACAGGATCCTCAGTTTTGCTTGTCACAAGAGAACATAAAAATGCAACACCAAAAAACAATCCAAAACACAGGACTTTAATGAAAAGAATAGAACACCAGTTACAACCAATCCGCATACCTCAACATTAATGATTAGCATAAACACATGGTATGCCACCACTGATATTGTGTTGCATTCACAAGAAATCCATGTCATTGGAAAAAATTGTCTATACCCATTTCAGACTACGTGGTTTCGTGTCTGATAGAGTTTTAGAAAACAGGATTTTTGGCATGTATATCTAGTGCCGAAATCTGCGGTATGCATGCAATCTGTTTGAAAAAATGCCTGATCGAGATGAGTACTCATGGACTGTCTTGCTTGCAGGTTGTGCAAAGCAAGAACCAACTCATGAGGTATTGGAGTTGTTTCAGCAAATGCAGAGAATAGGAGTCAAAGCCAATCAATTCATGTTGTCTGGCTTTCTTGCAGCCTATGCGAGTACGGTATTTATGCAGCAGGAATGGAAATCCATCAAGAGATGGTAAGAACTGGGTTAAAATCAGATTTGTTTGTGTCCAATGCGCTGGTGGATATGTATGTAATATATGGGAGTATAGAGGTTACCCGCCATGTGTTTGACAAAATGCCTGAACCAGATACAGTGTCCTGAACGAACATGATCACTGGGTATGTGCAAGCAGGCCAGCTTGATGAGCACCCGGCCTATTTCAACAGACGCCTCGGAGAGATGTGTGAGCTTTAACCACAATGATATTGGGATATGCCCAGAGTGGATTTGAGGAAGGCAGGAGCTCCCCATCCAGGTTTTGGCTGTGAGCATTTTACATTCTGGGAGGCACTATATCAACAACAGGAGTTTCATCGATTTTGCCTCTGCCATGCGTTCGGTATCTAATTGCTTTTCATGCAAGATATACATTGTAGTTATTAAATTTTTAGAGTGAGCTGATTGCTTTCACTAACTGGCGAATAATTAATATTATTAAGATTGTTTCTTGATTTATTTTGTGTATTTTTTAACCGATGTCAATTAAAAAATATACACACTAAATTCATAAGCAATCCTTAATAATACTATAGGGATTGTGGAAAAATCATGTCGAATATTTAATAGCTAGAAGTTTTGTTGCCTCTGAAAGCCATTTCAGAAGTAGTACCATTGTGTTCGGAATGGGAAGTATGTTACAGCTAGGAGTGAACTATTTATTATACATAATGTTCCAGCAAAAAAGTTTTCTAGCCCCCAAATGTTTTCTGTTGTAATTTTGGGTTTTATGTAGTACCATTTAGAACACCCGAGTGGGCTTTGTGAGCAGATGTCATTTCAGTCCTTCAAAGAATACATGAAAATCAGTAGACCAGAACGGTAGGATTTTCCATTTACAGTGGAAGTTCATCATGAATTGGGCAACATCAGAAAACATTATTAGTTGAAATTCATAGTTAAGAAATGGTTTTAAGCTGAGTTTTAGGACTCCTACTGACTAAGTCCATTTCAGCCTCTGGCTCGAAAAACTTGCATTTCAAAATAAATTGGGTTTTCATGGATTCCGATTCAAAATAACATCAATAACATATGAATCGAACCTACAAATCCTTTCAAAATGCTGGAACAAGCTGCAAACTTTTAAATACCAATGGACTGGTCACTATGTTACACCTAACAGATACGTAAAAAGGGAAATTGCTATTGATTCAATGAGTTTGTAATTTTTGATAGATTAAACAAATTGCTCGGGGTTTAAAGAAGCTGCTGCTAAAAAAAAGGTGAATAGTGAAAACGAAGATGAAGTTTTAATTTGTAACCTTAAGATTTTTAATAATGTATTAACAAGGTGGGCTTGAGATTGCTTGAGCCTTACACAAGTTCTACGGAGAAACACAGAAAGGTAGAAAGCTCTGCAGGTTTCTGTAAACCTCATTCAAGATGACCAAGTCAAGGCAACAAAACATGCTGTTGCTGGCTCGGCTCAGGGCTTTGTAAGACTACCACAGATGCGCAAAATCTCAAAATTATGATCCTCTTTTATTTACAAATCTGAAGGTGGATGGATTTGCTTTCATGTTCACATCCCTAGTCATCCCACTTTGGATGATGCATCCATTCTGATTAGAGTGTTCCTATGCTCATATATGTAAAATTTTGTTGGAATAGATTGTTGAAAACAGGGTGAAACAATACAAGATATGTTGAATTTTAGAGCATCCCAATACATTAACAATGATAGGTCGTATGGAAATGTAAATAAATGATGAACGAAAATGCAAACCATAACACAATGTTTAAGTGAAGAAATTCTTGTGGAAAAAACTCCACACCCAACAAAGCCTAAGCTTGTATTAATCTTGAAAATAGTTACAATACATCAGCTTATCCCTTTGAATTTTGGCAACATAACGGTAACACGTAACATTTGAAACAACCAACACATCCTCTTAACTCCAAGCACCAATTTATAGGAGAAGAACAAACTAGAAACCATCACATTGGTTTGGAAAACCAGTAGCAAGGCTGAGAGAGGTATGATGCCCAAATGCTCAAGGCACAAATTGTGATGCCCCCTTTGGTATTCGTATTCTAGGCTATTTTTAGCATATTACTTATATGTTGTCATATGTCATAAACAAGAATATTTGACGACCCAGACTTGGGCACCCCAATTTGTCTTTGTACAAACTACAAACTACTCAAAGATACTCCTGTTAGCCAATTTTAATCTTTTATTTTAAAATATGGACTTAAGTATTGAGGTATAAGGAATTAATGTCCTTTTATCATCAAATAGCACCAATTTAGGAGAAAAGTTGAGTGTGTTTCCTTTAAAAGATTTACACCTAGTCAAAACACACATTGCATGAGCCTTTGGAGGGAGTTTGTTAATCAAAGTTTGAGTTTAAGTAAGACTTGGTCGAGCCATTAAGATTTGAAGCATAGCGTTCTCCACCACAAGTTCAGCAAGCTACAATGGCGGCAAATGCATTTATGGTGTAGTTTGGAACCCTTCAAGGTTGTGGAAATGGTCATAAAAGCGCCAAGAGTCATTATCGTTCTTCAATCCAGAATCATGCACGTGGGAGATAGGAGAAAGGCATGTTTGTTCATCTTATGAAACTTTATCAATGACCTACAAGGAAAAGTGCTCGTTGTCTTTCATATTGTTTGCATCTTGATGGTGCATTCTCATGCACTCACTAGAAAATGCTCTTATAAAAGTTTGTACAAGATTTGTATGGCATGTGGCTTGTGAATGAGGGTGTGTCATAGACTCACAGTCATTGTAATGATCCATATGGGTTTGGTGCATGGACACGAAGCAGTGTAGGTATTCTGAAGGAGCTTAATGGTTTCATAATATATACAATGCTTGTAAGCCTCTTCTACATACTGTGTTCGGACAGCTTTCTGGAAAGATCCTAATAATGCACAAGCCATGGTGCAAGCAGAAAGTGGAGAAGATTCAGTCATTTCAAAGTGGTTTATCAAGGTTAGAGGAGGCCAAGGAGTATGAACGTGTTGATGTTGAGGTTTCCGATGCATATGCCAGAGGACCAGCCTTTGGGGCCAGTGATAGCTTCCGACAGTTTCCATATATTGTTGTGTTGTTTGTGGTGTGGAAACACATTTGGAATGTTCAAAGGATGCATCTAAAGATTGCAAATGTGTGGCCATGGCTGGTTTCAAACAGCTATTACGTCACTGGATAGAAATAGGGACAAGAATAGAGGATACTCCAGACATAACTGCATATTGCTCTTATTGTGAAGCACGTTGTAATGGTTCTTTTCTTGGGTTTTCTCCAATCTGGCATTGTGTATGATGGTCAACTTACTGCACATTGGATCCCATGCAAACTTAACCATTGAATCTGATGAAAATTGTGATTCAGGTCCTTTGAAAGGCTCATTATATTCCCATTATGTATGAAAGACTGGGACAGTAGTAGCATTAGAGGTGGATTTTTGAGCAAAATCAAATACCATGGTTTTAAGTCATAAAGATACTTCTTCCTAGGTGTGGGACTCAAGAACTGTGGCAAAACAGATGAAACAAAAGGGGCACAGTGACAATGTGCCAATTCTGAAATTGTAATCATGTATACAGCAGTGGGAGAGGCCTATCTTAATATCTCACAGATTTGACAACTATATAGGGTTTGCTACTTTGCATGGAGAGGCATTGTCTTGGACTGTTAGTCTTGATTCCATTCTACCAGTAATAATGGTAGTGGTTGTGTCAAACTGAGTTGCCCATCACATTCATCAGTATGAAGCATATATGACTCTAGTCGATGCAAGTCAGAGTATTTGAAGGTTCTACTGGTTAGGTTCAGTGAATAACTAAAGTTCTCACAGCATGAGCAACACAAAAACCTTGCTTTCCTTCATCCTGTACAGTGCAGGAGATAGTCAAATGTACTAAGGACAGAGCTAGATAAAGACAGTCAAGGTGTGGAAGGATGAATAACTGGCTTGTTCTTCAATTCAACTAGAAGAGATATATGGAAGAGGACAATAGGGTCTGAGCCTTGTAATGTGTTGGCAAATATTATATCATACCTTGATGTATTCAAGGCCTTAGAAATTGAAATCAATGCATATGACACAAGATAGTTGAGTCCTTTCTCAGTCTGCTCAGTGGTTGATCCTTTCAGTTTCAAGCAAATGGGCAAAGAACTAAAAAAGGACAGTTAATAAGAGAACTTCAGACTTGTTTGCTATATGCCAGTGATAAAGACAAGGTACAGGTCAGGGAGGACATTAAGTTGGAGGATGATCACTCAACCTTTGTGAAATGTTTGCAAGGGGCAGATATCATAAGTCTGCACAATGGTGTGATGGCATGGGATAGAGAAAATGAACAAATGATAAGAGATGGTGCTCAGGCTCCTACTTTTCTGATATTAATCTACTTGCATCGTGTTCTTGATAGTCTATGATGATGATTGAGGCTAGTAGTCAAAACTGAGAAGAGGAATGTGGACAGTCACAATGATTAAAACAATATCTTATAAATGTAGTGATAAAGACAAGTACATTGCTTGTTGATTTCATGGCATTCAAGTTGGGGAGTCATTCTGAACTCACAAAACTGTCCAAATCTTCTTTAAAGGGAATGGAAGATTCTTCATTGTCAAAGACAACAAAAGGTGGGGGGTCCGTTCACAGTTCAAGAGGACACTCCCTGTCAAAACACAGTCACCTTGAATAGACTGACATTGAGAACCTCAAGATGACAGTGACATCATTGGATAGTCATCCATGTCAGGATGAAAAGGACACTGCATTAACGAAACAACCATATTCCTGTAGGACAGTTATTCATTATGGCAGAGGGGCGGCATAAGCTCAGTTTTTTATGAAGTGACAAAGGTTCAGGTGTAAGGTACATGACTGTTATAAATGCATGGTGGAAAGAGGACAGTTCATGATGAGTGCCTTATATGTGAAGACAGTCGTTAATGTGAATAGGGACAGAGGTGATGAAGGCAGTTGGAATGAGCAGCCATGGTTCTCCAAGGAAAATCTTGAGGTTTGGTAAATGTTGGTAGGGCAGTGCTTATTGTAGGGTGGAAGCAACTATGAGAGCAATCCTGGCATAATGCTTCTTGCTGCTAGAGTTTGATTCACCTCTGTGAAAGCAGTCCTGGAAAACATATGTCACGAGCATCCTGCTACATGTCTTCATGATGGTGGTCTTATGGCAGTATTGTTTAATTTATATTCCATCTCCACATGGTATTCTTCAAATAAAAGTTACGCTTGACATTGATGCAAGAACAACATTAGATGCATAACAGTGTAATAATAGTCTACAAGTCAGCAATGCATTGTCGAAGGTTTCAAGCCATGCAAGCTATAAACCCTAGATCTGATAGGTTTCAAAGGGCAGATTATAGAATCAAAGGAGCAGAGAATACAGCAGCAGCAGTTCAATGAACTCAAAAGAGATATATCAGAAGCATGCGGCAAAGGTCAACCTTACAAAGAGATGTCAAGTTAGATTGCAAGATATTGCTGTCAAACAGACACATTGGTATATCTATTTCTTGATAGCTGACAAATGCTTAATCTAAGCATCATAACCTTGGCCAAGGATTTTATCAATAAGAAGCGCATATCCTGTGTTGTCAGCACTCTCACCGTTACTCGGCATTATTTCATTAACATTTGAGTATATATATATAAATATTGGCTCGACTCATATTTTGACCCACATTCAGGGTTAATTGGTTCATTTCCTACACTCATGGGGTAGTATAACAGTTTTAATCGACAAAGAAAGAGTTTTTTAGCTTAACATCTGCTTATTTAATTTCTTCTAAAAGACATAAGAAAAGCTTAGGGGTCAAACCCGATTCAAGAACTGGAAACAACTGAGCATGATGTGTCTCAAATTATATAGAGAGAAGAGGAACACAGTAAACTCTTGATAGAAGTTTAAGAACTCACAACAGGACACCAAATTTTAAAGGTCAAAGTCCCAACCAAGTTCGAAACTAAAATGCAGAGTAAAGAGTTGGCTTCAAATTTTACAGAGAAGAAGAAAAGAATACAAAGAGCATAGCGGTTGCAAGGTCAGCATCACGACAAAATCATAACCAATAGGGAAAAATAATTCGATAGAACGGCACAGAGATTATTCAAGATTTGATATCAAGATAACATTCATAGAGCAAGATTTAAATGTTCGCACTACAGATCATGGCGAAACCACTATTGATTTTATTGAGCTATTCATAAATAACGAATAAGGAAGAAGAGAGATTCTTATCTCATGTGCCTAGTTACAGGTCTGAAGCTCGATATAACTCTAGACTCTTCCCTCCAACGAACTAGACAGGGTGACAATGCCTCCAAGATTCTTTGCTGGTCAGATGAGTTTCAAGATGACTTACTCCAGAAGTTGAATTATTTCCACCTAAAATTGGAGCTCGAACAAGATGGTGTTGCTTTCCACGATATGCTTGACAGTAAGTTAAACCAAGAATGCCACCCGATATGAACGCCGACAGGAAGAGAGGAGAGAAAGAGAGTGGAAATGAGGAACAAGACCAACAAATACAGATACTGATTGAGGATACCAAGCAAGTAGAAAGCAGATACAAAGAATGAGAGGATTTTGAGCTGTAGAAGAAGTGAATTTGAGAATGAAAGCAAGACAAATTGATTGCCCAAGCTGACAGAGAATACCAATTAAGAAGAATGCAAATGTGAATGCCAAAATGATGTGGAAGTCCGCTCCCTAGAGGTGAATGTTCAAGTGAAGAAAGCCAAGACAAAACAAGACTATCCAAATGAGTCAGCATGCCTTCTTCTTGAATGTTTCAATCAAGAAAAGAGGCCAGGGTGGTGGAGGTTACCTTCACAACATAAATGGATCTTGCCTCCTCACAAACTCATGACATTGTAAAGATATTCCAATATTTTAAATAATTATTTAATTTCATTTTACATTACAATATGCGTTTAAGAGGAGAACGATGATATATATTATTTAAGTTGACTTTTTTTTCTTATTATATAATAAACTGATATACTGCCAAGGTTACGACTTCAATATAGTTATCTTACACCGACTCAAGGCTTGGTGATATTTTTGATCCTTTATTAACTACAACCTCTCCTTGATGATATTTCTCTTTCCCTCGGGTGTTGGAGATCCTGCAACCACTTGACAAAGAAATAGGGTTAGACCGTTCTCGACATATATATATATATATATATATATATTATATAAACTCATCAACACATTCATTTTTCACATATATAAGAAAATCATTCATACTTGTAGTTACAACATATAAATTAAAAAAAAAATCCCAATTTCACATTCTCATAAAAAGTAGTTTATCACAACTAACATAACGACCATAATTTCATTGTCATAATCCTGTTCAAGATAAAAGGGATGTAACATACTTCTCCCCTTAAGAATCATCATCCCCGATGATTGTTTATTTATAAATTCATGTCTAAATCATAAATATATATAGAGTTCTTAATTGTTCACAAACAGATAAGGAAACTTTTGAAGGATTTCATCATAATCCTCCCATGTGGCATTTTCCTCTGAGTATTGGTCCCACTAGACCTTACATTGTACCACCTTGCGGTTACGTAAGCGTAGCTTACGTACCTCGAGCACTCTGAGTCGCTCTATTGTGATCACCCTAGGATCCCACATGTGCAAGGAATTCCAAGCAATCATATGGTCAAAGTCTGCATAGTAATTCTTAAGTAGGAGACATGAAATACATTGTGCAATCTGGCGAGAGCCGGAGGTAGAGCAATTTTGTATGCTACTAGATTGATAACTTCCAAGACTTCAAAAGGTCCTACATATCTTGAGGCTAGTTTAGAGGTTTTTTCAAATTTGATAGAGCTTTTCTAAGGTTTCACCCGTAAGAGAATTTTCTCTCCAACCACAAACTGCCTGGGGGTTCATTTTGCATCAACATAGCTCTTTTGCCGATCACTAGCTTCCTTCAACCTTTGTCTGATTATTTTAACATGTTCTTCCATTTTTTGAAGCATTTCGGGTTCTAAAATGATCATGTCCTCCATTTTGTTCCAACTAATAGGTGTTATGCACTTCTTGCCATACAGTGCTTCAAAGGGTGCCATTTTGATAGCTAATTGATATGAATTGTTAAAAGCGAATTCTACCAATGGTAAATATTCTTCCCATTTGTATTGTTGGTCCATGCAGTACATTCTCATTAGGTCTTCTAAAATCTAGTTTACTCTTTCTATTTGTCCATCTGTTTCAGGATGATAGGTTGTACTAATATTTAGCTGAGTTCCCAAAGCAGAAATAGAGTCTGCCAAAACCTGGATGTCATCCTAACATCTTTGTCAAAGATAATCTTTTCCCGAACTCCATGAAGATGAAAAATTTCTCGCACAAACTTCCGATCAATCACAAAAGCTCCATCTATCAAATTTTTGGGTATGAAATGTGCTACTTTAGTAAATCTATCCACTACTACCAGTATAGCATTATGTATACTCCTTGTCATCAGTAAACCCTGTACAAAATTCATACTGATGATTTTCCATTTCCAATATGGTACACTGTGGGGTTGTAACAATCATGTCGGGTGTTGATGTTCCACCTTAACCTTCTAGCATTCAAAACATCCTGCAACAAACCTGGCTGCATCCTTTTTCATTCCCTTCCAAAGATATAACAATTTAACATCGGCTAGCATTTTGGTTACTCCTGGATGACTTGAGTATGGTGTTGTGTGTACCTCCTTCCATATCAGCTTCCTTAATTCTGTTGAGTTTGGTACATACATCTTGCCCTTATATCTTAAAAGTCCATTTGCTTCAATCTAGAAACCCTCATATTTAGACTCTTGTGAGTTTGCTTGAAGAGCTTCACGAACTTGCAAGTAGAATTCATCTTCATTCAATTTTTGTAGTACCTGAGCTTTAAAATTTGTGTTGATTAACACCATGGAAGTTACATGTTTTCGTCAGCTCAATGCATTGGCTACTCTGTTCTCCTTACCCTTAATGTAACTGACCTCAAAATCATAATCTAAAATTAACTCCATCCATCTCCTTTGCCGAGCATTTAAGTTAGGCTAAGTGAATATATACTTTAAACCTTGATGATCTGATTTGAGTTCAAAAGTCTTTCCTAGCAAGTAATGTCGCCACATTTGCAGGGCATGCACAATAGCTACTAACTCCAAATCATGTGGTGCATAATTCTACTCATAGTACTACTTCAATTTCTGAGATTCATAAGCCACTACCTTCCCATCTTGCATTAGCACTCCACCCAAACCATCACCAGACGCGTTCATTATAACTACAAAATGACCATTAGGGTCAGGTACCACCAAAATTGGTGCAGTCGTTAATTTCTCCTTCAATGTATCAAACGCCTCTTGACATTTCTTATTCCATTCAAATCTCTTTCCTTTTCTCTAAAGGGAGGTAATGGGGTGGGCGATCCTAGAGAAATTTCTAACAAACCTTCGGTAATACCCAGCCAATCCCATGAAACTTCTAACCTCATGTACATTTTTCAGTACTAGCCATTCCACTATAGCTTTTATCTTTGCGGGATCCACTACTATTCCCTTAGCTGATATTATGTGCCCCAAGTATTCTACCTCTTTCTGAAAGAAAGTGCATTTTGATAATTTTCCATAAAGTTTATGTTCTCTCAACCATTGAAGGACCACTCGAAGATGTTGAAGATGTTCATCCTCGTTTTTGGAATAAATGAGAATGTCATCAAGGAAAACCAATACAAACTTGTCCAAACAATCTCGGAAAATATTGTTCATTAGGTTCATAAACATAGCTAAGGCATTGGTGAGTCCAAATGACAAAACTATAAATTCATAATGACCATACCTAGTTTTGAAGGTTGTTTTATGTATGTCTTCTTTCAATCTTAGCTGATGATATCCTGATCTTAAATATATCTTGGAAAACACTGCTGCCCCTTTCATTTGATCAAAGAGATCGTCTATTCTGGGCAAGGGGTATTTATTTTTTATGGTGATCTTTTTCAACATACGGTAATCTATGCATAAGTGTAGTGTCCCATCCTTCTTCTTGACAAATATCACTGGTGCTCCCCAAGGTGATACACTAGGTTGAATCAATCCTTTGTACAATAATTCTTGTAGTTGCGCCTTTAGTTCCATTAGTTCCACGGTGATCATTTGATATAGTGTCTTAGAGACATGTTCAGCCCCTGGAACTAAATCTATAGAGAAATCAAACACCCTTCTTGGTGGTAACCCAGGTAGTTCCTCCAGAAACACATCCTAGTATTCCCAAAGGTAGGGATATTTTTCAGCGAAGGTTTCTTCCTTAGAATCAATTTCCATTTCCCCTTCCCTACTCTGTGTGTGCATTAACATATCATCAAAATATAGGCTTTCTTTGTATTCCCTAACTTCTTCCATTTTAATTCCAAACATTTGACATCCTTTCCTTTTATTTCTTTTTTAACTGCATGGCTGAAATTTGTTGTACCTTAACCTCTCGTTGTACCCCTTGAATTAACATCTATTTTCCTAGGTCATCCACATACTCCACTATCTTTGCAAAACAATCAACCTTAGCCCTATGTTCTCTTAACCAATTCATTCCAATGATCACATCATAGGAACTCAGAGGTGCCACATAAAGATTAATCTTCGTGGTGAAGCCTGGAAGTTCTACCTTAGCTTCAAACAAACACTGCCCTACCTGAGCTCTCATCTAATTAGCATATTCAACTATCCATGATTTGGCCATGAACTCGGTTCTCTTAGGAAATCTACCAAGCAACTTAGGGGATATGAAACATTAAGTGGCTCCGATGTCTATTAAAATGGTTATTGGGTTCCCGTAAAGCATACCTAGAGTTTCAATAGGTGTGACCTGATATTCCGCCTGCCTGTTGTCTACTGCTGCATGAATTCTCGGTTGGAAGGCCATTTGCTGAGGCGGTAGAGGCTTTCGTTGCTGCTTCCCATGTTGATTCTTAGTAGGGCATTGGTTGGTGTAATGTTCTCCTCCACATGTGAAGCATCCCCCAAGTGGTCCCTTCTTTTATGGACCTTTGTTTGAATTAGCTTCATCCTTCCTAGTATTGTTATTTCCCTTCTTATCCTTCTTGTAATCATATTGAATATTCTTGTAGCCCTTCCTTTTGAAATTCTGGTGTGACTGATTCCATTTTCCTTTGTTGCGATTTTTATCCCTGAAAGAATCGTCCTTTTTCAACCTTTGCTCTTGCCGCATAGCTTTTTCATAAGCTTCATCCATAGTTCAAGGTTCCAAAACATCCACTAGACCCCCTATACGTTTGTTCAATCCCAATATGAACTTTCGAACACAAAAATTTTCATCATGCTAATACTAAGGAACATATTTTAACAGTCGAGTATATACTTCTCCCAATAGTCATTAACAGTTAAGGGTCCCTGCCTGAGATTTTTGAAGTCCAGTATCTTTTTATCGTAATACAGCTGTGGAAGCCATCTTTGACGAAAAATTCTCACAAATTGATCCTAGGTCACTTCTGCTACTGCTAGACCCAATTCAGCCCATTTATTTTCCCACCAAGTGGCAGCTTCTCCTGCCAACTGGTAGGCTGCCCATGTTGCTTTGGAATTATTAGAGTAATCCCTTATCTCAAAATACTTCTCCATTTTAGTTAACGATGCCTCAACGACATCTCTTGAAGCAAAGCCCTCAAACTTAGAGGGTTTAATCTTTTTCATATCCTTAGCTAGTTCACTGGCTAAATGACTTCTCTTATTTCCCAAGCTCAAGGTTTTAGAACTCTCCCCATATTGGTCACTCTGAGTTTCAGACCTTTCATCTCTCATCTCAGGTTGCCCTTCTACTTTCCTCTCAAGATTGACCAATTGGGCCTAAGTTTCATTCATCAGATTTAGTAACTGATCTAATTTAACCATAGGATTGTTGTTATCCCGATCTCCTCTGAACCCATTTCTAGAATTATCCATTCCAATGAGGTTCCTGGAGATGTTGGTAGTTTCTAATTAGTCTTGGTTTTTAATTTTATTCAATAGTTCACACAACATAAGTTAAAGAAGTTTTCCGTTACAAATAAATAATCATTTTTTTTCTAATTCAAGTCAATTACTAATCGATGTCAAGCAAAATAGCTTACAAAATTGATATTGATTCAATTCAAAATTGTTTACAAAATGACTATCACTTCCTATGATAGATTCAATATATAAATGTTGCAAAATTTCTATCATTACCTATGATAGATTCAATACATAAATGTTACAAAATATAGATTCAATACAAAAAGGTTACAAAATGACTATCACTTCATGTGATAGATTCAATTCAAAATATTTAGGAATCATTTTCACTATCAGTGATAGGTTCCTCCTGATCACTAAACTCTGAAAATGGAATAAGTCTGTATCCAAGAGTTGGGACTCAATCTTCTTCAGATGTTTTTGGTTTGGTCTTGTTATTTGAAAGGTTCTAGTGTTGGTTTTGTTTATCTCAGCAAGTATGGCGGACTTAACAGTTTCCTTCCTAGAGGTAGTCCATTTTCTTCTTTCCTTATGAAGTCTCTTCCGAGCTTCATCCATTTTTTCTGAATCCGAATGAAAAGAGCAGCTGGAATAATCATATCTAAGTCTGATTTTCCACAGTCGGATAGAAACAGGGTCTCGGATCTTCTTCCAAGGTGTTTTTCGCATCTTCATCCTAGAAAAACACCGACTATTGGTTTCAGTTTTCTATGTTTTGCATGATGAGCCCCGAGGTTCAGTTTCAAACCTGGTAGCTCTCATACCATATGAAACACTTCATCTAATCTAAAGTTTAAGATTGGTCACTAACTACCAGATTCAACTGAAGTGTAACTAACTAGTTTTCTTACTAGAGTTACCTTTGCAATAACGAACGGAAAAGAAAAGAAAACTAATCAATAACTACATTAACAATTCATCAACTAACTACTAGTTTTCAATTTCAGCTGAAAAAGAAACAATTAACTGTTTATAAATTGAATCTGCAGTTGGTTAATAACTAACTTTTTCTTTACTTTCGAAATGAAAAGAGCATTTATTACAACTATGAAATAAACATGATAAAGAAAATATAACGAAAATTAAAAGAGAGAGAGAGAGAGAGAGTTGCGAGAAAGTACAGTCTGAATGTTGGGATGCTTGAACATGACTTTGTCTTCATGGGAAAAAGAAATATCATCAAGGGCTTTTCCACCCAACCAAAGATGTATTGGTCTCTCGTGTTTCTTCAACTGAAGAAACCCGACCCTTCACGAGGGTAATCAATAAAGGATCACATAAATACCATCATGCCATTTGAGCCTGGTGTCAAGAACCTATACTACCTGGTCGATCCTTCACTATAGGGTACTCCTAACTAGAAAGACCATTATGAACAGGGGTATATCTAGTTCTTGATAGCTGACAAATTCTTAATCTAAGTATCATAACCTTGGCCAAGGATTTTATCAATAAGGAGCATGTATCTCATGTTGTCAGCACTCTCACCCTTTCTCGGCATTATTTCATTAACATCTGAGTATATATATAAATATTGACTCAACTCATATTTTGACCCACATTTAGGGTTAATTGGTTCATTTCATACACTCAAGGGATAGTATAACAGTTTTAATCGATGAAGAAAGAGTTCTTTAGCTTAACATCTGCTTATTTAATTTCTTCTAAAAGACATAAGAAAAGCTTAGGGGTCAAACTCGATTCAAGAACTGGAAACAACTGAGCATGATGTGTCTCAAATTATATAGAGAGAAGAGGAACACAATAAACTCTTGATAGAAGTTTAAGAACTCACAACAAGGCACCAGATTTTAAAGGTCAAAGTCCCAACCAGGTTCGAAACTAAAATGCAGAGTAAAGAGTTGGCTTCAAATTTTACAAAGAAAAAGAAAAGAATACGAAGAGCATAGCAGTTGCAAGGCTGACATCACGAAAAAATCATAGCCAATAGGGAAAAATAATTCAACAGAACAACACAGAGATTATTCAAGATTCGATATCAAGATAACATTGGCAAAGAAAGATTTAAATGTACGCACTACAGATCATGGCGAAACCACTATCGATTTTATTGAGCTATTCATAAATAACAAATAAGAAAGAAGAGAGATTCTTATCTCACGTGCTTGGTTATAGGTCTGAAGCCCGATATAACTCTGGACACTTCCCTCCAACGAACTAGATAGGGCGATAATGCCTCTGAGATTCTTTCCTGGTCAGATGAGTTTCAAGATGACTTACTTCATAAATCGAATTATTTCCACCTAAAATTGGAGCTTGAACAAGATGGTGTTTCTTTCCACGATATGCTCGACACTAAGTTAAACCAAGAATGCCACTCGATATGAACGCCAACAGGAAGATAGGAGAGAAAGAGAGTGGAAATGAGGAACAATACCAATGAATGCGGATACTGATTGAGGATACCAAGCAAGTAGAAAGCAGATACAAAGAATGAGAGGATTTTGAGCTACGAAAGAAGTGAATTCAAGAATGAAAACAAGACAAATTGATTTCCCAAGTTGACAGAGAATACCAATCAAGAAGAATTCAAATGTGAATGCCAAAATGATGAGGAAGCTCGCTTCCCAAAGGTGAATGTTCAAGTGAAGAAAGCCAAGACAAAACAAGACTATCCAAATGAGTTTGCATGCCTTCTTCTTCAACGTTTCAACCAAGAAAAGAGGCTAGGGTGGCGGAGGTTACCTTCACAACATAAACGGATCTTGCCTCCTCACAAACTCATGACTTTGAAAAGATATTGCAATGTTTTAAATAATTATTTAATTTCATTTTACATTACAATATGCGTTTAAGAGGAGAACGATGATATATATTATTTAAGTTGACTTATTTTTCTTATTATTTAATTAAGTGATATACCGCCAAGGTTATGACTTCAATATAGCTATCTTACACCAACTCAAGGCTTGGTGATATTTTTATCATTTATTAACTACGACCTCTCCTTGATGATATTTCTCTTTCCCTCGAGTGTTGGGGATCCTACAACAACTTGACAAAGAAATAGGGTTAGACCTTTCTTGACATATATATATATACCTTTCTCAACATATATATATATATATATATAATATAAACTCATCAACACATTCATTTTTCACATATATAAGAAAATCATTCATACTTGCAGTTACAACATATAAATTAAAAATTATTTTCCCAATTTCACATTCTCATGAAAATTAGTTTATCACAACTAACATAATGACCATAATTTCATTGTCATAATCCTGTTCAAGATAAAAGGGATGTAACAATTAGGTGATGCTACCAAGGGAACCAGCCCTCTCTGGAGGTTGATCTCCACAATCTGAGCCCACATTGAGGGAGATCATCCCATGTTTCATGAGGTGGTTGAGTGTTTTTATCAACTCAGCAAAGGGTGCACACTTTGGTGATAACAACTCCATAACAAGTGTTCAAACTATTTGAAAAGGTATGTTGTTCACCTTGCATAGTGTTATAATGTAAAATTAATATTATTTGTGGTGCACCTAGAGGATCTAGGGATGCATGCATCACATGTGTTAAACATTCTTGGGGCCACTTTATTTGTTATATGTAACATTGAGATAAATATTTAATGTGGGTTTGCAAATTGGGAAAATATTTAAAATTGAAAAAAATAGTAGCAAAAAGTAAATGAGGGGATAAATATTTTGTAAGCTCGTGAAATTAGTCCCATGGTTTATGTGATACCACTTGGTAGTTTTGTGCAATCTTATTTCTATAAAAGTGAGCACATGAGTAGTTGTTGGGCTTGGCTAGTTTGAGCATCTCTTGTAGGTTGCACATGTAAGGAGAAAAAGTATGGATTGGGATGTGTGGTTATATGATCCTCATTTACTTGTTCACAAGGAGTGCATGTAGAGAGATTGATGCTTTAGAGGTATTCATGAAGACTCTTTAGATGTATTGTAATATTTTTTATGCGATAATAAATTGAGTACAAATGCTTTTAAAGGTTGATTTTTTCCCTCTTGAGAGTTTTCCCAAGGTTTATCTTGTGTAATCCTAATGGTATGTTTGTCTATTCTTTTGCATATGGATTATGAATACTTGTTTGCATGATTTTATCTTTTGGGATTATGTGGAAATAGTCTTATATGGTTGCAAATTTTCTTTCATAAACATGTCAATATTGGTCAAGATTCAAATGTAACCTCCCACTTACATGCTCTTATGTCTCATTAGAATCTATTGTAATTAACTTCCATAATGATGAGTTAAGATGCTTTTACACACCTTCCAAACTGTGGACACATGGCCAAATATGCCACCTCAATGTGGGACACCAACTTCTTCACGTGAAGGAAAAATCACTAAATACCAAAGTAGTGCCACTTCATAAATGGGAAGCCATCTTTTCCAAACTCCAAGTGAGAACAAAAGCACTAAAGATGAAATAGAAAATACAAATGAATTATTGAATATAAACACTAGGAATGCAAGGTTGAGACATCCCAACTTAATAGTGTTTGGATTTAAAAGATAGGAACAAAGATCAAGCTTTTGTTTTTGAGATGAAAAGGTGTAGGTTGCTTATTTTTCTTGGATGCTAGTGTATGTTTTGTGTGCCATATGTAACACAATTTCCTTACACTTAGCATGGTTACCACTAGGTTTATGAGAGGTAAAACAAGTGATAGTTATTAGCAAGCTAAACAAAAAATACATTCTTTTATGAATTGTATTCATTTTTATTTTTGGTTGAAAATCATGTTGGCTCTATTAATTTCAAATCTTACAAGATTCACTATTCTTTGCAAGTAAAATTGATGAAATATTCTCTAAGAAAAGTTGTGTTTCATGGACCATCTATGTCCTTGTATAGGAGTGAATTTACACCCCCTTGCAAATTCCCCTTTTACATCCTTCACCTAAGAAAAATAAAACCCGACCAGGTAATTCCACATCACCCATCTGAACTCCATCCACTTGGCGCTTGTTTTTAGTGTCGGTGGGGGAATTTCTATCGGGGACACAAACATGATGCACAGATGTCTACACAACATGTCTTCCTGACAAGATTCCTACATCTGGAATCTGCAGTGGCGTTACGTTCGCCATTGGGGCCAAAGTGTAACGCATCTACACCTTCCTATCGACCTTTGAACGGCTCTTTCCCTCTCAAACTCACCTTCAAATGGCTATTCTTCATTCTCATTCCATCTTCTTCACACTCTACACACTTGGGACATTTTTGAAGGAAATTCTCATATTCTCATACTCTCGAGCTACTTGTTGCACTATTGGCTTCAGTACTCCAACATCACAACATTCTTCACATCTACCACAGAAGCTGCAACTTGGTGTCTTGTGAGACTTCCTTCGGCGTCGTTGCGGCCACGTCGACTTTTCCATGGTTGTAGACTTGCATTCCTCTCTCATTGGCCTTGAGTGCCTTTGGTCGAGGGTGTTATTGCTTTGCTTCTATTACGTTGTTGGATTTAAGTAGCATAGTGTTTCTTGTAGTGTTCGGTATTCTCATTCCTAGCATACTTTCATTATCGCATTTCCATTTCTTTATCTATTTGGTTGTTCATGGAGGTGGAAACACCAAAATAGGGGTTTGACTGTGGCAATCCCCGAAATAGCCCCAACATTTTTCCCTGCTTTGTTGTGTGTAGGTACTCATTCATGTGGAGCTTGCGGGAGAACTAGAATTTTTGTGAGTTGAATCTTCACCACTTTTGTTCTTATCATTTTCATACCATCTCTCTTGTTATTTCAGTCATTTTGTTATTTATCATTTTAGTCATCACTTTAAACCTCATACACTAGACTATCAGTACGCTTCTAGTAGTCCTTGCTTGTACTTTTTAACTGTTTGTCCGTACAGATGACAGTGCATCTGTGAGACACCAACGCACCTTGTTGTCATCCTTATTGCGCACTGATGTCCTCTGGGAGAGAGTTGACAAATTTGTGACTAGGACTCCAAAAACCTATTCGTTTAGCCCCATTAAAACTCTTGAGTTAGCAGAGTGGTAGAAGCACTAAGAGTGCTCTTCATTCTCTATCCCTAGCATAAAACACTTGTCCAACTTGAGGTAGATTAGGGCAGCCTTCTACTCTCGACTCTCTATGACCTGGAGCCTTGGTGTGGTCGGTCCCCCTCCTTTACAGTCCCAAGGACTATGTATGTTTGATAATCTAGATCTAGTCAAAGGCTTCTCTCATTAATGCTATGCAAAATAATATATTTTTAGCATATACTTTTTTCTTACTAATATCATTTTTTTACCTATACATTTTGTTGTTTATCTCTGGGAAACTTAGAAGCCATGAATTATCTAGGTTGAATTAATCAATATGTTTATTTAGGCTTTGGGCCCAATTGCAAGTACATATGATCAAGACATGCTTTTTATTTTCATGATAGTATTTAATCTTCATGAGAGATGTTTTATGAAGAGTATTTTATAGGCATTAATCTTCTAGAAGTTTCTTGTTCAAACTTCATACACCATGGAAAGTTGTAGGAATTATCACTTTAATATTTGTTGACTTGAAAAATAAAATTATAGTGAAATATGTAAGGTGTAGATTCGTCCCATAGATCTTGGAGTGCATGTACACCATCTCGTACAATATATTTGAGAGGAAATTTTTGCAACCTTAGGAAATTTCATTCTTAAAAGAACACCTTGAAAGTAGATAGTCAGTGGAAAGGTCTCATTCACATGATTATGAGTGGGAGATGTGTTATGCAATTTAGTAATAGGTTAATCAAGAGAGAATATGATGTTTTCAAATTTTATTTTTTCTTTGCAACAATGAGATAAAAATAATGCACTTATTTTTTTATCAACAAAACAAATGGAAGCTATAAGTAACTTTTGATATATCTAGAAGGCGTGCTTGCAAATTAAACCATTAAATACTTTTTCAATGTTAGGATTTAACAATGACCTATTTGATGGTATCATAGTGAACTATATGTTGTCTTTCTTATCAATGCATTTATTGAGTTCTAGAATTGAATTGTTTTAAGTCATCTAATTTGAGCTTTTTTCAAATCTTTTTCATTACATTTGATGTGAATGAAATTAGAAGTTTTCATATGGTCGTGGCTACTTTGTAGTTGGTCTTGAAAATTGGTTTCAAACATATTTTTTAGTTTGTAATGACAATTGAACATTCATTTTAGTGTCAATAAGTTTTTCACTTGCATCTATTTGTTATACAATCATTCTACAATTGGTGGCTACAATCTTTTTCACTTGTCACTCAAGGAAAATAACTAATACTACCTATTATTATTTTTTCATAATGTTTCTAAGTTGTTGTGGATGTAGTTACAAGTGTTTATCCCTATTGTACTACACCCGCATTGTGATTAATGCTATAAGCATGCATTATGTTTTATTTTTCCTTCTTATTTATGTATTCATTGGAGTATTTTATGGTGGGATGCATCAGTGAATTTAAAATTTGGATTTGTAGCCACATGATGGTTGTTTCCAATAAAGACACGATTTTTTTGAGCTTATAGTTTGCAGTGGAAAAAATAATAGTTGCACACTTAATTTGCTCAAATAACCTAAAAACATGGATTAAAGTTGGTCATAAATTTTTCCCACAAAAAAAGTAAATTATAAAGTAAAGTTTCTAAATAGGTAGGAACTTGAAATTCTTGAACATTTATATATTAGGCACCTCTTATTCATATTGGAATATATGCTAGTGTAAATAGTGTCTTTATCCATCTAGATAGGATATCACATTTCTAGGATTGACCTATTCACACTTAGCTTAAGTTTACTTAGGCTTCTTTTGATTTTTTCTCACTCCATAGCATTGAAACATGTGTCCTCATGACTTGAGACACCTTTTGCATGTACACTTTTCACTTGCTCACCCACTAGTCAAGTGAGCTCACAAGTGTCCCATCTTTGGAGGGGTAGTCAGAGTTTCACTCCTACCTTCTCACATCCTCATCCTTGCCTATATATACAAAGCTTGATCATTGTATCATACACTCTTCATTTCATATTTGATAAACATACTATTGTGCATATTTTATTCACTTGTGGAAGTTGTTTCATTCTCTCATATCTTGGCATTATCCAACATGGTATCAAATTCATAAGAGCATGTTTCTTCTCGCATTGAGGTGATTCCCACACATATCCCTATCAACAAAGCATTATAGAGAAAAACAGACAGCGCCATCACATTCTAAAGGCTCAAGAAACGAAAAAATACCTTTCGTTTTGTCAAATTTGATAACTTCAAATTTTTGCAATTTTTTGGACCTCTATGTCAATTATATAGAAGTAAAAATTCAAAAAAAATAGTGTAAATAGTGTCTTTATCCATCTATATAGGATATCACCTTTCTAGGATCGACCTATTCACACTTAGCTTAAGTTTACTTAGGCTTCTTTTTCTTTTGTCTCACTCCATAGCATTGAGGCATGTGTTCTCATGACTTGAAACACCTTTTGCATGTACACTTGTCACTTGCTCACCAACTTATCAAGTGAGCTCATAAGTGTCCCATCTCTGGAGGAGTATTCAAAGTTTCACTCCTACCTTCTCACCTTCTCATCCTTTCCTACATATGCAAGGCTTGATCATTTTATCATACACTCTTCATTTTGTATTTGATAGACATACTATCAAGTGCATATTTTATTCACTTGTGGAAGTTGTTTCGTGCCCTCGTATCTTGGAATTCTCCAACAATACATGCATTCCAATTTTGATCATCAAGACTCTTGGTGATTTTTAGAGAAAATTTGTTACAATTTAGTATGGAGATGCTCATGTCAACTATTAGGTTATCTCACCAAGCTCACCATTGTGAAATATAATATGTTATCTATGTCAATAGAGTGCATTGTTATGTGTAATATTTTTTAGTATAAATACCAATGTTGATGTTAAACCTATGCTTAGAAGGAATTGGAATCATGTTTTGTATAGAAATGAAGAATAAAAAAGGTAGATTTCAAGTCATGATACTACTTTGTGAATGAGAACTACAAATTCCAATAAATTTATTGATTAATTGTCATGTGACTTGGTCTTGTATAGAACCTTGAGGCTTGGTAAACAAACTAAAATTGTTGATTGCCCCCCCTTAAGGACAAATTTTATTCAACTTCAAGAGCTTATAAATCCTTGGGAATTCATGGTTTTGAGAATTATATGTTGTTTCCCATTGTACTTGGTACATGAGGAGAGGATAATCATATAGTTTGAAATGCATGATCATAATTTTGGATTGTATTTGAAGTATACAAGTTATATAACAATGACCAATGGGTGATTGCATAGCATGGGATATGTGTGTCATTCACTAGAAGACCTATGTAATCATAAAGTAATGCTTGTGCTTTATTTGGATGACTTACTCATTACAAACATTCTAAACTCCTTAATCCATAAAATATAAAACCGAGTTAAAATAATAATTCAAAATGTCCTACATAGGCCTTCTTCACTACTTCTTAGGGTTGACCATATTCCAATACGAAAACTCTAGTGTGGTATTTCAAGTCAAATATGCACATGATCTACTTTAAAATTTCAATATAATTGATTACAAACTAGAAGCCATACCTATTAAAGTAGGAATAAAAACTTGATCATAAACCTTCAACTAAGAAAGTCAATCCTACCTTTTCTAGACAGGTAATAAGAAGTCTAATCTACCTTATTATAACTAGACTAGATATTACCTATGCTAGAGGCATTGCTTCTATATTTATGTAATATCCATATCTTTGTTGGAAATAGGATTCCATTTAATTGCAAATCCTAAACATTAATTATTTCATGTATCTCCTAGATTCTTGGAATGTGTTCAACAACACTAAGATTAGGATGAGATTAATATTTGATGAAATAATCATGATTATTGACATTTGTAATTAATTCTAAATGTAAGAAGCATGTGAGGGCATCCATAGTGAGTTCCTAAATAATAGGGACACATGGGACACTCACATAGTAAGGTGAAACTCACCTTGTGTCCAGTTAACTATACAGAGTAACAGTTAACACTTCTAAATGCATGTAAAGATCCTAGAGTTAGATTTGATGTTTGCATGCTTGAAGTTAATTAAGTTGTTCAAATGATTCAGTTCAGTTCAACCAGCTGATTCATTAGATTTAGTTAAATGAGTTTAGTTTTTAGTTCGTTTCATTAGTCTGGGCCTACATAATTGGACATGCTGCATGTTGCATGCATGTTGGTTATTTTGAGTTGCATGTAGTTAGCTTCAAGAACTTGTAATGCATGGCTAATAACATTGAGTTGTATGACAGATAACAGGACTACCTCCAGTTAACAAGGGATGACCATTCTTTGGGAATGGTGTTGAGTAAATGTTTCGATTAACTATAAAGCACTTGAAGCCAACTTGGGTGCCCAAGATTCTTTATTGGATTTACCTCTCATGCATGATAAGATATTTTAAAGGCTCAGTTAAGTAGCTTTACTTAAGGGCGCCAACTTTGAGGAAGAGCTTTGGAATTATCACCGAAGTGAAGGAGAAGTTGTAGCTTTAGTTTGGGACACCCAAATGCATGAAGCACATGTTGTAAGCTTTAGTCTTCACTGAATAACTCAACTTGAAGGAATATGGCATACCTTTTCAAGGGCTTGAGCTATGCATTGTAATTATCACCATTTGGAGATTACAAGGTTGCATATTGTCTCTATATATCTGCAAGTTGAATAGAGTTTTCATAATTGTTACGGTGTGAAGAAGATTGGTAAACAGAAGAAGCATTCTCAAGCAAGAATTGGAGCTATTGTAATTGAGATTGAATAATAGAATAATTCTTGGTAGAGTTTTTCCCAAAAGGGTTTCTCCACGGTATATCTTGTGTGATCCTTCTATTATCTGTCTAGTTCTTCTAAATAATTCTCTCTACATTCTACAACAGTAAAATGGACTAATCAAGATAATCACCCACAAAGAATATATGTAACAAAGAAAAGACTTATTTAGATCAGCAATATTAAAGTTTTACAGAGTATTAAGCTAAGAAAACACCTCATTTTTCAACATTTGCATCGAGCTGAGGTTGGGTAGAGTATTGGGGCGCCTTTCTCTTAAAAATTGAGGTTTTTTGGCTTAGTGGGAGCTTTATTATTTTATTTGCTGATTTTGGAATTAAGTTTTGTTACAATGAATTCAAGGTTAGATATTGAAAGGTTCAATGGTTCTAACTATGAAATGTGGAAATTAAAAATGGAAGATCTTCTTGAAGAAAGAGATCGATTACATTAATAATGAGACAAAGACACCTACAACTATTTCAGATGAAGATTGGGCTAAGTTAGATAAGAAGGCAAGAGGAACAATAAGGTTATGTCTTGCTGATGTTGTTCTTTTAAATGTTTCAATGGAAACCAGTGCATATAAATTGTGGAAAAGAATAGGGGATATTTATCAAACAAAGAGTCTAACCAATAAGTTGTATCTGAAAAGGAAATTATATTCATTGAAAATGAAAGATGGTGATTCAGTAGCACAACATTTAAATACTTTCAATTTAATTCTCAGTCGGTTGTAGATGTAAAGCTTGAGGATGAGGATAAGTGCATTTTATTGCTTTGTTCTTACCAAAATTCTTGGGAAAATCTAATTGTTGCAATTAGTGGTAATGGTGCAGATCCAAAGATGGACAACATTATTCCTACTCTCCTATCGGAGGAGATGAGGAGGAAGTCGAGGAAATCCAAGATGCCTTGTTTTGTAAAAGGTAGGCCTAAGAAAAAGGAGCCTAAGGGAAACAAGGAAGGGAAGGGTAAGTCCAGGAAGTAAGGTAAAAGTGTTGGGCCGGGAACCAGGACATGTGAAGAAGGATTGTAAGAACAAGAAAGAGAGTTATGATTCTTCTACAGAGGAGTCCTCAGATAATAGTAATGAAGCATTGGTTATTTTAGCTAATATTGTTTGTGATAACTCTTTGCTTCATGTTTCAGAGTAATCTTCGTAGAGAGGATGGTAGTCACGATGCCATGCGTGACTCGGTATCACGGTTCAGTGGGAGTTGTTGGCAGTGACTTGGATGCATCATTGGTAAGGTCATCTCCATGTGATTAGAGATATGGTTTCTTGGTTTAGAGTATATTTGTTATGGATGTCATGGTTTACTCTTGATATGCATTTAGAGTTTGGCATATTACATGGTTCTCTTGAGACTAGGATGTATAAGTATGTTATGATGCATGTGATCTCCTAAGAGGAGATGGTTAGATCATGGATGTCATGTTTATGTTCCTGATTCATGATTGGAGCTTTGACATTGATCTTGCATGTTTCTCTTAAGTATTGGGTACATAAATCATTTGTTTGATTACTTCATGAAAGTGTTGTGTTGCATTTGGAGTTTGGCATAGATTGGTTGGTTACAGGTCCTCATGGATACTTGGAGAAATAGGTGAGGCTGGAATTCTCTTGTGGTAAGAGACATTTGTTGGAATGGTTACTTGTAAGAAAAAATTTCAACATAAAAGACCGAGGAGTCTACACCTTGGTTGAATGTGAATTCAACACACTCGGTGGTTTAGCATGCCTCTAAAGAGGTGGTTTGGTTACAGAGGCTTGGGAAAGGTAATGGTTTGGTTGATAATGGGAAGGTATTAATTGAAAAAGTTAACACTTTAATTAATGTTACAGATTATCTTATGAAACCATATAGATAAGTTCTCTTGGTTTTAATCATTTTCTTGGAAGCTTCATGATTATGCAGGTTGCATTTGAAGTTAGCATGGTTTGATTAGTTGGTGCAAGAAGGCCATTGGCCTTTAGTCTTGTACTTGTTTTATTATTCCTTGTTTAGAATAATTGCAACGTATAATGTCAAGTGGGAGAATGTTGGAAATAGGATGCCATTTAATTGCAAATCCTAAACATTAATTATTTCATGTATCTCCTAGATTCTTGGAATGTGTTCAACAACACTAAGATTAGGATTAGATTAATATTTGATGAAATAATCATGATTATTGACATTTGTAATTAATTCTAAATGTAAGAAGCATGTGAGGGTGTCCATAGTGAGTTCCTAAATAATAGGGACACATGGGACACTCACATGGTAAGGTGAAACTCACCTTGTGTCAGTTAACTATACGGAGTAACAATTAACACTTCTAAATGCATGTAAAGATCCTAGAAGTTAGGATTTGATGTTTGCATGCTTGAAGTTCAGTTAAGTTCAGTTAGTCAGTTTAGTTCGTTCAGTTCATTCGTTGTTCATCAGAATCAGTTTAGTTTAGTTCATTCAGTTCATTCATTCAGTTTAGTTGATTCCTTCAGTTATCTTCAGTTGCGGCAAGTGCATGTTGCATGCATGTTGGTTATTTTGAGTTGCATGTAGTTAGCTTCAGTTAACTTGTAATGCATGGCTAATAACATTGAGTTGTATGACAGATAACAGGACTACCTCCAGTTAACAAGGGATGACCATTCTTTGGGAATGGTGTTGAGTAAATGTTTCAGTTAACTATAAAGCACTTGAAGCCAACTTGGGCACCCAAGATGCTTTATTGGATTTACCTCTCATGCATGATAAGATATTTTTGAAGGCTCAGTTAAGTATCTTTACTTAAGGGCGCCAACTTTGAGGAAGAGCTTTGGAATTATCACCGAAGTGAAGGAGAAGTTGTAGCTTCAGTTTGGGACACCCAAATGCATGAAGCACATGTTGTAAGATTTAGTCTTCATTGAATAACTCAACTTGAAGGAATATGGCGTACCTTTTCAATGGCTTGAGCTTATGCATTGTAATTATCACCATTTGGAGATTACAAGGTTGCATACTATCTCTATATCTCATTCAAGTTGAATAGAGTTTTCATAATTGTTATTGCAGGTGTGAAGAAGATTGGTAAAGATAGAAGAATCATTCTCAAGCAAGAATTGGAGCTATTGTAATTCAAAGATTGAATAATAGAATAAGTCTTGGTAGAGTTTTTTCCCAAAAGGGTTTCTCCACGGTATATCTTGTGTGATCCTTCTATTATCATGTCTAGTTCTTCTAAATAATTCTCTCTACATTCTACAACAGTAAAATGGATTAATCAAGATAATCACCCACAAAGAATATATGTAACAAAGAAAAGACTTACTTAGATCAGCAATATTAAAGTTTTACAGAGTATTAAGCTAAGAAAACACCTCATTTTTCAACAATCTTGATCATTGGAAAATGACAAAAATGAGTTTAAGATATATCAAAAGTACACATAATTAAGGTATTTATTATACTTGCACCAAAAAAATTAAATTATCTAGTTATTGTGATGGTTGATTGTGCCAGTAATTATATTGATAGGAAATCTACTTCTGCCTATCTTTAAGTTTGGTGCAGTGTTATCACTTGGAGTGGCAAGAAATAAATAATTGTTTCTCTCTTGTGCACAAAATTAATATAGAAGTGCAATAGAAGTTATATTCCTTCTTTATTTCCATCCTACGACCTTCCTCTATACATTGAAGTGATTATCACCAAACATATAAGGTTAAAAGTGTGCTAGTCTAAATATTTGAAATTTAAAGTTGATTTACCATCTTGGATACTTAGAAGAATCTTTGAATCCTAAAATAATCACCATCAAATCTTATGGAAATTCAAAATAAGAGTCTATTTGAAAAATACATCTATCACTTGAAGTGGGTCATGCCACACAACAAACCTTGTTACACATCATCAATCTTGATATTCCTTACAATATCCTCCTAGGTAGTTTATGGGTCCATGTAAAGCAAGTTGTACCCTCTACCTTCCATTTTAATGCATAAAATTACCACACTTACAAGAGGAAGCAACTCTATTTGTTGATCTCCATCCCTTTCAATATAAATATGTTGAAAAGTCACTATTAAAAAATTATTGATCATTTCCCCTTTTTTGATGGTACCTTAAATCACAAACACTTTGTGCATAAATCCAACTAGACATGCATCCACATCTACAACATGACATCCTAAATCCCACATAAATATTGTTAAAAAAGGTTATGGAGAATATAAGATCCAAGATGCAAATGTAGGAAAGCTTCCTCTCTCCTAATTCTTTTGGTATGCCTACTAACAATCTAAAGCAAGCAAAGATCTCAATATAGTATGGCTCAACTACCTTCATACAACATAGGCTCCCAATAGATGAAAATATATAATATTTAAAGGGATCATAGCTTTGTGAAGAAGACACATTTGCACCTTATTTTGAAAAGAATGAATATCATATAGCCAATAGGATACATAAAATCATGAACTACAAAGGAAAATTCACTAGACTTTATGAACAAGGTATTCTAGAACCTATGCATATACATAAGAATACAAAAAATTTGGGACTAGGAAATGTTCAGGTTGTGATGAGAAATCTAATTATGCCAATGATACATATAATTTTGTTAAGAATGCTTCTTCCAATATCAAACATGTTGAAACAAAGTGCATCCATGACCCCTACGAATACCTTGTCATAACTAATCCTTTTTTTGACAACACCATCCTTACTATCCACTTGGATCTTAAATGCCAAAAATTTATTAATTGGGACCTACAAGAAAGCATATCATTAGGTACACATTTGAAAATGAGGAGGGTGTGTGCAAGAAGTTGAGACAACTTTTTGGCCCAAAAGTGGAAGTGCTTTCCCTGATTTTCAGAATTTGTGTGATTCAATTTGACCTAAAAAATTTAAGCACTTAGAGATTGAATCTTAAAAAAAGTCAGTAATATGAAATGTATTACTCTGAGTCAAGTTTCCAAATATGCAATTTATTTTAATACCCAGATGATACAAATTTATTTTCAATAGGCATGTCTAAAAACCACTGTTTAAAAGTCACTTTTTTTACCATACCATGCACGTGTATGCCATCCATATTTTGACCTAAATAATTTAATTTTTCTTAATATTTTTGGGAAAAGATTTGTAACACACTGAAGAATGTGAACAATATTTTTTTGTAATATTTTTTAAATATTTTTTTGTTAATTTTTTATTGGCCATATTTGTTGTTTTGAAAAATCCTCGTGTACGTCATGCATAAGATGACTAAAAATTATCATTATTTGATTTTTTTTCAAATTGAAAATAATTGTCTGAAAAATGTGGACGTATAAATTTTTTTCAAAAAAATATTTTAATAAAAATTTATTAAAATACTAAAAAGCACTAATATTTCAAGTTTATGGACCAGTTTCATAAAAAATTATTTGAAAAATAGAAAAAATAATCCTATTATAAAAAAAATTACATATTTAGAATCTACACAATCTCATCTATAATGGGTTTTAATTTCGTCAAAAAAATATACAAAAAGCATCTTCAGACATATGTCCAAAGTCACTCTTTTCTACTAACACTGACATGACCTTCAAGTTGAAAGTTAAAGCAGGTCCAAAGCTAAGGGT
Source organism: Sequoia sempervirens (assembly GCA_007258455.2). Classification (NCBI taxonomy): domain Eukaryota; kingdom Viridiplantae; phylum Streptophyta; class Pinopsida; order Cupressales; family Cupressaceae; genus Sequoia; species Sequoia sempervirens. The sequence goes on from VDFB02000007.1 coordinate 67,941,873, forward strand.
TGGATCCCCAAACCTTTCTTCCAACCCGAAACCCATAGAAAAAATAAACCAAAAATTGTTTCTTTTAGAAATGGGATCCCATTTGTTTTTTTTTTTTTTTAATTTTAACCCTTTATGAAACATGATCTTGTTCTAGAAAATGGGATCCCATTTTTGGCTCAGGGTCTCGAAGCGAAATGGGATCCCATTTGCTAAATAACAGGATCTTGTTTCGTTTTGCCCGATTTCGAGTATTTTCTAAGTCTGAAACTTCCACTAGAAGTGGACTCATCTTCTTGCATTTACCTAGGAAGCTCTTGTAATATTTATGGGACTTCAAGATAAAATTCGATTAAGGGATCACAAGAAATTATTTGAGGTAAATTTAAACACATGTGCATACTTTGGGGAACAAGAGGAGCTAATTAGTCCAACCATATCAAAAAATAAAAAGAAAGCAAAAGAGTGAAATTCAAGAAAAATAGGACATGTCCATTGGTGAAAACTCTTTTAGGGTGTTAATGGATGAGGAGTTCAACCTTCCATCTACACCTATGCACTTACAAGATAGGTTGATATCAATGGTTAAGAAAACTAAATAAATTAATATTGATATAGAAGAAGATAAAAAAAACACCAAAATAGCTACCATTTTAACTCTTATGGAGAAATAAATTGTTTATACTCTTCTTAAATAGTTAATAAACATTTGTGCCTAGTCATATTTTGACATGCTTGGATTAGATCCATCATTAGTAGTGCATAATATTTTTCTACATCCATATGATGAAACTATGAAGAAAAATTTAATAAAGATACATTCTCAAATCACTCTCCTATTCAAACAAGAATTACAAAATCTCTAGGAAGTTAGATTCATGTAGCCTGTTGATTATTCCATCTTGGTACATCCAAAATTGTTTGTATCAATAAGAAGTGTAAATGAATTCACATATGTACAAAATTTAGAGATCTTAACAAAGCATGTCCCAAGGATGAGTTTCCCTTGGCTAGTATGATAGTTAGCATCACTATAGGACATAAAATTTTAGTGCTCACAGATGGATTATCTAGCTATAATTAGATCCAAATTATACTTGAAGATAAACAAAAATTAGCTTTTATCACTTCTTGGACTATATTATACTATTGAGTTATGCCTTTTTGTTTGAACAATTTTGGAGTAACCTATCAATGAGAAATTAAAATAATCTTTCATGACATGCTTCATGATATTTTGGATGACTTATTAGGAAATTTGAAAGCTAGATCAGAGCATCCTAAAATACTATAATGCATTTTCAAAGGCTAAGGGAAAATAATTATATTTTCTCAATCCTAAGAAGTGCATATTTAGCATCATGTTAGGTAGGCTACTAGGCTTCATAATTTCTAGAAAAGGTATAGAAACAAACCCTATCAAAGTTAAAGAAATTACAGATATGCCTTCACCACATAATCTTAAACAAATTCATAGTCTATATGTAAAGCTTCATGCCATACACAAATTCATTACTTAGGTTGTAGATAAATTCCAACCACTCTTGTTTTTTATAAAGAAGAATATAGATTTTCATTAGGATGATCCATTTCAACATGCCTTCAAATATCTAAAATAATATCTCACCAATCCACTAGTTCTAATGCATGGACTATCCCAAATAAGCCATTGATTCTTTATATTTTAGCTACACAAGTTACTTTCGGAGCCCTCTTAGCATAGTATGATGATCAAGGAAGAGAAATGGCTATTTGTTGTATCAAAAAAATATTAGTTGGATATGTTTAGTTAAATTCACATCTATGGAATAGGCATGTTTAGATATGGTTTTTAATCATATAAATTAAGGCACTACATGCTCAATCATTAAACTAAGCTTACTACCAAAATTGACCCTCTCAAATATTTTTTCAAACCATCTCTAACAAGGAGAATGGATAAGTGGGTTATGTTGCATAGTGAGTTCATTATTAAATATGTTTATCAAAAGGAAATCAAGGGACAAGTAGTACTAGGTCAGTTGGTTGAAACATCACTTACAGATACCCCCTTTGAACTTCAACTTCCTAGATGAATCCATTATCATTCTTGAAGAATCATCCAAATGGAAGCTCTACTATGATGGTTCCTTCACTACCCATGGCTCAAGGGTAGGAATCTTGTTCCTTACACCACAAGGTGACCTTATACCAAAGGAATTTCAAATCATCCCTACATCAATAACATTGTTGAATATGAAGTTTTTCTTTCAGGCTTCAAGATCAAAATTTGATAGAACATCACACACTTGTTAGTTATTGACTAGTAATTCTCAGCTAGTCATAAAATAGGTTAATGGTGAATATCAAACTAAGGATGATAAACACATCTCATAGAAGAGAATGGTTGAAAGATTAAAATACCTTTTTGCTCATATTTAGTTTGAGAAAATGTCTTGTGTGAATAGTAAAGTAATTAATGCAATGGCATCCATTGGTTCTTTCCTTAGCATGCACACTAACACTCCAAAATATTAGTTCTTTATTTAATAGCTCATAATTTTAGCATAAGACATCCCTAAATAAAAAATGATATTTGAGGTTGTTATTCTCAAATCCCCATGGTATCATGATATTCATACTTACCTCCACTCTTAATCCCTTCCACTAACCTTTCATTTAACTAATGTAAATCCTTCATTCACCATACATCTCATTTCTCTCTCCTTGATGGCACACTTTATTATCGGGGCTATGATGACACATTTTTACAATGTTTGGATATATATGAAGAAAACTTAGCTATCAAATAAGTTTATGATGGTATCTAAAGAGCGTACACTAGTGGTATAGTCCTAACAAATATTTTTTTAAGAACAAGACATCATTGGTCCACCATAGAACACGATACATATCAACATGTCAAAAAATGTACAACATTTCAAAAACATGGAGACCAAATCAGTGACCTTAGTCTCTCTAGTTGATCACCACTTCATGGCCATTTTCTATATGGGGCCTTGATCTCATTGGAAAGATAAATCCCCCATCCTCCAACAGCAAAAAATCCACCATCACTACCACTACTTGTACTTCACTAAGTGGGTTGAAGTCATTCCCATCACATACACCATCAACCATCAAATTTTCAAATCCATCCATCATATGATTTTTCACTATGGTATCCCTTCCACCATTATCTTTGATAATGGAAAATCCTTCAAAAACCATGAGATGTGAGACCTTTGTGACCAATTCCACATCAAACATAAGTGGTCCACTCCATATTACCAAAAAAAGGAAATTATAAAATAGAGGCATATAAAAAAATCATTATTAAAATCTACAAAATGATAATCAATGATGTTGTCCACTATCCCACCATATGGGCTTATCTCACTAGCATTTGTACACATATCAATGCCACCCCTATTCCCTCATCTTTCCAGCATTGAAGCTATCTTTCTAACTAAGATTAAGCTACAATATTTTTGCATCTCTTTGTGACCTCATCATTGATGAAGACTACTTAGTGGTTCGATTGCATGAACTAGAGCTTCTTGATGACTGTTGACTCAATGTGCTAAATTGTCTTAAAGCATATCAAAATTAGATATTTTGTAACTGCAAGTGCATAAAAACTAGAGAATTTGTAGTCAGCAATCTTATGCTCAAAGACAATTAGAAGAATACAAATCAATACCATGAGGAAAAAGAAAATTTTTAGCCAAATTGGATGGTTCCCTATGTCATCATTACCAAATATGGATTAGGAGCATACAAGATAGCAACACCAATATATCAAGAGTTGGACAAACCTATGAAAATTATACATCTCAAGCAGTTCCATGCATGATCTAGTCACAACAATTTTATCACCATAAAATTCCAAAAAAAAACCAAAAAGTAGAAAACTAAAAAAAATTAAACAAAATAAATGTAAAAATAAAAAATTACCTCTAATGAAAACCATGTTATGAAACCTTAGGCAAGTACTATGATGAAAACCTACTTTCCAACATCATGTGTAAGCACCTCTGCTCCATTATTCCACAACATATTTGTACTTGAGGTAAAAGTAAGGTATAGTCCACCTTCTTTATTCCATATACTTTCACTTGCATCCTTTGTCCTAATCTATTTTACATGTATCCACCCATATCATCTTTTTTATATGCATCCACCCATATCATCTTTTTACCTTTATCCAAGTTTTTCCTTGCATTTTGACGCATACCTCCAATAGACACATTTATTATTCCTAATTAAAAATTTAACACCATGACATGTTCCCTATTAACACTTTATCCTCAATAGTCAAAAACACACAAGCATATACACCCTAGTAACCTCACCATGCATTGACTCTTGGGGAGAATAAACCCAATTTTTGCATGCATAGCCACTCACCCACATAGATTCTCACCTTTACCTATTGATGAAATCCACATTCAGAGGTACAAATACAAGCTCCAATATACACTCCCAAAATTTGACATCACTACTCACTATCACAATAATCTATACCTTATTTTTTAACTTGACAAGAGGTCACAAATTAACTTTCCCATTGTTTTTTCCAGTAAACAAATGGAACAAACAAATGGAACAACCCAACAATTGTGAATTTGACTCGGAGCTCTTGGGAAAAATATTCAAGTTCCAAAGGAGGAAGAAGTGATAAGAGAGGTCACACAATATGAGAAAGAAGTGATAAGAGAGGTCACACAATATGAGATGCTTGAGGATTTTCCAAGGATCATCTTCATTCTCTCAGTGATTTCTTGCTTTCTTTCCAATTCCCTGGACCTTCTACAAGATGTTGATAGTGTTAAGGAGCTTGCTCTTGATCAAATCCATGACTATCTGATATCCAAAGAGTCCAACAATTCTTTGCACAATTATGACTTCCATAACATCCCTGGTGCTAAGGTCGGGGGTTTGTTCAAACTCTAACATTCCAAAATCATCAGCAATGAATTGCATTTTCAATGCAATCAAACATGGAATCCATAATGTCTGCCCAATCACACTCCATAACTCTTTGTAGTCTCACAGATGGGAAGTGGACACCAAGCTATCAGATAAGGTGTAGAATGTTTTTGAAGCCCCTTTGCTACTAACTCAACCTCGTCTACCTACACCCACAAATAACACTATCCAGGAAGATTCATCTGAAAGAAAACAGAAAAGACTCTAAGCTTGCACGAGATATCAACATTAACATCCCTCCAAGAATCTGAGCGGGTTTGTGCATGGGCTGATCTTATCCACGTATAGCTTGCATGGTTTTGTCTTATTTTGCTGAAACCTTTTGAGTATTCTGGCTATGTTATGAGCCTAGCTCCTCCTGTAAAGCTTTTGTAAGGAAAGAAATATGGCTATATCTAAACTGAGCAAGTTTCAATAGTTGTAATGTTTCTATGTAACAGATATACATCTAACCCATTTCAAGAGTCTAATATGTAAATACTTACTATATTAATTTAACATTCAGATGCTCTACGTTTTTAAAAAAAAACTTTGACAAGTGGTAAATCTTTATGTGTTTGTTTTTTGTTTGCATGGTGTTTTCTTTCATATGTTTTTTAATTTCAACCCTTAATACTCTACCAAGTTCATCGTGATCTATTATATTATGTTATGTCTTGACAATATGTTTGTTCGGGCATTTTTGCTATTTTTATTTTTGCATGCATGCATGAGTCAATCCTTCATGCATATGGTAAACCATCATTAAGGTTCCTTATACATTTATGCATAGCATCATATGATATATCAAATTTAGGAAGCTCAACACATTTGGAAATTTCTTTAAAATTATTAGCATGTATCTATTTACAACTCCCACGACCTTTCTTTAACCAATCAACCAAGGTAAATTTAACATATTCTTCACCCCTTCTCTCTATTTTTTCTCAACCCTCCAGTCCACTTCCATTTTGATCAAACTTCTTTTTTATCCTATCTCTCATTTTGAGGTCTCATCCACATTCTCCACACCTACCTATCCTCTTGAAGGGGCATCAAAATCCTTATCCCTCCACCATCCTTAATTTAATTCAACCTTAAATGCTTGTGGCATCTTAAATTTCAAAATCCAACCCAACCAATTAGTTGATCAAGCAAAGCCCTAGGTCAAAAATCCCAAGCACAAATTTTTTACCATCACCATCCCACCATGGTGTTCATGATTATCTTTTCTTCAAAGTGATATTATGTCTTTTACTCTCGATGCTTTTTAGTCGCAATGACACTTCAAAGAGGAGGAAAATGTCATGCCCCAAATTTTAACTCAACCCAGCCAAACACAACTACCAAAATTTTTCTACTTACATCATAAATTATTATAAGTAAAAGTTCCGTAAATTTATTAACTCATTTATTTACTGTTTTTACTTTTTATCTTATTGTGGAATTAGTTATTTACTTGAAATTTCTATATTTAATCATTCTTTAAACAATTAACTGAAATTGCACTGAAAAACATTATTTTATGTTATATAATTCCTATTTAAGTTTCCTGTGTTCAGTTTAAAGTTTTTAATTTTCAAGATTTAAATTTGTTTTCAGGCGGAAAGAATTCAGTGGGACCGTCTTTCCAGATTGGTTGCAAAGGATTTACTTTTATTCTTTATGCATCCAACTTTTAAAACGTTTGCCAGACGCCATTTAAAACTGTGTATTATTTAATATCTGCTCCTTCCAGGAATTAAATTTGTTCCAGATTCTACAGAGCTTCTAATGTTTATTCATTTCCACATAATGTCTGAATGGCAAAGGGATTGGCAGCTGGATTAATCTTGTAAATGCTGATATAGAAATGTCAGAGGGGTGATAGCTTTGCTGGTCGTTGCCCCTCCTCACATTATGGCCGCCCATCACAGGTCGGCCTTCCATATAATTTTTTTTTTAAATTTCTTTTAAAATATCTCAGTTCAGAATTATTTTTTTAAATGCTAAAGTTTAAAGCGTAGACCGCCAACGTTGAACTTTTCAGTCTCAGATTTGTTTTTTAAGGTTTGCTAACTATTTTTATTCCAGGCTCAGATCTGCATCAATTTTTTCATTCATAATGTTTTGGCAGATTCATATATATATATATATACGCACACTTCAATATAGTAGTCTATATGCTTTCTAATAAACTTTTTTCACCCGGTGGCGCTGGTGCGACATATCCTCCAGTACCACGGGTTTGGGGGGAGACTAGACCTTGTGACCTCTTGCCTGCAACAGGATGCTTTAGTCATTCGAACTAGGCCCCCACCCCATAAATATACTAGATTTTACATCCTTTGTTTTCTTTTTTATTTTCTTACCATGAATTCATGATTAGTTTCCTTAGTGAGTGAAAAACTGAACTATACTTGACCCATTCTAAAATTTATCTTTCTCTTGATAACTTCATAACAGTAATTTGCATGGAAAAAGGAAATAAGTGCAACAGTTATTAATATCGTAAGATTTTATTAAAAAGGTCAGCAAATAAGATTATATATATTTTTGCTTATGTTATAATCATATAGGAGAAATGACTTTTTATAACCTTTCCTCAAAAGAAAACATTTCCAAAACAATTGGACAAACAAATTCACTTCCCTAACTATCTTTCTCAAAGAGATACACTTTTCTTCCTTTAAATAAATCTATAGTTTCATGCTTACAAACAATTAATGATATTACTAAAACCTATCTCTTTATAAAAGATCTACATATTTGAAAAATATTTAAATATTATAAAGCATAGGGGTCTTTCTTGCAAATTAAAATCACATTTATTTCCCAAGAACACATACTTTTAATTTTGCAACATAACAAGGGAATTTTTCTTTCCTTGCAACTCTAAATACTTTACATAAGATTTACAACATTGGATGCACTTAATACATCGTATAACAAAGATTTTTTTCTTTGATCCCAATACAATATTTGTTTTCTTTCCCCAAAGACTTGAAAAAATCCAAACGCCTTCCACCTCCATCATGAAATCTGAAAATAAACAAAGAGAAAAACAAAAAGATGTCAATGGGCTCTCCACCCATCCATAGGGTTGTGAGACAACCCACCCCTAAGCATGGGGAAGCACTTAGCCACTTGGAGAAACTCAACACCAACCACAAACCATAAAATACTTTAACACAATATACTTCACATGTACACACACAAGGATTCTCACTTTTCATTCCAAAATCTCACAACGACACTTATCTAGCACTTTGGTTTACCACAAAGGAAAACCACATAGGGGGAGTAGGGGTTCAACCTGTTAGGGGGAAACATACATGCAACACCATAGTCAAATCTCCACATCAAAACTCTTCATCAAACACCACATCAACACCACGTCAAGCACCTTTATCCTTCCAAAAGTAAAACCAATCTGTATAGAGGTATGGGATACTCATATCCTGAAATAAACAAGGGTACTCATACCTTGAAAATGGCCAATATGCACAAGGGATACTCATATCCCAAAATATGAAGATGCCCCTATTTGTGGCAGTCGTGCCCATTCAAACCCCTTGCACATGGAGGACCAAAGTCTCCTCTTCGTAAGAGGGGGTCAACTCCCCTAAAAAGCACACAAGAAAAAGACAATACACAACAAAGCACATGACTTCAAGAATCCCCAGCAAAACCCCATAAATCAAGCTGACACATTATTGCATAAAATCAAAGAAGAGAATGTCCTACCTCAAATCACAATATCTCACTAATGGTAGGCTTCTTGGATGGAAATCCTCCTCAAGCCTTCACTTGGGTCTCCTCCTCTTTCCAACATTCCCTCCCTTTCTCCCTCTCAAGAACTCTAAAACAAAATCACAAAATTTTTGAAACACAAAATGAGGAAGTAACCCCCTCCCATCTCCATGAAAGAAGAGTTTTAAAGGGAAGGGATAAGTAACTTCCTCCCAATTTACTACCTCAACCATCCAACCACCTCCCCATTTTCGCCACTTTTGAAAGTGGGATATTAAGGAGGGCCTAAAAACTTTCTATAAAGCCACAAATGGTAAAAATAACCTTCTAGTTCTCCTATACCTTAGACCTAGGCTATTTTCTTCAACATAAAACACATCCTAACCCATTTAAATCACTTAAAAATCCATTTTAAAACACAAAATTAAAATTTACACAATCTGACATGACAAAATTCAAATCCACATTATCACATAACATGAAAATCATAATTTTTACATGGTAAGTGGACCTTATGACTAGGTCCAACATAGCGTATAGGTAAGACATCAAGTGGCTAAGTTGTCCTCGTCAACCATTGGATTCAAAATCTACCTATACACTCAACACATAGTGTCAGTACCATATCCAAGTCATATAGCCGAAGCATATCAATTATGTAAAATAACAAATTAAATCATCATAGAACAACATATAAAATTCCACTCACATATTAATAATGAAAATGATCACATAAATAACCATCATATAAAATCTAATAATCATGAAATCTAATATCATATCAAATACCATCCATAATCAATAAATATGCACCATAAAAAATATTGAGTCTCACAATCATCCAAAATATATCTAGAGTCACCAAAAGATCACATCAGAGGATATCATAAAAAACTGAATAATCAATCATAAAATATATCATCCATAAGTAAGCCAAATACCAATCACCAACAACACATGTAACTTAGTACATCTTATATACATAACGCCACTAATAGCAATTAGATAATCATTTTAACTCATCATGATTGAACATCTCATTCAACACATACTTGCATGATCAATCAAAGGTACTCATTTGGTTATCACAAAGAAATCATGATATCCATTAGATAGAATTATTTAGTTACCCATTATAGTCAAGCATATGAACTTCATTGATGTATAGGAACAATCATCAAAGACAATTAGACATAATACGATCACGAATAGAAGGGGCCTCACACAAAATGTAAACAAATAAAATTATCTTAACATCATTATGTACTAACATTTTATTGCCACTAATTAATTAAAAATTTATATTATTTAATTAATCTAGTTCGTCACCAACTAATTAAATATATTATTTAATCAATCTAACCTAATGTCACATCTAATTAAATAATCTTATTATTTAAATATTATAATTTCCACCTCACATCTAATCAAATAATATTATTATTTCATTAAATTGTAATTTCTACCTCACATGAATAATTAAATTAAATAATATTTTAATATTTTATTTAAACACATATTCCCTCCAACATTTCTATAAATAAATAGATTTCCCTCCCATTTTTGGTTGCAACCAATTTTTTATGGTTTTTTATTTTTAGTCAAATAATCACATCCCTTAATCTAGAAAAAATTTAATCATGACATTCATCTTCTTCTTGATCCCAAGGAATTATTCTCATCTATTCTCCACTACTGATCTTCCAATAAAATTATCCCCGTCCATTCTTTAGTAGGTACATGTTGCAAATATTTTGAGTAACCACAACCCAAACTAGATTTTCTCAATAGAGTTTGATAACTTTTTTGTTATTTTAAATTTTCATTGTACTAAATCTTAAATTTAATATTGTAATTCAAATTTAATTTTACATTTTATTTCATATTTTAATTTTTAAAAATTTGTCCTTACGACTACATTTGATTTCCTATTAATTTACCTCATTTGCCCCCTTGTCAAACCTTGAAAGATTATGCCTAGCCCCATATCATGTGTGAACCCCATATTTTTCTATCCTAAAACATGTCTTGATGATCATAAAATTAATGAGGAAACCTACCACTACATAGTCCACTTCAATCTTGTGGTCCCCTAAGAAATTAAACCAAAATTTCATTCATAGACAATGCCCTTTTTTTGCCACCTAATAGGGAAGCCTAAATTTTTAATCCTTCTACCATAATCTTAGAATCCAAGGTAATTAATTTATCTAGGTATTCCCACCTACTAAGTTCTTATCTTCCAAATCCCAAGGAAATCTCTTTAAAACTAGCCACCTTTGCCTCACTTTAACACAGAAAGAGACTTTCTAAGTTAGTCATAAGGTTTTTTCAATTTTTAAATTATCATGGAAAAGACCTCAATACTACTTAATAAATTTTATTATTGAGATTATTCGTTTTTAAAGTCTCAAAAAATTATATTTGGTCATTGAACAATTTGTTGCAATAGGATCTTTGAGACTAGGTGGTTGATCTTTGAGACTAGGTGGTTGATTTTTATGGATTTTAACTAGGTGATCGCAAGTTTCATTTATGGTTTTTTCTTAAAATGGAGGTATTGTTCTAATTTTTCTAGATAGGGATATATTCTTACCTCTCTTCGACACCTTTCAAATCCTCTGTCAACCATTTACACCACTATTTTGATTCTTTTTTATATCTTCCCTTTGTCATTGTTCATGTATTTTCCTTACTGTTGTTCCATTTCCAATTTTATTTTCCTAAATAATTCATCAAACCAATTTTTTATTTATAATTTTAGACCTTTAAACCCTCCTCTTTCATTTTTCATTATCCATCATGGATTCATTTCATCATTTGAGTGTGTTTTCCATTGACTATTTGTCGATGTAAGCCCTTTTATTTCACCTTTTGGAGTTGTAATCAATTACCATGTCAAACCCCCATTAGAGTGATTTATACTTAATTTTCCCCATGTTCATATCAATCCTATTCAAAATATCCAAACCCTTTTATAGTGAACCCAAGCCTTGTTCCAAAATCTTCTCACCTTATGTGTCATGTGTTTCTATGAACCCTTTGCTAGCATGTTGTAGGTTTCAATGGCTATGTTGTGATTCAATTTTGTTTCTTTGTATGGATAAATATTATGAATTTTTTTCATATTTTCAATGTGCATCCATTTTTGAAAGTCGTTACGGGGACTAACTCAGGTAGACTCCCCCTTTAACCTTTATTTCAGCAAGGTTTCCATTAACAAATATTTCATTGTAGGCCAATTTCAAATAAGTTTGCAAAGTTTTAGAAAAAGATACCAAACCAAAGTATGCCTATTTTTTTATTGAGCCTCCCAAAAAATTTAAAGCTATATCTAACACAAACAAGGCCACATTTTTTACTATTAAAATCAAACAAGGTTTCCTTGCATGTCGCCACTTGTTGATTTAAGGGCATGTTTCACTTATTTATTATCCCAATTGGATCCTAGAGGTCCACATTAGATCAAGAGATCAAAATTATTAGGATATTTCTTCATGATTTTTTCATTTATCCTTATAATTTTTAAACTATCATAATTCCATCTTTTGGGTGAAATTATTTCACCTCTTCAACTTACATGTTTTGTTTCATTCATGTTTATCAAGACCTCATAAGTTTACTAGTAATTAAATTTTTTTTCTTGGTTACTAATAGATTACCACTTTTGAGAATCTAAACCACATTTTTAATAGACTCCCTAAAAAAATTCATTTGTCTTCTCTTTGGACAAGGTTGTGCCCTACTTGACAATGTTATAATGGTAGCTATCAAGATTATTCAATACTGTAAGGTAGGTCATTGTGCATATGGTGACCTTGTTATTTAGGTCCAATCATCTCAAATTTTCACAACAAACTCTAAAATGTGAGTTCAAGCAACTTTAATGAGGTCCACTTTATGCATAGGTGCATTTGAATCAATTTTTTTACTAGTTTTATTTCTAATGCTTAATATTTTTCATTTTCCAATTCCTACATGTTTCTAATTTGCATAGCTATTAACTTGTGTTATAATAGTTGGAGATAGATTTAACTAACAATAATTTTCACACAATTTCCATACAACCAATTAAAAAGAATATAATTAAAGGTTGTCTTTTTATTCTTTCACCTAGGAGATAGGATCTAATTAATTTCTTTGGTTAAAGGTAGAAATCTGGTTATGAGGAAGGGGTGAGGAAACATAAAAATATTAAAAAAACTCAATGGAATGAAAATAAAAGAGGATAAATATTAAATTAAAAGAAACACATAGGAAAGGGGTTAGGATGACAAGGGAAAATTAGGACTAAACATAGGAAGAAGATAGAGAGGTTCAAAAGCATAAAATAAAACACAAGCTAAAATGAGTATAAAACACAAGAAAGAAAATGCAAAGTATGGGTGATCCCGCAATACTGGTTTACACTTTCTCGAAGATCCTAATTTTTGTTGAAATCGCATATTTTTAGAAAATATAATGATTTAAGCCTTAAAAAATTTCATTTAACGGATTCCAATTGAAGAGGGTTTGATCAAACCACCTTAGATCAAACCCCCTTGGATAGAACCCCACTAGTTTTAAACCATACCTATAACGAAGTCTCCTTTGCACCAATCAAAATGCTAATAAAAAACCACATTTAATTTATCTTTTGGGGGATCAAATGAATTCATTTAAATTTTATTTTTTTGTGAGTATGTAGTCCTTATAAGCTTCCCAAAAATTATAATTTTAAATAAATTTAATTTGATTATTATATTTATTTTTTATTTCTTGTGAATGTAGGTTTTTCACTGAAAATCAAGCTCTTTGTTCTGCACATGTGGAAAAATAGTAGATTATTAAAAACAATATATGAAAAATATCAGTGCACTAGAAATTGAAGTCCTTGATCCAACCAAAAAAAAATGAATTTCGATACATACAAAAAAAATTATGTTGTATGCGATGAGCATCACTCCTTAAAAATGATGTTTACTGAAAAAAACTAGTTTTCAAAGGAGATGGAAAAAGAAGTGCAATTTGATTCCAAAAATTTTTAAAATATATATATTTAGAATCTACAAACAAAATGTCACAAATCACTAGTTTGCTTCATCTTCAAATTCCTCATGGTTTAGCACTATAGGTACCTAAAAGCGAAGATTTAGTTAGAAAAAATCAATTTAGTGTCCAGTTTAGCCAAAAATTATAAACCAGTATTGTGGGATCACCCGTATACAATTTCCAATATTATATCTAAAACAACCAATCAACTTAAGCATTGAATTTAAATACAAGAAATATATGCAAATAATCAATGAATAGTGAAGAAAAGTGGTGTCTATAGACCTTGATATCATGAAAGACATGATAAAAAGTACTTAAATGCAAGATTTTAATTTATTCCTTGATTTCCAAAGGAATCAAATATTTTCTCAATTATTTATCAATATATAGCAATATTATTTTTAATTTCCTAAAACTCTACAATTTCATTCATGTAGTAGTTAGCACTTTCAAGAATTCAAATTAGGAAAAAAGGATTTTTGAATAGGCATGAGCTATATATGTGTTTACTACCTTCTCCAAACATCATCTTTGCACATGGTAACTGTTGTCACCTAGAAATGCACCCTATGCGAAGTTATAAGAACTAAGCTTTCTGGTGAAACATGGGATCATTTCAAGGCTGTGGGTCACTTGAAGTTGAAATGAACCTCTGGAGAAGTTCGGCTTCCTTTGGGTATCACCTAGACTAATGATCTTCATGAGGTAAAGGGAGAAGAAGTGCATACAAAATGAAACTATACTAAACTATTTCTATGGTGATACACCGAGTTGATAAGAAATCAGGAAATGAAAACAAGATGCAAACACACTAAGAAAACTAGACCACAGTTGTTTTACTTACTCAACATAACCCCATTAGTCTTATGCATCACTCTTGACAGGTTTGATCTACATACATATCTCAAGAAGGAAGAAACAAACTTCACAGCTTTATGGTATGAATACAAATTTAGAAAAAAATTGTTTAAAGAAAACTTACATAAGCTAACATTCAGAAATGAGAGTGGTAAGAGCATTAGTACTTGTTCTCAAGGTGAACTATGTTTTGCATTTCAGATTTCAGTTGGGTTACAAAGTATACATCAGCTGAGGAAGGATAGATAAAAATCACTAACTCTTATGGATGCACGACTTGAACTACTTGCAAAAAAGGCAAAAAATGCCTTATATATCAAACTGTGTTGGCCCCTTAGGGCTTACAAAATATCAATCCTCGGAAAATATCTCTCCTCAGATATTTTGACTGAATTTAATGCTAAACTCTGCGTGTCCATGTCGATGAAGATTCATTCCCCGAAGAAGCCTTCTTCAGATATTTCGCAACTACCGCATTCATTCTGATCCTGGCATCGTGTCCTATTTGAACTACTTCGGTTGAACACTTTGAATGCCCTGAGCTCAGAATAGATACGTGTTGCATTCATTCTGATGACATTCTTCATTCTGGTCAAACTGCCATGGCTCGCCTTCAGATCCTCCTGGTTGGTCGAGTGTATTCCACGCAAACTCTGCAGGCGGTCAAAACTCTTTTGAAAAGAATTGTATCTCGAAAAGACACTGAAAGTGTCTCGCCAATGCAATCATGCCTTATAAAGCCATCAGCACAATATGCGATAGTCGATGAGAGTCTTAGCGAACTTAGGAGTCACGTTGATATCGCCAAAACATCAGCAAGTCAAATGGCATCAGGGAGAAGTCATAGCGAGCACCACTAGGTTATACTGATGCCGCTTTATCGGGCGGTTCCATCGCTGTCGGCAAGACATCTTACGTTTGGGGAGACATCATGGTGAGGCTCTAATGTCATATCGATCTCTCCTCTGTCGTTGAGACCACATGATGTCGGTAAGACATCACTCCGATAGTCGAGCGCTTTACCAATGAAATTCATGTTGAGGAGACCTTCACTGATGTTTCCAGAAGTCATACCGTTGAGCTCCTTTCCCTCTGTCGGCCAGAGATCCTTATATCAGCAAGACCTTATGCTGATGTCAAGTTCCTTCGGCGAGGCTTTATTTCGTTCACTTCGGCAAGAGACAAAGGTTTTTCCAAGACATTGTGGCGAAACCACTTCTTT